>JARQOC010000006.1:151987588-152347876 GCA_033576535.1 Allobates femoralis
ATACATACATACATACATACACACATACATACACACACATACATACATACACACACATACATACACACACACACATACACACACATACATAAATACATACACACACATACATACACACCCATCCATTCATGCACTCCTCCGGAGTGCAGGGGTTAAAAATAACAAAGCAGGTCATCCTCACCTCTCCTCTGTTCTACAGGACCTGGCATGATGTCATAATCCCATGACAGCCATTAACCAGTAACTGGCAGTGTAATTGCTGCCGGTTACTAGGTAACCGGCTGTGATGTGAATATGACATCACGCGAGGACCTGGCAGCACATCGCAGGAGACGCTGGAAAGACCGGACACCGGGAGCGTACAGGACGTGCAGGAGCGAGGACAGGTGAGAAGAATGGAGGAGGAGGAGGAGAGGGGGAGCAGAGGAGAGACACAGGGGAGCACATAGGAGGACGGGGGAGCAGAGGGGAACACTGCAAGGGGCATACTGTGAGGGGGGGGGCGCAAAACTGTGAGAGGGCCTGTATACCTACGATGGAGCCTGTATATATACTGGGGGAGCCTGTATAACTACGGTACGGGGAGAGCCTGTATTACGGGATATGCACTGCATCCCCCCCGCTGATGGACGGGAGGATGGAGTGCATATCATGAATAGCAAATGAGCGGCACCACGTGACCGGCCGCTCTGCCTGTATACCTACGAGGGAAGCCTGTATATATGCTGGGGGAGTCAAATCATTTTCGAGCATAACCTAGAACTTCAAAATTTGATGCAAATTATTCGAAATCGACGAATCACTCGAACACCGCCCAAAACAGGTCGAATCTGAGATTGGCAAACATTTCGAATCGAACATCGCTCATCTCTAGTAATGAGTACGGGTCTATCTCTTATACTCAAAAAGGCAAGGGCTCTTGGCAAATTTACATGAAACACCTTACTGATGTGTGGGACAAAGTGCCTATATATACCTAGTCACACTATTGTTGTTCATGTATGAATCAACAATATATATCTGCACAAGAGATATCCTCAATCCCCTTAATGTATATTCCACTTTATGGTAGAGTTAACACTCTATTCAAAATTCATCTACACTGTGAAGGTGAGGGCAATATTGATACAGATCAAATTAATTTATACTTTCACTGTGTTACATATAGTGAGTGTTTTTTGGATTGATTGAGTCCTGGTTCATTAGAAAGCATAGATAGGGACCTCAGGATCAGCCGCCACAGAGCAGGGACACCCCCTTCCTTTAGGGTGTTTAAAACTCAGCTTTACCAGCAGGGCAATAATAGGGAGAGCACAGGGTTATTGTGTATGTGGCACTATGGCACCCTGGTTGGGGCACCACAGAACTCTTGGTACACAAATGGAATGTACACAGCAAGCAGACCTCACCATTAACAACACACCTTTTAACACCCCTTTTCACCCCAGGCCTCTAGGGGGAGCTCCACTGGTTACCTTAAGCCAGTTTCCCCTATAAATACGGGTTCTGGAGGGAGAAACAGTAGAGTGTGCATTCGCTTTAGAACAGAGAACAGCTAGGAGAGCTGACCTGGTACCGGAGCCACACTAGGCCCAGACCAGCACACCTGGAGAGTGAGAGACCCTTGCAACTGGGGTCATAGGACAGGAGGCAAATACCTCACAGGGACAGAAGAGTTATCCCAACTCTCCCTAACAATCCGGTCACTGGGTCCGAGCTGCAGGAGCCACATTGCAGGCTGCAGAGTAACCAGCACCCCCAACAAGGGAGTTTAGCTCCCTGTACACCTGAAGCACCACCAAATGAGAGCCCGGGGAACAGAAGTCGACTTCCACAACCTTTTATATTGCCCTCAGTGCAGCAAACTCAGGTGAATCACGTCTCACCAGAACGTGCAACCCGGTCTGGCAGGATTTCATATCTACCAGACCCCACCAGAACAGTGTTTTTAAGGAAGCCTACACCACTGCTTGCTGTGGAACCTCCAGGAGTGTCTACTTCATCGCCCGGTCCGAGTGTACCTGTCGTCACCAGTAAAGGTATCAACAAAGACTCTTTGTGTCCGTGCATCATTCCTGAACTAACACTCAGAACTACTGAGCTGCCGTATTCCATCCCGTGCAGCTCCTGGCACCGGGGACTCCTGCTCATCCTGTGGGGAGCATCCCATCTAGCTGCCGCACATCCCCCGGAGGCCCAAGCAGTGCCGGTGCAATTACCGGAATCCCACAGGTGGCGTCACGACAAATAAGAATTATTCCCATCCATTCATCCCCTTTTGTCTGACCACCAGCTTCAGGCGCGGAACCGTGACAAGTGCTGCATCGCCTGAGAAGTGAGCATCTGGCAACGGTGAGTCAGAATTTGGCGTCACAAACAGGATACGAGCATACCCGTTTCCTAACTATTTAATGACTGTGATTATTGAACTGTATATTTGAACCGCCATTGCTGCGCGAAAGGCAGGAAAAGAAGGGGCGTTACTGTGCGAAGGGCGCGATGATAGGCCCCGCCCCACGCTCTGACGAGTTCCGCTAAACGCAGCAGGAACCAGAATCTCCCGTGGTGCCTCACTTCTCACCGCGAGGCAGTCAACGTCCGCTGAGATCGAAAGGACTGGCCGCGCTCAACTAAGGGGAAGTGAGGATGAGCGAGTTGGAGTCCGGTGACGCAGTAAACCAACCGCTTGCTCCTCCGGGACCACCAAACGTACCCTCGGTAGGCCAGCCACCCATCGGCGCCATGCCGCAACAACCCGCTCCGATTATACCGATATCTCTGCCGTACGTCCCGAAAGCAGCCTGGTTACCAAAGTACAGCAGTAAACGCGGTACCCTGGATATGTTCCAGAGGAAGATATGCCAAGTGCTGGATATGTACGCCATAACCGGTAAGCAGAGAGCTTCAGTTATAATGGGACAGTTAACAGATGCAGCAGAGCTGGAGACTTGAAACTGGTCTGTAGAAGCCCAGGAGTCTGTGGAGCAGATATTTGCTAAATTAAACCGGGTTTTTGAACATCATACCGAAGCTGAACTAAGACTGTTGTTTTACCATTGCAAACAAGGGGCACAGGAGAGTGTCCTGGACTATGCACAGGAAGCACTGAGACTGTTAAAACAAGTCGACCCTGATGGTGTTAGAGATGAAAACAAAGTGTTAATTGGACAGTTTGTTGTGGGACTCAGACTACCTGATGATAAGAAACAGGCACGCTGGTGGGCCCTGCAAAAACCTGACGCAGGGTTTGACACCTTAACCTCCCTGGCGGTATGATTATGTCAGGAATTTTGTACTAAAAGCGGTTCCATTTTTTTGGTAAAAAATTTCTTTTATGGGCAGAAATTTTATACTTTTTTTATTATGGGCAGAAATTTTATACTTTTTTATTTCCCGCCCAGTTCCGCCTCCAATGAGCTGCTGCGGCTCACAGAGACGGAACCAGGAAGTCATATGGAGGCATCGGAAGGGGCTCTCACCGACGATCACAGCGGGGACATCGCTGGATCACCAAGAGAATGTAAGGCTGGCTTCACACCACGGTGTGATCCGATTCGGGGCTGTCCGGGATGACCCAGACAGCCTCGGACCGGATCAGCACACAGAGCCGGAGGGCCAAATGTGCCCTCCGGTCCTGTGTGCAGCAGGATGGCTGTAATTGCAGCCGCAGCTGCTGATTTTTCAAGACCACGACTAGCATGGAGCTAGCCGTGGTCCTGAAACAACAGCTGCATTCAGTCGCAGGTGTCCGCTTCCTTCCTGGCCGTCTCCGGATGTGGAGCCGCTCATTGTCAGCCCCCCGACCAAGTCCCCACCCCCGCACCTCATCCAAGGCTGCAGGTGGCGGAGCTGTGCTGTGAGCTGTCAGCACCTCCCCCTCCTCACCCACCGGCACCAGCCAGCACTGCTGCTGCTGCTAGCACACCCCAACCCCCCCGCCTCCTCACCCACCGGCACCAGCAAGCACCCCCAACCCCCCAGCTCCTCACCCACCGGCACCAGCAAGCACCCCCAACCCCTCGGCTCCTCACCCACCGGCACCAGCAAGCAGCTGCTAGCACCCAACCCCCAGCCACTGGCACTAGCAAGCAGCACCAGCACCCCCTCCTCACCCACTGGCACCAGTAAGCAGCACTGCTCCAGGCCCCACCGGCACCAGCACTGCTGCTAGCACCCCCCACCTTCTCACCCACCGGCACCAGTAAGCAGCACTGCTCCAGCGCCCCCCCTCCCACCGGGACCAGCACTACTGCTAGCACTCCCCCTCACCCACCCGTACCAGCACCTGCCAACAACCCCCCCGCCCAGTGCTCATCACCCAACAGCTCCAGACAGCTGCACTGCTGCTGGCACCCAAATTCCCACCCCCACCTCCCCCAGCACAAGCAAGCTGCACAAGCCGATCACCCCCCCCTTACTCCTCACAATGAGCTGCGGCACTCTCCAGAGGTCGGCGGTGATGGCGGGACTGCAGGAGGAGGAAGACCAGCGGCGGGGACTGGAGCACAGAAAGAGGCGGCGCCGGCAGCTGAATCAGGTGAGCAGGAGGAAGCGGCGGGTGGAGGCTGGTCAGTGGCAGAGCACAGGGGATGAGCTGGGATCGGGGAAGGATGAGCGGGGGACAGGGCACTGCTGTTAGCACCCCCAACCCCCCCCCAGCTCCTCACAATGAGCTGCGGCACTGCCTGCGGGTAAACCCGAGCGTTACTCGGGGTTACCGCTTCTGGCAGTGAAAGTTAACCCCGAGTTACACTCGGGAATACCGCTAGGCAGGTTAAGAGACTTAACAGTGCGGGGACAGCAGTTCCCTACAGTGCCCGATCTAAACTCTCAGCCGCAGTATGCTAACACCCCTTCCGTGCCGGCTGCAGCATCTCCAATCCCCACGGTTCAGTCCAGCGCACAGACTGTAACACCTGACCGGTTCAAACAACTGTGCGCCAACGTGCAGCAGCTGATGAAGGACATGGCCAAGCTCCGAGGTGAAAAAAGACCCAAGACAGAAGCAAGGTCATCGAACAAGATCCAGCTCGCTGACAGCCCCGACGACGTCCCGTGGATGAAGAGGAAGACACCACCACCAAGAGGAAAACCTACAAATCGCTACAGCCCCAACAGACGCCGCGTCAGTCAAAAGAGCGTCAAAGAAGGATGCACCTACCAATCCAGTCCTTTAAACGAGCAACCCCTGGGCGAGAAGGGCCAACCCCAGGAGTAGACTGTCCAGGCCCAACCAACTGGGAGTACAAGCAAGTGGGAGACCATCCGTACTTGTCAATCATCATTGATGGCACCGCTACCACCTCATTGATAGACACTGGATCCCAGGAGACAACCATCCCAAGTACCCTTTACAAACGGTTCTGGCCAGATGTTAAGCTGGAACCCCCACACCCTGATCTGAACATTGAGGCAACTAATGGTTTGCTAGTTACAGTAGAGGGACAATGGGAAGCTACAGTAAAGGTGGGGAGGGTGCAGCTGAAGAACCAGGGTATCATAGTGGTTCAGGACAAACCATACAACCGGGATCCACACGTAATACTGGGTACTAATGTAATGGTTAAATGCCTAGATGAAGTATTGTTTTGACTCCAACAGAGTGCTGATGCTGGTAAACCAAGAGAGAGGAGAGCCATCCAAAGAGAGATCCGAGCTCAGGGGGGGGACACCAATTTAAAGAAACCCTTTTAAAGTCTATAGTATCCTAACTCTTAAACCCCAAAGGGGGTTTTTGACTAAAAAAGGGGAACCCCCCCCACCTTTTTAAATTTGGGAGACGAAGTAAAACCCCAAAGATAAAAAAAACGAAAAAATTGCCCGGGTTAAAACAATGCATAATTGATGTAAATATTTTTAAAAAACATAACTGATAATCCCCCCCCCAAAGGTCACTAGAAATGTTGTCAATCATTTAAAACCGCAACACACCCCTCATCAAAAAATGGAGTTGGGGGTTTTTTCGGAATACGAGCAATGTTCACAAACACCCATTTTTTTTGGGGGTTTTAAAGGGAAAAAAACCAATCCCCGGGGGTCCCAGCCCCTTTCAAAAAAAAAGCCTAAAACCACCCAAAAAACCCCAAAAAAGAAAAATTTCTTCGGGACAAAAAATGGGGGGTTTTTGGGATAGCGTACCCCGGGGCACACATTTGGTCCGGTAAAAAAAAGGGTTTAGGATTGCAAAACACAGAAAAAAAAAAACAAAGTCACAAAAAAAGGGATGCATCCCTTACCCCTTTTTAAGGATCCTCTGCACTTAGCCCCCAAAATTATTTCCCCACATTAATTTACGGGGGGTATGGCTTTTCCCCCTTCCCAAGGAATCGTGGAAGACATCCTTCACGACCGCTATGGGCCTCAAAAAAAAACAGACCTTTTTGGGGGTTTAAACCCCCCGGGGAACATTTAAACTAATGGAGTTTTTGGGGGCCCACAAAATTTTGAGACGTGCTGTTTACCATTATATGTAATTGTTACCCCTAAACCTAGAAGCCCAAACTTCAACACCTAGTAAGTGTTCAGTTGCTGTCCAAGTACGGAATAAAGAAAACCCCGTCAATGCCCCGCAAAACCCAAAGGGGTCCAATACCTAGACGGGGGGTTAGTCAAAGGGACCCCCCCCGGGCCCAATTAACCGTCCAAGATGATCACCCCCAACCACCCCAAAAAAGGGGTACTCAATTCTTAGAGGGTGGGAAAATACCGACATTCTCAAAGCTATACCAAGACCCCCAAAACCCATACAAGACCTCTTAATAGTTAAAATTAAAAAGGGCCCAAAAAAAACCCCCCCCGTACCACTGGGACCAAAAAGGGGGAAAAAACCCCTTCCAAAATTTAAAAAGGGGTGCTTTAACTGTAGAAAAATCCTGACCTACCCATTTACAATCCCCTTTTTTAAACTGTACCTCCAAAAAATCCCCCCAAAACCCCCCAGCTCAAACCGGGGGAAAAAAAAGGTGATAGCCCCAAAAACCCCCCGCTCCACAAAAGAACTCAGAAATACAGTTTTTTCCCAAACAGCCCCCGGGGGCCCTTCGGTAACCCCCAAACATTCAAGCTACCCCCCCTCCGCCCTTCAAGCTTTCACTGACAAAAATTTAAAAACCCCTTTTTTAAGCTGAAAAGGGGGGGGACCCAAAAACACGTTGGGGTAGAAAGACTCTAAAAACTATATTTTTCAAAAAACCCCCGGGGGCGGTCAAAAAAGGGGGAAAACCCCCGCTATCCCAAACCCAAAATTTGCCTAACCTTCCTGAGGGGGGAAGTTTAGACCCCCCGGGGGGAATAAACTACCTGCTTCCACCGAGGGGGGGGAAAAGGTCATCAGGGACCAGAGCGTTAGAGAGAACATGCCCCCTTTACCAAATCATGCGGGAAAATTTTTCAAGCCAAGCCCCAAACGTCTTTTTGGTCAGAGAGGGATAAAAAGACCCCCAGAAAGGGCCCCTGATCCTCCCAAAAACCCCAAGCCCGGGGGAAAGGGGAAAGGGGGAAAATTTTTCCCCCCCAAAGGGGAAACTTAAAAAAAATTTAAAAACCCCCCCAAAAACCCCCCAAATAGGGGGCAATTGTTTCCCAAAAAATAAATTTCCAATGATCCTCGAAAACTACCATTTTTTGGGACACTTCGATGGCAGAACTGGAAAGAAATCCTAAAGATCTTCCTACTTGGGGCTGATGCGGGGCCCAAAAAAAAATGGGTTAAAAAAGGGGGCCCGGGCATTTCAAAAAAAAAGCCCCCTTCTGACTTTTAGAAAGGCCCCCTTACAGCCAATTGTTAAAAAAAACCCCTTTTAAATAAATTTTCTCGACCACGTAAATTTAAACCCCCCAAATCCACCGGGTTTCATTTCCACTAAAAAATTTTTTTATACTATTCAAGGTTTTCCGGGGGAATTTTCCCGTTAAAATTTAAATGTGAAAGTAGCACCCAAGCATTCCAGATTATTTTTTCCCCCCCCCAAAAAGGGTTTCCCGACCAAGTTTTACCGCCCAAAAACCGGGGTTTTGAATCACCCCTTTTCCCAAAAAATTTTTAAAAAATAGGGGGGCAAAAAAGATCAGAAACCCACACCAAAATCACCCCCAAAAAAGGGGTTTTTGTGAGAAAATAACCACAAATGATTACAAATCAAAACCCCTTTCCCCTCAAGAAAAAAATGGGCCTTTAAAAAATCCCCGACCTTGGGGGGCCCTCTACAACCACTCCTTAATTTTTAACTAACTACACACCTTTCCCTTTCTTTATGCGAGCAAGCCCCAAAAAACTTTCCGTTGATTTTAAAAGGGAACCACCGAACCCCACCAGAAAATCCTGATAAAAAGGGGTAAAAAAAAGCCAAGAACAGACAGGAAAGTAAAAAGAGATGTGGAAAGAAATTTTAGCAAAGCAGAAGCAAGCAAAACAAAGATTTTTAAAAACATGCTTTAGCAAACCCTTAACAAGGGGGGAAATTTGCTAAAAAAAAAAATAAAAACCAAAAAATTTAAAGATAATTAATCAAACCCTACACAATTATCCGCACAATTGAAAAATTCAAAAATTTTTATCAGCAAAGACAAGGAAAAAAACCTTTACAACTGTATCCAGAGACCATTTGAAAAATTCCAAGTTAATACCTCAAAAAACCATTACCCCAGTAACTACAAGTGAAAACCCCAAAAGAAAAAACTAGTCCATACAAAAAATTGGAGATTACCACCGACTGGCCACAAGGCAATGGGCATATATAATCCCCTTTTTTTTCCCTTTTCCCCCAAACCCTTTAAAAAAACAAAACCATTCCAAACACCCAGTTCAAAAAACCATTAAATGCAAAAAAAAGCACCCCGATCTTGGGAAACCGAGTTTTTTTTAATCGGTGAACCTGCAACCCAAAAAACCAGTTTTACACTACAAAAAACTTTTGGGAAAAAACCCCACTACGCATACCACACTAGTACAGGGGGAAAAAACCCCCCAAAAACAAATAGGGAAAAAGGGGTTTAAATTAGGGAACTTATTACCTTTTAAAAACCACTTTTAAATAGTCCCCGGTTAAAAAACTAAAAAAATAGTTAAAAAGGGGGGGGGGAACTGGGCTAGTCCCAAGAAAATTTAAATTTGGGGGACAAAAATGCCTCGGTAAAGAAAAAGGGGTTGGACCCCCTCCTAACAGAACACCCAAAAGGCAATGAAAAAAATTTAAAATTTAAACCCTTTGGGTTTTAATTTTTTAGCCACAATTTTTTACGGGGGGACTTTACCCCTTTTCCCTTCAAAATTTTTGGGGAAAAATTTTTCCCCGGGGGATTTGTGACCAAAAATTTTTTTTTTTTCCACCTGGGAAAAAAAACCCCCCCAAAAAAGGACTGTTTTTCATACTTTTTCCTTTTTTTCCCCTTTCTTTTTCAGTTTTTTGTATTTTTAAAAATTTTTAAAAACTTGAAAGTCCCGGTTATTAAACTGGAAAAAATGTTTAGGGGGTTAATTTAAAAGAAAACTTTTTGCTCAGCCCGGGGAGAACTGAATTAACAAAGGGGGGAAAAGGGGGCCCCCCCGGCTCCCGGGGGGCCCCAAAAAACTTTTGGTAAAACAAAGGGAATTACTCACAACAAAACTCCCCAAACTAAAAAACACCCCTTTTTTAACACCTCTTTTCCCCCGGGGGCCCGGGGGGACTCCACGGGTTCCCTTTAAACCCAAATTCCCCCCCTAAAAAATGGGGGCCCCCTGGAGGGAAAACAAATGTCTTTCCCTTTTTTAGAACTAGAACAGGGGGGAACCTGAGGGGGTACGGACCCCAACTGGGCCCGCCAGCACCCCCGAGAGTGAAGACCCTTCAACTGGGTCATGGACAAAAAAAAAATACCCGGGGGACAAAAGTTATCCCAACTCTCCCTAACAATCCGGTCAGGGTCCGAGCTGCGGACCACATCGCAGACTGCAGAGAAACCACCCCCCCAAACCCAAGGGGGGTTTACCCCCTTCACCTGAACCCCCACCAAATGAAGCCCGGGGGGGGGAATCGACTTCCACAACCTTTTATAGTCCCATGCACAAAGGGGGTGAATCACGTCTCACCAGAACTAAAACCCCCATCCAGCTTTTTCATATCTCCAAAACCCCCCCCAAACGTGTTTATAAGGAACCCAAAACCATGCTTGCTGTAACCCCCAAGGTCATTCATCGCCTTCCTGTCCCTTTTTTCACCAGAAAAGGGGCCCCCAAAAAAAAACCTTTGTGTCTGTGCATCATTCAAAAACACCAAAAATACTGAGCTCCCCGTTTTCTACCCTTGCACCCCCCCCCCCCCGGGGACCCCCTCATCCGGGGGTAACCCCAAATTTTCTCCCCGCATTTTTTCCCCCCGGGAGGCCCAAACACCCCCGGGGTGAAATTTCCCCGGGGAATTTCCCACTTTTTGGGCGTAAACAACAAATAAAAAATTTTCCATCCTTTCACCCTTTTTTTGATCAAACCGGGGGGGCCCCACACCTCGGGGGCGGAACCTGACAATCTGCTTCCTGAAAACGTGAGCATCCGGGGGCAACGGGGGGTAAAGAAAACATCCCCCCCTTTTGGGTTTTTGGGGGATTTGTTTTGGGGACAGAGATGATATATTTTTTTAATTTTTTCCCCAAAAATTTAAAATTTTTTTTTTTGGGGGAAAAGTTTAAATTTTTTTCGACAATTTGAAAAATTTAAAAAAAAACCAAAAATTTTTCGATTTCTTTCCTAACACTTTTGAAAAACAAAATTTTTCTATTTTTCCCCCGTTTTTTTTTGGGGTGAACGAAATTTTAAAAGTTTCGGCTTGGGAAAAAATGGGGGGGGGGGGGCGGGGGAGATGTGTGTGTAAAAAAATGCAGATCTCCATTTTTTTCCCCTTTTTGCCCTTACTTACTTTTGGGCCCCGGGTTTTTCAAAAAAGGGGAAATTTTTTTTTTTTAACACAAGATTTTTTCATTGGGGGGTCACATCCCTTGCCATATAAAACCCCCGAATTAACCTCTTTCCCCTTTTCAGTGCTAAGCTCATGTCAAAAACACAACACTGCTGCGGTTAATAGATAAGATTCAATTGCAATTAATAGAAGATATTTTTAAAAGGGTTTTTGGACTTTAATTTTAAAAAAAGCCCTTTTTTTGGGTTAAAAACAGTTTTTGACGGGGATTTTATAAAAATATATCAATTCAAGTAAATTTTAAAAGATAGTTTAAAAATTTTTAAATACTTCCAAAATACCCTTTTGGGGGGAAAAAAATTTTTTTGGGGGGAAAAATTTCCACTGCTGTGAACGTTTTTTTCACTTTGGGGTAAATTTTTCCCTAAATACTTTGGGGGTACTACATGTACAGACAGGGGACCGTTTTAAAAAAAGCTACACCCCTTTCTGAAAGGGGGGGTCCATTGAGGGGGTTTTAATTTTTTTTCCCGTGATTTTCACAAATTGGTTTTTTGAAAATCCACGAATTCGCTCCTAGGGTATATTGGCAAATCGCATAGCAGTTCCCCAAAAACGCAGGGAAAGGGGGATGCGATTTTTTTTTGCGATGTTTTTTCAGCCCCCAAAAAAAAACCCCCTTTTGGGGAAATTGGGGGAATTTTAGCGGGGCACCCTAAGTTCCAATCATAACCCCCCCCCCTGTGAAATTTCAACCACCAGCCGTTTTGTTCCCTGACACCCGCTCTAAAACAAATTGCCTGTACCTGGGGTTGTACCTTTTGGGGAAACATACATTTTCCCGATGTTAACACATTTTCCCACTTTTTCTTTTTTCCCTTTTTCTTTCACCCCCTATTTTCCCCGCCCCAGAACCCGATAGTACTCTTGCCCTCCGCCCCATTAAACCAAAGAAAAATTGGGGTTTCTAGGGGGGGAACTACTCGGGGGCTCTTACCGGCAGTATAAGGGACTCGGGGACTCTACTCTGCGATTTCCCATGAAACTCCACGACCAATAAAAACAATATCAATCCTAGTTTTGTCAAACCGCGAAAAAAACGGATTGTTTTTGTTTCATTTTCGTGAAAAAACCCGGGGGGCAAAGTCCAGTGATGGGGGGGAAACTCGCAAAGAAACGCTGTTTTTTACCGATCCACTGTTTTCCCTTGTGCACTGGGGGGTTCCTAAGCCCCCCTGCTCCAGGGGGGTTACAACTAAATTTTGTTCTCAGTCTGCCATCCCCTTCTAACACTATCATTCGGGGGTTGAGCAGGGGGGACATCGCTTTTGGACTACGTCACGAAAGGGGAAATTTTTTAAAATTAAAAAGGGGGGGACCCCTTTAATTTTTTTTTTTTATTTAAAAAAAAATTTTTTTTTCTTTTTTTTAACCCTTTTTTTGGAGATTTTGTGTGGGTAAAATTTGGGGCCTACAAAAAAATTTGGGGGCTTAATCCAAACCTTTTTAAAACAAAGCGGGAAAAAAACCCCTTTTAAATTACCAGCGTGCTACCCCCCAAAAAGGGGGCCCTGAAAGTTTCACGCCAAGGACCCTTTCAAAAAAACCGCCATTTTGGGGGGGGCTGCCTGCAATTTGCAGGGGGGTGCCCAGAAAGCTTGGGCATCCCTCGCGGGGGTTTCCCCACCCCCGCGCTTACTGTCCTTTAACAAAAAAAAATTCGCACCCCCATCTTTTTTTTTTAAAAATTTTTTATGAATTTCAAGAGAGCTCAGATCGAGTCAGAATCTCAGAATTTCAGAAAAAAATTTAAAAAAAATGGGGGGGCCCCGGGGCCAATTTCTATTCTCCAATACAGCTAACGGGGGGGGGTGGAATCCGCACCCGCGGGCCCCCCCCAAATTTTTTCTGGGCCCCCCCCGCTGCAAATTGCACCCCGCAGCCGCCCCGACGATGGGGTTCATTGAAGCCCATCCTCTGGCCTGAACCCCCCCTTTTTCCCAGGGCCCTGGTAGGGGGGAATCTGGAAAAAAAGGGGGTTCCCTTTTTTGTTTTATCGGGGGCCCCCAAGCCCGAAATTTTGGGGGTCACGCCAATATTAAAACATAAACCGCCATGAATTTTTTTTTAAAATTTTTTTTAAAAAAACACAAACAAAAAAAATTTTTTTTAAAAAAAAAAAAAAACAGGGGGGCCCTCCATTTTTTTTAAAAAAAAATCCTCTTCCGCCGACCCCCCCAAAAAACGCATGCCCCTCTCTAAAAAACCCCGTATATATAAAATCTCTAGGGGGGGAATGAGCAGACTGAGAACAATCTCACTCGTCATCCTTTTTTGCACAGACATTCTGTTTTTCACAGGAATGGGCAGATGGAACAATTCGCCTGCTACACCCCCAGCGGGGGGGTCTAGGCCCCGGGGGGGCCCCCAGAACACAAGGACCCGTTTTATCTGTGCATCACGATTACTTAAAAAATAAACCCAGAAAAAAAATAAATGAAAAAACCCAAATTTCTTCCGGGGTAATTTTCCCAACAAAATCGCATTTTTAAATCTCCCCTACTCCTATTAAATCCTTCCCCATTCATTAACAAAAGGAAACGTAAAATCGAAAAATAGCGACCCCGGGGGTCGGAAATCCTAGATCCCAAACGTTTCCCCAAATTTGGGGTTCCCCCTCACCATTGTGTGCCTTCCCGTTTTGAACGGGGGCCCCCTTTTTAAATAAAAAAAGTAAAACTTCTCGACTTATTTTCTTGGCCAAAAGGGAGGGGGCACGTCCCCAAAAGTCAAGGGGAAAAAAGTCAATTTGTACACACAAAAAATTTGGGGTTTTGGGATGTTTTTAACCACAAGCCCCTTTTAAATTCTCAAAAAACGTAGCACCCCTTTTCCTTCCGGAAAAAATACAAAAAAAAAGATCTCCAAACCTTTTTGGGGCCCCTCCCCCTTACTTTTATTGTTTTGGTTAATTAAATTTTTCCCCCCCCCTCCTTAAATTGGCCCCCAAGGGGTTTCTACATTTTTCCCCTTTGGGGCCTAAAAATCCCATTTTTTTTTGTTTCAGGTTTTTAACTTTAAGTTTTTGGTTTTTATCCCCCGGGGAAAGGGGGTGGGAATTGTAAATGCATTTTTTCATGGTTCATAATAAGGGAAAAATTTGGGGAACTTTCCCGGTTTTGGGGACACTTTTTTCACCCTCATTGACCCCAATGTCCCCCTTTTCACTCCCCCCCCCCAAATTTTAACATTTCTTCCCAATGGTTTGGGCCATAATGGCCTTTTTGGACTTCCCTTTAAAAATTTTTGGGGCCTTTTTCCCTTTTATTAAGGGCCTGACATGTCTTCGGGGGTTTTTACCCTTTTCCCTTATTTTAAAGGGGGTTTTGTTTTAACAATTCTCCCCCCCTCTATTTTTCCAGCGCACAATCCCCCAAAAAAAAATAAAAAACCCAAAACACCCCAAAAAAAAAAAAAGTAACCCAACAGGGGCACAAAAGGGATATGTACAGGGGGAATCCTTTGTGCGGGGGACCTTTTCACCGTACATTTCGGGGGCTACGGGAATTTTCGGGGTTTCAGTGAAATCTGGAGAGATTATTCCATTTGTACACAGCAACAAGATAAACCTTGTCTCCATGATTTCACTGCAACCAAATTACCAAAAACCACCCAAAAATGCCCCCGGGTGTAAATCCCTCTGGGGGGGTTTTGGGAAATCAGGACACGTCACCCCACTCTTTCTGTGCTCCCTTTTTCCCGATTCTTTTTGGGCAAAGAAATCACCACACTTTTTTTTTTTTTTGGGGCCCCCAAAAAAAGGGAGCAATTTTTTTGAAATCATGAAAAAAATTTTTCCGGGAAAAATTTGGGGGGGAAACAGATCTAGTGTTGAAAGGGGGCCATAAGTTCAATCCCCAGGCCACTAACTTACACTGTGCCCAACTGCAGCCCCTACACCTTTCCCCAAGGGGCCCGAATTCAAGTCCCCGGTCCCCAAAAAATTTCTCAGGGGGGGGTACACTGTTAACACCCCCTCACAACAAGCCCCTATGGTAGTACCACTACACTGGCCAAAGGGTTTGGGGGCCCAAATCCCACTTTTTAAATTTTTACTTTTTTTAAAAAGGTTTTTGGCTCAATCAAAAAATGAAATTTTTTTAATTTTGGTCTGAAACCAATTTTTTCCATTACTGGGGTTGGGGCAAATTTTTTTTCCCCCGGAAAGGGGCCAAAGGGGGGGGAAAATCCGGGGGAAAATGAAAACCTCAAAAAACCTTATACAAAATTTTTCCCCTTTTGGGGGGCCCATCCCATCCATCACCCATGTTGTAAAAACCCAGGGGGGCCAAAATTCCCCTTTTTTCCCAATACAGCCCATCGTTCTTTAAAAAAAAAAACCCCTTTTGGGGGAGACAACACTTAAATTTTTAACATCCATGTTCACCATAATTTTAAATATCCTTGTTTTGACAGGGGGGCAATGTAATTCTTTTTTTTTTTAAAAATTTTACCCCAAATCCAAACTTTTTGGGGCGCCCCCTTTGGGATCCCTTGGGGGGAACCCCCGAAATGCTTTATATAAGAGGGGGGGGGCCAACCCCCCCTTTTTAAAAAAACATTCGAAAATTTTGGGGCTTCCTCTAAAAAAGGGGCCCAACTCCCCCCCCTCAAGGCACCCCAACGGGCATTTTTGGGGGGTTTCCCTTTTTATTGAAAGGGAAAAATTAAAACCCCTTCGGGGGGAGTTTCCCAAAATTTTAAGGGGAAATCCTGAAAACATGCACTTTTTCCCCCTTTTAAAACGGATTTAACCTCTGTCTACACAGGGCCGAAAGAAGATTTTTTTTTATCTATTTTATGTTACCGGGGGGTCACCCAACATAATCATTTAATTTTTTTTTTTTTTTTTTTGCCCAAATAACGCAGGGCCAGTCCCCTGATTTTTTGGGGATGTTTCCACTCGCATTTGGGGGTTGGGGACCCCAGGGGATGCTTTTTATAACCCAGAAAAATCGATGACCCCAACCGAAAACCCCCAAACCATACAATGTACCGCCAAAGTGAAATTTTTTTACCCCGGACCCACTCCCCTCCCCCCTCCGGGGAACACACCACAAACAAAAACCCAAAGGGGGCCTTTTGGGGGACTTTTACTCGCCTAAAAAGATAATGAAAAAAAAAAACCCAAAAATTTTAAAGGGGGAAAAAAAAATTATTCACCCCCCCTTTCCCCCAACGACTCTGTGGGGGGGCCACCCTATCTTTTGTCGACCGGGGGACTTAATATAAAAGCCCCCGCTCCCTTCAAGAAAAAAATTTTCCCAATTGTGTAAAAATATGTTAAAAAAACACAATCACTTACCGTGGTTTTTAAAGGGGGGCAGTTGGCCTGGGGGGCCCCAAATTTTTGGGGTTTGTTTTTTTTTTTTTTTTTTAAAGAAACCAAACCCTGTTTGTGTTTTTTTTGACTGTTACATTTTACAGTTTTTTTTTTGGGCAAAAAAAAAAATTTTTGGGCCAATGGGGGTTTGTTTATTGAAACAAAATTTCTTGCATAAATAGAAAAGGGGGTTAGTTTGAAATTGCATTGTTTACTTGCTAAAGGCTTTTTTTTTTGGGTGAAAAATTTCCCAAAAAAAAAACACACGGGGGGGGCACCCCACATAAATATTCTTCATACACACTGGGATATTTGGGAGCAATATTTCCTGTGGTAAGGTGTTTGGGAGCTGTGTTTTGAACCCCCAAATGATTCATAAGATTTTGAACCCATCATGAAAGTATTGGGGCCCCAGGCTACATAAAAAAAAGAGGGGTAAGGGGGGGGAAAACATTCTAATCATAAAACCACCCTCTTGTCCTCCCCACCAAATACATGTACAAGGGGGCCATTACACGTAAATGGGGGCATAATCATCATTTTTTAGTAAAACACACACACGGACAAAAAATATTTATTGGAAAAATTTTCCCCCCTCCCCCCAAAAATTTTTGGGTTTTTTTAAAAATTTAAAACCCCTACGGGGAAAAAAAAACATAATAACAAGGGGGCCCTTTTCCCCAAAAAAAAAAACATTACCCAACGTCTAGGGGGTTTTTCACAAAGGGGGGGAAAAATCTATGGGCCCCCCCCCCGGTACCCCAATAATCACCTACAACCTAAACTGAAAAATTTTTTTTTTCAAATAAAAAAGAATAACATTTTAAAAATCAATTTTTTAAATTCCATAAATATAATCCCTACCCCCCCTCCTATAGTAAATGCCCACAACCCTCCATATAAATAATCCGCCTCCACCCCTCCCCAAAAAATAACCACCTCAAACTTCCCCCCCTAGGGTTTAAAGCAAAACCCATATCCTCTCCATATAAAAAAAAACACCTCATAACCCCCATATTTTAATAAAACCAAAATCTTTAAATTTACCTCAATACTCTCCAATTTTTAAAAAAAATCCAAAATCTCCATAACCACGTCTAAACTCCCATATATCCCCCAAAACCTCCTTTTAAAAACACCTCAAAACTCCCTATATGTACCTTTTAAGCAACCTCATATCAATTTTTTTATGGGGCCCTATTTTGCACCTTTTATCATTAGGGTATTATTCCCCCTTTTTTCCCATACACCTATTATTCCCCTTTTTTTTCATATGGGGCAAAATTTTAAGTGCCCTTTTATACATATGGGGCCCTATTAATCAGCCTTTTATACATTGGGCATATTTCGCCCCCCTTTTTTCCCACATAGGGCATTTTTTAAAAGTCACCTTTTATACATAAGGCATTTATATGCATTTTTTTTCCCCCCAAAAACATTTTGTAAACCTTTTATCCCAAAAATGCAGTTTTTTAAATCCCCCCCTTTTTTTCCCCCCAAAGGGGTATTTTCCCCTTTTTTAAAAAAGGGGGTTTTTTGCAGCATTTTTACCCCCCTACAGAAATTATTGCCCCTTTTTTAAATATAGGGCAATTATGTCCCCTTTTTTTCCCATATGGGGAGATTTTTTCACCCTTTTTAAAAAACCCTATGGGGGCGAAATTTTGTCATCTTTGACCACCCCCTTTTTTTTTCTTCCCCCCCCGGGCCCCCGGGGCTACCCCCCGTTCCTCTTGAAAGGGGGTTTGGGGGGCGAAAGGGGGTCCCCCGCACCCCGTCCCGGGGTTTTTTACGCCACTGCCCCCGCCCCTTTGGCCCCTATCCCGGGGGGCCCCCGGGGGCCTCCCCCCCCTCCCCCCCGCCCCTCCTACGTTTTCACGGGGGGGTCTATTTTAAATGTCCGACGGGGAAAATGAAATAACCCCCAAATCTTTCCCCAATTTTTTTTGCCGTTTTGGGGGCACAATGCTGTTTGCTGTTTTTCCCAAAAAGCTGACACCCCTCGGGGGGGCCCCCAAAAAAATTTTAGATCGTTTTATGGACACTATTTTTAAAGGCCCCCCCCATCCTTCACCACACTGTCCACATTAGGGGGAAATAATTGGTTTGGGGTTAAAAAAACCCCCAATTTAAGGGTCATGTTTTCCCAATAGTGTTAAACCCAATTCCCTTTTCCCGATGACGCATGTTGAAATTCAACGTTAGGGGGGGGGCCCTGCGTCCCTTTGAATTCACGTCTTTTTAAAAAATCCCTCAACACCAATGGGGAGGGGGGCCCTGTAATGTCTGTGGGCCATAACATGGGGGGGGTTTTTGGAAAACGCCCCGTAAAAGGGGTTTCCCCCCTGTTCTTCCCTTTAAAAAACAGGGGAAAATTGGGCTCCCCGTGGGGGCCATGTCAACCCCACAAAATGTGCCTGTTTTGGGGTATGGCCCACAAAAAAATTTAAAAACCCCCTTAATTCTAAAATAACGATCCCCCCTGGGGGGTTGAAATTTGAAATATTTTTCCGCAACGCCCCCCCAAATTTGGGGGCTGACCCCAACCCCCAAAAAATTCAACTTTTTTATGCCAGATTTGCCCCCGGGGGGCACAAAAAAATTCTTCAGTTTGGCCCCCCAACACCCCCCTTTCCCGGGGAGAATCCCCCAATCGTCACCCCCAAAAACAGAACTAAAAGCAACGGGGGATAGCTCTCACGGGGGACCAAGTACCAAAAAAAAAAAAAAACCCCAAAAATTATTTTTACTTTACACACACTTTATACCGGGGGACCACGGGTTTTCCCAGATGCCCCAAACGATCTCCAAAAATTTAACAACCCCCCCAAAATGGGCCAAAAAGCAAAAAAACGAAAAAAGGGGGAAATTTCAAGTGTTTAAAAAACAATATCAGTACAACCTTAACCTACACAACGAAGGCAGCACGTGCGGGGGTAACCGGGGTAAACACATGAAAGGGTTTAACCCCAAAAAACCAACCCACTTTTTTTAAGGGGGACGGGGATCTCTGTACCAAATTGTTTTGGGGGAATTTCACCCGGGATGTGATTACTTGCCCTTTGTCTGTGGACAACCCCGGGGACTTTTTTTTTAAAAGTACAAAGGGGGCCCCTATAAAACAATTTTCAAAATTCCCCCCCCCCCTTTTCATTTCCCCTTTTTTTAAGAGCGGGGGCAAAACAGCTTTTTTGGGCCCTATTTTAGGTCCCTAAAAACCCCGTTTGGGGGTTGTTTTACCATCACCCCTTGTCACATTCTTTCACAGAACAAAAGGGAACGCAGCAGTCATTTTTCCCCCGTCCCCCACGGCTTGGGGCAATACACACACTGGGGGTGGGGAATACAATCAAATTAGTTGGGGGTCCCCCACACCCAAACACAAGCCCTTTCCCCGGGGCCAAAATTTAAAAACCCTAAAAAATCAATCCCCTCTGGTGGGGGGCCCCAGCACAATATCACATCCCCCCTCAAAGGACTGCCCAAAAACCCACCCCAACAGCTTTAAACAATATGTAGTTTGGGGTAGTTTTCAACCCCCAAAACCCCCGCAACACTACCTAATGTGACAACGGGCCTAAACGGTAAAAGGGGCCTTTCCCGGGCAAGGGGCCCGGGGGACTAAAATCTCCTCCCCCCAAAATCCGGGGGGGATCAAACGGGGGGTTAAAAACCCCAAAACGCTGAAACTTGCTGGGAAACCCTTCAAGTTTTATACACACATGGAACTCCATGCTAGCCCGAACAGATTCCCTCAGGGACCCCCCAATCTACCCCCCTCGCTGACGTCCCGGGGGATTTAAATAAATTTTAATCTCAAAAAACAAACATTAAAGGGAAGCGAACGGGGCTCCACCCAAAATAAAAACAAAAAGTATCGTAGGAAAGGCAACACCCCCCCTTTTCCTCCCCTTTTGGGGGTGGGGGGGTTTGGGTTTTGTAAATTATTATCATTAAAAAATCTCGATTCCCCCCCAAATGTACCTATGCTTAAACCTCTTTTTTTCCAGGGTTACACATTACCACTTTTTTTTTCCCGCATGTTTTTTTTTGAAAGTTTCCCCCAATCAGACCCCCTTTAAAAACCCCCAAAAAAAAGGAAACCAAAAAACGCATACAAATTTAAATTTTTTTTTTAAACCTCCAAAAAAAACGATACAAGTGTGCCCCAAACCCAAAAAAAGGCCCTTTTTTTTCTGCTCCCAAAAAATTAAAAAGGCTAAAAATGTACAATTTGTATCACTGTTTTGAAGAAATCTACACCGCATGCCCTTAAAGGGGGGGGCCCCTTTTTTCCCACACAACCAATCCTTTTTACCCCCCAGATAAAACACCCTGTTTTTTAAGGGGGAAATTTTTCCCCCCGGGGGCCTTACGTTTTTGGAAA
The DNA here is from genome assembly GCA_033576535.1 of Allobates femoralis. Taxonomy (NCBI): domain Eukaryota; kingdom Metazoa; phylum Chordata; class Amphibia; order Anura; family Aromobatidae; genus Allobates; species Allobates femoralis. Next base: position 152,008,251 of record JARQOC010000006.1, read on the forward strand.
TTTTTTGGGGTTTTAGTTTTTTTTTATTAAAAAGCAATGCTTAAAGCAGGTCCCCTTTTTGTGCCACGTTAACGCAGGGTTTTCCCCCGGGGGGCCCCCTGTTAAAAAACGCATGTTTTTTTTTCAGCCCCAAAAAAAAACCCGCATCGGGTTTTTTGGGGGTGCTGAAAAAAAAAGATGGTTTTTTAAAAAAAAACCGCAAACCCCTTTTAAAATAAACCCCCGGAAAAAGCATAGGGCCGTTTTTGGCCCTTTTAAAAAAAACTGTCCAAAATTTTTAAAAAAAGGGGTTTTAAGGGAAAAAAAAAGATTATGTTAACAAACCATCCCCCCCCTTTTTATGATCACCCCCTCAACCTTTTTTTAAAACCCTTGTCAGGTATTGGGGACACTTTTTGAAAAAGATACCCCCAAATTTTTAATTGCCATTTTTTTTATCCCCCAAGAAAAACCTTTTAGGCTCAAAAATTTACTAGGGTAGGACCCCATTTTTTAAAATACCGCAACACAGCGCAAAAACACTTTTTGTATTGCACTCTTAAACTTTTTCCAAAAAATATTTTTCTAGTACCACATTTGACTAGTCTGTATCATTTTTTTTTTGAAAATACCACCACTAGCCAAAAACACTTTTGTATTCCCAATCTTCCCAAAATATTTTACCAAAACAAATTACACTAGCACCCATTTGACATTTAGCGTACCTCAGTATTCTTTTGAAAAGTACCGCTACCATTTTTTCAACACTTTTTTTTTTTCTCCCAAACTAGTTACCAAAATATTACGCTAATTTCCCAAATGTTTTAAAAATTTCAAATCTACTTTTTTTAAAAACCATTTTGTTTACCAAATGTTTGGGGGCTCACCGCTGTTTTGCATTCAAATTTTTTTTTTCCAAAACTACAAGTTTTCCCAAAATTTTTTTTCCCTTCAAAAAAAAAATGGAAAAAAGGGGGGTGAAGGGGGAAAAGGGGAAAAGGGGGGTTGGAAAGGTAAAAAAAATTTTTTTTCCTTGGGGGGGCTAAATAACCCAAAAAATCTGGGGGAAAAAAACCATCTTTAAGCCAAAAAAAATGTCCCTTTTTTCGTGGGGGGGGTCGATATATCTCTTTCTTTTCAAAAGCAAAGCTAAAACTTGTAGATGAGGCCCAAAAAAAAAAGGGCTTTTTTGGATTCAATGCCCATTTTAAAAAGCTCCCTCCACCTCAACCTTTTTAAAAAAAAAAAAATTTTCCCGCCCCCAAGTGTCACCGAAACCCCCTAGGGGGTTTTTCCCCCCCAGTCACAAGTCCCAACCAAACCCCATTTACTATGGGGGAAAAAAGATGGGGGATCTCAAAGCTTTTTTTCATACAACCGGGAAAACAAAAGGGGGCCTAAAAAAATTTAAATTTAGTCCCAAAACAAAAAAATATCTCCACCGACCCCAAAATCTTTGGGTTTTTTTTAGGTCCAGGAAAAAGGGGGGGGCATACTTTTTCCAGGGGGGAATTAATTTTGCCATGGGGGCCCCGAAAATTGGGGGGGGGTTTTTTTAAGGGGGGGTAAATAATTAACTATTCTACCTAATAAATGCATGTTAAACAAAAAAAATTTTTTTCAAAAAGCGATCGGTCTCCACAAACAAAAACAAGCTTTTTTTGGCTTCATAAATAAATATTTAGAACCATTTCCCTTTTTAAAACCGCATTCCCTTTTCAACTTTTTTTTTTAAGTTTTTTTACACAATTTAGGGGGAAACCCAACCTTGGGGGAAATTTTTCCATAGTCCATTCTCCCCGATTTTAGGGGAAAAAAGCACTATACTTTGCAAGGGGGGGGGAAAACATGTGGTATCTTGTACCCCTCCTTTCTGCTCACTTAATTTTTTTTGGTGCTACCACTCTAAAAAACCCCGCCCTCCCCCTTTAAAAACCCCGACCCACTCTACAACCCCTAAAATTTTTTTCTTACGGGGGCACCCCTGCACCACGTCCTGGGCTTTGCAGCATAAAAAAAAAATTTCCCCCTTTACCCCGCCCTTTTAACAGATTAGAGGCGTGGTGGTTTTTTATACTGCTGCACAGACACCACCAAAGCATCTATGCACCAACTCTACAGAGATACGCCCCCCTCCCCAAAACTTTTTTCCCAAAAACTGAAAAAAATGTCTAAGTTCAGCCTCGAAAACATTTTCCCCTCCGGGGTTTTTGGGGGGGGCTGGAGTTTTGCATGGTTTTTTTGGGGGGCGGCCGTCTCGTAGGAGGGGGGGGCCCGGGCCAGTGCAAAATAAAGGGGCTCCCCCACATTGTCGGACCCTCCGTTTCCCCCCCTTTTCCCCATATTCATCAGGGAAAACAGGCCCCAAGGGTCCCTTTCAATCAGTGAGCCTTTCACCCCTTTCCCAAAAAATCCGACCCTCCGCGGGCTGGGGGCAGACCCCGGGGGGGGGGGATGCGGGGGCCCCGGTCCCCCTTTCCCCCCCCCCCCCCGTAGACCCCCCTTCCCAAACTTTTAACCCCCCTTTTTGGGAAAAAAAAAGGGAATATGATGAACTCAATACCTCATTTTTTGAAACTTTTCTTTCCTCAATGCAGGCAGAGGGTTGGGGGGGGTCAGGTTTGAAACACAAAAGGGGATGTGAGGTTTTTAAACCCACTTATTCAACCCCCAAAAAGAAGTTGAGACTCATCAAGGGGGGGGGAGGGTCCCAAAAACAAGTTAGGTTTTCAGTTTTTCCCGGGGGGAGACAGTCCGGGAAAATGTCAAAACTCGTCCTCGCCACAACTCGCCTTTGGGGCAGAAGTCATGGGGGCTCTGCAGGGCCCTGGGGGGGAAGCCTTTCCCTTTTTTGGGCCTTTTTTTTAAAACGCCCCAAAAAAAAACCCAACTCTTATCTGCCAAATTGTAAACAAAAACAGTAAAGTCAAAAAATAAATTTTTTAGTACTTTACAGAACATCACCACGGGGCATAAGCAAATCACAGGGGGAAATCTCACTTCTACAATGCGGCCTAGGGCCCCCCCAAACCACCGTCCCCCCATAAATGCTTTTGGGGGGGCCCTTAAATTTCCTGTACATGAGACACGGGAACGGGGGTTGGGGATAGAACAACCCAAACCCCCTTTACCAAAAAAACAAGTTGATTACATACTTTTGTTTTAGAATAACACCTTTTTTTACGCTGTCACAATTGATAGCCCCCCCTTTTTCATGAAACACATATTAACCCCCCTGACCTCTCTAAACAGACCACTTTTTCAAAACCCCACTAACCCTGTTCACCCCAAACACCAGCCCTGGGGCCCAAAAGGGGCTATAAAAGACCATTTTTCCCCCACCCATGCCAAAGCAAAAAATTTAATTTCACCATTTTGCAATTTTGGGGGTAAAATTTTGGGAAACAGCTGTTTTTTAGACCCTTTGCCATTCCCCCCCCAGCCCAAAACCGTCACCACTACTTCTAAAAAATTTTGGGGGGGGCCCTTCTCTCACCCCCATTTCACACAAAACCCCCCTTTTCCTTAAACCCCCGTGGGGAAAAAGGGTCTTTTCACCATGACTTTTTGGGCAAAAAAACCCCAAAAAAGGGCATTACATGCCGGCGGGCCTGGAACTATGATCTCAGTAGAAGAGGCGCTGTACAATTTTTCCATCCCACAAATTTTCCATCAAACCTCTGTACTAAAATTTTCTCCCACTTCTTTTCCCCCTCCCCCTTTTCTATCCCCCACCCCCCAAAAACCTTTTGGGGAATGGCCCCCCCTTTTTAAATGCTCTAGGAATCCCCCCACCCCCTTACAGGGACACGGGGCCCCAATCCACGGGGGTGTTTACTTTTTAAAAATTTTGGGGGGAAAAGTGATCACACAGCTAATTTAGTCAGCTCGGGGGAAACCCCTTTTTTTCCATTTTTTCCCTGCGAACCTGCTCCGGGAAAGGGCCGGGGGCGACAATGCTGCAAACCGGGGCCTCCCCCCTTTCCCCGGGGAAGGGGGCACACTCCTTGGGGGGCCCCTTTTTTTAAACCCAGGCCCCATTTTTTACCCCCACAAATCCTGGCCAAATATGCACTTCTGTCGGGGCCGGGTTTTTTGGGGCTCACTTCCGTCGTTCGAAACCCCCACTAAAAGACTTCATCCTACGAATTTTTTGGGGCCCCCCGGGTTTTCCCCCAAAAAAAAGCATGTGCCAAACACATGGAATTCCACTCTCACATGTGCAGCACCTGTGATAAACCCGACCCGGGCATATTACGACAAATAGCCTGGCCTAACGCAAAACAGGGGGGAAAAAAAAAGCTCTAGTTCACAATCAAGACCTCTGCACCCCCTTTTTAGATTTTTGAAATCTATAAATTTTTTCTTTTATCCATTTTTCTCTGACAATTCCCCCGGGGGTCTCATCGGGGCATACCCTTTTCCCGTATTTGATCATGGGGGGGAAAGGAAAAATACGGGGGGGGGGTATGCGAAAGGGGGAAAAAAATCTCAAAGGGGAATTTTTAGCAACCCCAAAACCCAAGGGAGGGGGGGAAGAGGGAAATTTAACCCCGGGGGGATGGGGGGGGCCCAAATGGTTAAAGTAGTGCCCAGGAAAATGGGGGTTTAAAGGGGGAAAGGGGAAAAGAATCAAAGATGTAAAATTTTTTTTACATTCTTTTCGAATTTTAAAAAATCAACAGAAAATTTTACTTAAACTTATTATGTTTTTCCCCAAAAAAAACCCGTGGGGGAAAAATAGTATCGCATTTTAAACTTTCCAACCATGGGGGAAAGTTTTAAAAAAATTATCATCACTCAAACATTAACATAAAAACTATCTAGTACAGCAATTTTTGGAAAAATTTCACCTTTTTTTCCCACCTTTGCAATTCCCCAAAAAAAAGAACAAGTCGACACAAAAGGAACCCAAAGGGGGGTGGGCAGGGGGCACAAATCAATATCGATGCCAAAGACCGGGGGAAATAACCTTGTTCTTTTGGGGGGCCCCAAAAAAAAATTTTGGCCCCCCCTTTGCCCCCATGCCTTGAAATTTTTTCTACCCCCGCACCAGTGTTCTCCCCTGAAGGGTCTTCACGCTACTGGGTTGCTGAGGTTAACCAAAACCATCTTCCAAGACATTTAAAACAACTAAAGTTTATCAAAATAACAATCACGGTCCGAAAGACTTTGGGCCCCCCCTTGTCACCGGGGGGAATTTTTCTTTGTATTTTTCAAACCCGCTGCTTAAAACCCACATTTTTTATTCTATTCGGGCAATTGATGCACTTTAAAGGGGGCTGTTTCCCAATTTTTTTAAAAAAAAAGGGGGGGCTTTTTTGCGGGCTCCTTGTTTTTTGCTTGCTTATAAAAATTTTCCCCCAAAACTTAAAACCTTTTCCTCACCCCTTCCCCTTTTTTTAATATTCAACCTTTTGTCCAACAAACCAGGGATGAACAAATTAGGGGGTTTACACCACCTTTTTTGGGGGCTTTTTAAAACATTGTTTGGGGGAAATCCCCCCCCCGCCCCCAGGGAATCACTAAAACCCCCCCCCCCTTTTTTTTCCCGTGTTAAAAACCCAAACTGATAGTGGTCCCACGTTTTGGGGGGGGATATCATTATTGAACCTTGCAAGAACTTTAATTCATGTTCCCTCAGACCAAAAAATCTCTGGCCACCTTCCTTTTTTTTTCTGTAGTACCAAAAAAAACTAATTGTCCCCCTTGTGTCGGGGGAAACTTGATAAAACCCCTTTTTTTAGCTTTGACTTTATTTTTCCACGGCCCAAACAGCTCTACCTAAACCCTTTCCTTTTTTTTTTGATACTCACCAAAAAAATATTTTTCCCCCGGGCGGGGGGACATTTTTTTTTTTGCTCCCCCAAAAAATTTAAATTTTTTTTAAATTTTCAAAAAAATACCCAATTTCATAAACATAGAAAAGAATACATAAACAAGAAAAAAAAAACACCAAAGGGGGAAAAGAAGGGGGGGGGGGTTTTAAAAAAAAAGGGGGACCGGGGGGTAAAAGCCCAAACCACATACAATGGAAAATAAAATAAAAACGTGAATAAAAAACCCGAACCCACTCAAAAGGTTTTAAAAATTTACACAATATATTTTTACCCCTTTGACCTAAAAATTCCCCCGCCCCCGGGGGTTATCAAAAAAGATTTAAGACAGGGGGGGCCCCGGGGGAAAACCCCTGGTCAAACAAAGGCCAGGAAAAACCAGGAGACCCTCTTTAGGGCACAGGGGGAGATGCTACCCGCTCCCAGCCAGAAATTACACACCCTCGTGAGGAATGGAGCCAACAAGTGAGCGATTGTATGGTAATAATCGATGGGGAGACAGTCCGGGCCCGGGGCGGAGTGGCGTTTAGTGGAAGAGATAACCCATAAGATTTCAGCGTCCGTTATAGGGGAGTTCAGGTTGTCCAGTTGCTCTGGCGACAAGCGGGGAAGCCGCAAGTCACCCAGGAACCTCTGGAAGTCCTCCGGGGTCGGGCCGTTGCCGAAGGATCATCTTTAATGTTATAGAGTTGAGAGTAATAGTGTGCGAAAGCATCTGCGATCTCGATGGGGTTAGAGCGAAGCATACCGGAGCGGTCTTTCAAGGCCGAGATAGAGGATATAAGCTCCTTTTCTTAATGCTGTGGGGGAGTCTGCAGTGAGGGAGGCAGAGCCCCTTGGACAAGCACCCAGGGGCCCCCATCTCGCCAGGGCAACCAACAGGATGACAGTACTCACGAAACCCAACAGGCGGGGTGCAACATCCCAGTCACGTATACGACTCAAGTGTCACATCATGTGTCAGCGAGCAGTATCCTACTCCGGATCCATCCTTTGCTCAGCCGGGGAAGCAGGTTTCCTCTTGGCCTGGGAATCAGTGGAACAGCAAGACCCCAGGCTTTCAGACTTTATCCAGCAGCTTGGGGGAGGTGAAGATATGGCGATCCCCTTTGTGCCAAATCAGACTCGCACTGGAGTGACCCAGCTGTACAAGATCCCTGCATCCCGCAGGGTCCTGCACATAGGACCGAATTCCTTCCGTTCGCCAGAGTGCCCATAGAAAGGTTAGGGTAGCCTGAGACCTTGGTTAAGGCGCCGGGAGCTCCGGATTCCCTCGCAGGGCAAGCATGAGATCTTCTCTGAGTCTCTGAGGGCAGGCATGCCAGGACATCTCTCAGCAGTGCAGGGTTCACATGGGATGGTTTGGGGAGCCTGTGTATGTGATCCGGTTTCACCAAGAGCAGGAGCAGTGCCAGGGAGGACATGCAGAATGAGGCTGGAGAGGAGATCAGGCAGTGCTAGAATCAGCCACATCCTTAGGAATCTCCCTCAGCTTAACGTTAGCCCTCCTGTTCCTGTCCTCCAGCTCCCAGAGTTTAGCCTGCTGAGCCTCAAACTTCCTCTCCATAGAATCGAAAGCTGTCAGCCAGGGAATTGTGGGCTGAGGCAAAAATCTTCTTCTCCAGATGGCCAGTACGTTCCCCGAGGTCTGCTACCTCCTTCTTAATATCTCCTATTATATTTTGGAGATCTTCATGCATTGTCACCCTAAATGAGGATAGAAGTCTCTGCATAGTTCGCTCTGTAAGTGGTGCATCAATGCCTGCTGCATGTTCCTGCTCCCCCCTCCCCCTCCATTAGAACATGAGGAGGGAGAGCAGGGCCTCTGCTCTGGTGCCATCTTAGCCTGAGAGGGAGGGGGTCCATGTGGAAATAGTCCGTGACCCTGGGGTACCTGGCTGTGATTTGGAGCTCCGAGGCATCCCGTGGTTCCAGGAGTGTCGCACCATTCTCTGGGATCGCTTGCAGGCCGGGTGAGAAGTGCTGGGAGCCGCTGTGAGTCTGTGACCAGGGAGCCCTGAAGTTATACGACTGCTTCTATGAAGGTCGAAGCCCCTGTGCAGGGTATATCGTTGATGGGAGCGCTTGCATGAGCTTTGAATTTATCTGGCCCACTAGACCCAAACAGGTTACTTACCTACCTCTCTCTTATTTTCTGTAGTAATCCACAAAACTGATAGTGGTCCCACCTGTGTGTGGCGGGGAATAACTTTGATGGGACGCTTGCACGAGCATTGAGTTTATCCAGCCTACTACGTCCAACAGGTCTCTGACCTTCCTATTATTTCCTGTAATATTACACAAAACTGATGGTGTTCCCACCTATGTGTGGCGGGGAATAACATTGACGGGAGTGCTTGCATGAGCTTCAAGGGGATCAGGCCCACTAGGCCTATTCACGTCACTGACTACCTCTCTAGTTTTTACTGTAATACTCCACAAAACTTATAGTTGCTGATCAATGTTTAACATTGAAATGCTAGGCCAGGTCCTGTTCCAGACCTTGTGCCATGCATGCAGATTGTGCCAATCAGCAATTTTGGGTCTGGGAGTATTGATACCATTTTGCTTTAGGTGTGACCCTTTGGAAAGAGTGTGGATTCTTGTTGGAGTCCCCTTGCTATGTTTTACATGATTTAAGAAGGTGTGTGACATGCCCATACCTGTGTCTCATCCTCCTTTTACTATTCCACCTCTTTTTACTTAATGTAGAAAACTAATGCCACTTTGCCTCTGGCTATTTGTACTGTGTTTGGATTGTTGTCACTTTTCCTGGTGTTTGTTGTCCATTCTGAGTAGTTTGGCAGCTTTTGGAGACATTTGAAGATGTTTGCTATGTGTTTGCTGTAGCCTGCCATAGATTTTCAGCAGTGTTCGACGAACATTTGATGAGCAAATCACTAATTCGATGAATCGAACCGAATTCGAACATTGAGGTGGTGGCTCATCACTAATTGGGATAAATAGTCCAGATTTTAACTGTTGACATAAAAGCTATATTTTAGGAGTATAACCTTTTCCTTGTAGCAGTAAAATAAAATGATATGCTACTTTATACACTGTGTGAAAGGGAATTCAACAATTGGGAAGTAACAATATGTGACATTCAGCAAAAACTGCAGTAACTGCTTCTTACTTAAAAATGCTAATTCATTTGTCAATAATTCCAATAAACCCTTTGGTGAGCAACGTGACAAATAAAACTAAGAAGAAATTGCTTGTCATTCAGTGTGCAAGTAGAGACTGTAAAAATACACTTATAGCAGTAATTATAAGAGTAATATTACATTCCCAGAGGCGAAAAAAAAATCAATTTAAAGCTGACAGTACATGACAGATTTCACAATCATAACAAGATCAATAATTGTGGCTTAATGCATGCAGTTAAGAGGTGCAAAGAAATTATATTTTTACGTCAAATTATTTTCCCACTCAAATTCCATAACTGAAAACCAAACAATCTATATTTAAATACTGAACAAGCAGATAAAGGCAATTAACAAGACTTTAAGGCATGATTGCACTATATTATGCTGGCTTACATTATTATTATTATTATTTATTTATATAGCGCCATTGTTCCATGGCGCTTTACATAAGAAGCTGGTAAACAACGACAGGTTACAGTACACATGAGCAGTCAATGCTTGCTGATACACGACGGGAGAGGATCCTGTCCACGAGGCTTCACAGTCTTTACGTGTCAGATCTAATCCGAGGCTGTCAGGGTGAAACCTAACAGCCCCGGATTCGGATCAGCACACAGCTGCCGGCTCTGATGAATCAGGACCGCGGCTTGCACGGAGCTAGGCGCAGTACTGAAACAACAGTGGCGTGCAGCCGCAGGTGTCCGGTTCCAGATCCTTCCCGACCGGGGCAATCCAGCCCAATAGGCTCCATGTTAGGGAGCGCTGGATTGCCCCGGATGCAGGAGGATACAGGAAAATCCGGGGCAATCCGGGAGTAGGCAATTAGAGGAGATATTCTGAATACTGAATTCTCCCGGATTGTCCCGGACAGATAGAAATCGGATGGCATAGAGCTGCCATCGGCTTCTATCCGCCCCCATAGTATACTATGGGGCCAAAATCTGGTCCGGGGCTGTCCGGTTTACACGGACAGCCTCGGATCGGATCTGACCCGCAATGTGGAGCCAGCCTAAGTCTTATGTTTGAAAGGCATTGGTAGTTTCAAGTAAAAATTGTATGATTTTTTTTTCTCCTTTTCCTTTCATATCTATAGAATTTTTAACATCATGCAACTGATTGATGAGACAGTCATTTATCATTTTATTCTTCTTCCTAGTTGTTTCTTGGAGGAACTTGGATCAATGTTTCATATTAAGCGACAGAGATGAAGTGAAATGTTCTTTACAGATGATCATTTGTTTTAGTATAAAGTTTAACTGCAAGAAAGAATCCTTTAAACAAAAATTCATCTCCATCATATTTTTGGAATGATAGCTAATTATTTGTCTTTTTATAAATTGGAAATGAGAATGATTAAGGCCAGCTTCACAGTGCTGCAGCTTCAGTTCTGGGGTTGTCCGATGGGATTCGAACAGCCCCGGACCCAATTTGCAAACAGAACCGGTGGGCAAGTATGCCCTGGATCCTCCCGAATCTGGGCAATTCCGTGCCATAGACTCACATGTTAGGGAGCGCCAGATCACCCCAGATCCAGGAGGATCCGGGAGGATCAGATTTGGGCAGATTTTTTGCTCCGGACAAAAAAATGTTGTAAGCAACATTTTTGTGTCCGGGAGGAAAATCCGAATACACCCGGATCCTCCCGGACAGATGGAAACCAGATGGCACATAGCTGCCATCTGGTTCCATCCGGCCCCATAAGGCTGCATTACAGCAAAATTGGGTCCGGGTCTATCAGATTTGCATCAGACAGCCCTGGACCTGATTCTACCGTGGTGTGAAGTCCCCAAAGCTAAATAAAGTAAATTGTGTAAATTGATTTTTTTTCCTTTGTAGATCTGGTGCAGAGATACATATTTAGCCTATCAATTATTCCAGCAATTTTACAGCATTTTTCCACCCCAATTGAAAAAAACACATCAGAAACGCATACTGATTTGGCACAGAAATTTCTGCAACCAAATGCCCAATGAGTGCAAATAGCCTTATAGTACTACTCTTAGGGTGGCTTCACACTGCGGTCAGGTCCGGTCTGGGGCTGTCTGGTGTAAACCGGACAGCCCCGGACCGGATTTTGGCCCCATAGCATCCTATGGGGCCGGATGGAGCGTGAGCTATCTGCCATCCGGTTTCCATCTGTCCAGGAGGATCCCCGGCAAACCGGCGCTCCCTAACATGGGAGTCTACACTGTGTTCCAAATTATTATGCAAATTGGTTTTAAGTGTCATAGGGTTTCATTTTAATTTTTTTTCAATGAAACCCATTGATGGTATTGTGTCTCAGGGTTCTTTGGATCATTGAAATCAATCTCAGATATCTGTGATAATTAGTTTGGCAGTTGAGCCCAATAAAAGGAAAACTGGATGTTCCACAATATTACGCATGCCACAGTTTTCAAGTAACATGGGAAAGAAAAAGGATGTCTCTGCTGCCGAAAAGCAACAAATAGCGCAATGCCTTGGACAAGGGATGAAAACATTCGATATTGCACGAAAACATAAGCGTGATCATCGTATTGTGAAGAGATTTGTGGCTGATTCTGAGCACAGATGTGTTCGTGCAGATAAAGGCAGAATGAGGAAGGTTTCTGCCAGGCAAGTTCATCAGATTAAGAGAGCAGCTGCTAAAAAGGCCTTACAAACCAACAAACAGATATTTGAAGCTGCTGGTGCCTGTGGACTCCCTCAAACCTCAAGGTGTAGGATCCTTCAATGGCTTGCTGTGGTGCATAAACTTACTATTCGGTCACCCCTAAACAGTGCTCACAAGCAGAAACAGTTGCAGTGGGTCCAGATATACATAAAGACTAATTTTCAAACAGTCTTGTTTACTGATGAGTGTCGAGCAACCCTGGATGGTCCAGATGAATAGAGTAGTGGATGGTTGGTGGATGCCACATGTCCCAACAAGGCTGCAACATCAGCAAGGAGGTGGAAGAGTCATGTTTTGGGCTGGAATCATTGGGAAACAGCTGGCAGGCCCCTTTAAGGTTCCTGAAGGTGTGAAAATGACCTCTGCAAGTATATAGAGTTTCCAACTGAGAACTTTCTTCCATTGTGCAAAAAGAAAATTGTGCTTTTAAGAGCAAAATCATCCTCATGCATGTCAATGCACCATCTCATTCTACAAAGAATACTCTGTGCCATTGGCTGCTAATGGCATAAAAGGAGATAAACTCATGATGTGGCCACCATCTTCCTCTGACCTCAACCCTATAGAGAACCTTAGGAGTATAATCAAGCCAAAGATCTATGAGGGTGGGAGGCAGTTCACATCAAAAAGAAGCTCTGGGAGGCTATTCTGACATCATGCAAAGAAATACAAGCAGAGACTCTCCAGAAACTTACAAGTTCATTGGATGCAACAATTGCTGAAGGTGATATCAAAGAAGAGTTCCTATGTTAACATGTAATTTGGCTTGTTAGGATATTTTGGCGTTAAATAGCTTTTTATTTCAGTGAATGTGACCTCCTAATGCTGCAAATTCAACAAATCAGCATTTTCAGTTCTTTCAAGCATATCAAATGTTTAGAAACTCTACCGTGCCTAATAATTTGGAACAGTGCATTTAGAGTTTTTTTTACATTTTTAAGATTATACTGTTATTACACTGGGAGGTTTCTTCAATAAAATTCGATGTATACTCTAACGGGTGACTTTTATTACACTGATCGTCATTTGCACCGTCCATTTAGGAAAATCAAAAAAAAGAAATTTCCTATAATTTACACATGTAGTTGAAGCCTTTCATGAGGTGTGTTCACATAGTTCGGCTGGTCAGATATCGGTCACAACCTGACCGGACTGACCGAGGTGCCGCAAATGTATGCCACTGCAGCACTGCTGGATGCCTGATCTGGCCGGGGAGAGGATGGGATAAAGTATAATAAAAAAATTTTCTGCATATGTGTATAATAAGGGGGCACTTTAGGAGGGGCTGAAGGAGTGGTATTATACGAATACTTTATTAGTATCATTGTTTGAAGTCTCGTTGTCTTTTGCTGGCAGAGCAAGACAAAGGCTAGGGTCACACTTGAAGATTTTACATGCTTTTTTGGAGACCTGCGTTTTTAAAAACGCATGTAAAAACGCACCCATAGGCCCCCATGCAAAAAAAACATGCCCTAACAGCAAAAACGCATGCCCTAATAGCAAAAATGCATGCCTAAAGTGCCATGCGTTTTTGGCTTGCGTTTTTGCACTTGTAAGGAGTTGGCTTCAAAAAGCATGCAAAAATACGTGGTACATTAGTACCATTTAGAACCATGCAAAAACGCATGCGTTTTCCATAGGGCCCATGTTAAAAAACGCATGCGTTTTCCTTAAAAAACGTATGCGTTTTTAAATCAGCACAAAAAATGGTTCATGCACTTTTTTTGCTTTGGATTCAAAAACGCATGGAAAAACGCATGGGTGCCAGGCACCTAAAAAACTCATATAAGTGTGACCCTAGCCTAATCTATGCACAGAACTGTCAGAAATGGCGTAGGAGCGAGATGCATGCCTGTTCTGAGAGTTATCTATGCACAGATCTGTCAAATGTGAGGTAGGAGCGCTATTTACACCACATTTAACAGTTCTGTGCATACAGAACTTTAGGTATAGGCTTAAAAATTGGTGTTTTCTACAACTGCATTTGACAGTCTTCATGTGCGGACGGAGTAGGAAGAAGGGCAGAGAAGGTCACCGCACTCCTAGGCATTGGGCATAAAATCTACCAACCGGGAAAATCCAGACTGTGTGAGCAAGTCCATAAAAAAAATCCCGAAAATGATGCCCACATATAAGTATGCACAGACTAAATTTTATTTATATTTTTGAACAATAACATAGGGCATAATCCCTTTTTCTGAGGCAGTGGTACATGTTTCTGAGGTGCAGGAACTATTCTGGGCATACTCAGTGAGGTAAAACACACCTGGATAGACAGATCCACCTAATCCAGATCCGTCCACCATTGGACCCCATTCTATTCTTGGATGTATCCAGATGCATGTAGGGGCATCAGACCTTTAGAGGAACACCAAAAACGCAACATGGCGCAGCCAGATAGGGTGACAAAAAAAACTGATTCGACAAGATCAGAATGAAGCCTGATGCCACCTCACTCATGCACCTGGAATGCAGAATGCTTCAGGATTTGGATGGATATGGACTCAAGACAAAAAATTGCAAGTGTGAAACCACCCAGAGAATGTTTATTTTTACATTATCCATGCAGGCATCAGCTTTCTCAAAATGCCATGCAACTATCTCATCTCATGATCTTGAGCAATCACAGCAGTAGTCACAGTCAGATGTGGTAAGACTAGAGAAGAGCATTTTAAGCTATTAAATCATAGATAGGAACTCAGAGTACATAGGGACTGGAACAATCCTAATTGTAGTGAACTACTGTAGTGCTCATGCACTTTGATAATCAGTCATATTTTTTTTAATCCACGTATTCAAGGGATATAAGGAGGTTATCTAGCTGCATAGACACTGTTATGGCAATAAATAGTTAATAATTTATATTAGATTTTACAAGACATTCAGGAATCTCTTAGTATAGGCTCGAGACCTGTTTGTAGGAAAAAGGCCTTGGCCTTGCTCTTTTCCCTAATGTTTTGACTTAGAGGTAGCCGTATAGAAGTTCTCATCAACATGTTCTGATCGTCCTGTACGACTTCAAGGCTAGTTTATACTAACTAACACACAGAATATAATTGGATGTTTTTTCAGAATAAAATGTAGATTCAGCATAATATGACGCAATTATCTAGTCACACCCCTTTGCACATCCCTTTAAGGATAAGTAATAAAACTGCTAACTGCTCCTTTAATAAAAGGTCTTCGTCATTAAGCTGTACATTGACTTGTGTGTCAGCGTGGTTCTTTTCTGGTGACGTGCACGCACCCAGACAAAGCATCCAATTTGGCAGCAGACAATTAAGATGATAGCCTCACTCGAAAGGTGTGGGGGCATCCATTACAACACTAAGGGCCGCTTTACACACACCAACTTCTGTGACCAACTTCTGAACAGATCTCTGGTTGCAGTGAAATCATGGACACATTGCTCCATTTTGTGGCTGTGTACAAATGTAACAATGTGTCCATGATTTCACTGCAACCAGAGATTTGTTCAGAAGTTGATCACAGAAGTTGGTGTGTGTAAAGCGGCCCTTAGTGTGACTGAATATTGATTAATCTGTGATTCACTGCTGTATTCTTTTTATTTATTACACTCTGCAAACAATAAAGAAATTTTAATATCCATCAGTACTAATTTTGACACTAAATTAAAATCCTCAAACCAAGGCAGGTTTGTCAAAAAAGTTAACTAGTTTTGATACCCTTGAAACTATTGCAGAAAAGGAAGTATTTCAGAAAATAATTGCAAGTGCACATGTTGTGTCGTACACGTGTTTATTTCCTCTGTGTGTATTATAATATCACATTGAAAAACAAAGGGAAAAAATAGCAAATTGGATATATTTTCAGACAAAATCCACAAAATGGGTCAGACATATTGTTTCCATCTTTCCATGGTTATGGGTAAACAACTTTGTTTCAAGCATGTGATGCTCATTTAGGCTGCGTTCACACATCGCGTATTTTGTGCGTTTTTTTACGCGCGTATTTGCTCCAAAAACGCATGTGCGTCTGCGTTTTACAGCAAAGTGAATGGACATTCACTTTGTGCCTTGCAGACATCGCGTAATTAAACGCAGCGTTTTTGGAGCAAAAAACGCGCGCGTAAAAAGAATGAACATGTCAATTCTTTGCGTTTTTTTACGCGCGCGTTTCCATAGGCCCCATTATAAAAACGCGCGTCTAAATGCGCGATTGAAATAGAAGCGAGTTGTTCTCTCGCGTATTCTTATCGCGTTTTTAAACGCGCGTTTTTCCTTTGAAAAGACGCGCGTAAAAAAACGCGATAAAATACGCGAATGTGTGAACGCAGCCTTAAACTCACTTAAGTATCACAGTATTAGGGCTCGGACACACTCATCCGAGTTTGACGCAGGAGTCTCGGAAAGGGCTGGATCAGTGACCCTGAACAGCCCCTCTCCGTCAGGATGGGGAGTCTGGAGCTGCACAAAAGCACAAGCAGCTAACAGCCCCATCCAGAGAGGGAGAAGCCGTTCAGGGTCACTGCTCCAGCCCTTTCCAAGACTCCTCCGTGAAACTCGGATGTCTGTCGGACAGTGTGTCCCTGCCCTTACAGAAACAACTTAGTAAACCATCCAGATTGACAAAAGGAACCATAATAAATACATGCGAAGGAACTGTGTATAGGTATATAAAATAACTAAATAAAATTCTAAAAAAATAAAGAGCTGACATAATAACAGATACAGTGTAAGCCAAAAGTATTGACACCCCTGCAATTCTGTCAGATAATACTTAGTTTCTTCTGAAAATGATTGCAATCACAAATTCTTTGGTATTATTATCTTCATTTAATTTGTCTTCAATGCAAAAACACAAAAGAGAATGAAGCAAAAAGCAAAACATTGATCATTTTACACAAAACTCCAAAAATGGGCCAGACAAAGACACAACCTTTAGCCAAAATAACTGCGATCAACCGCTTCCGGTAATCATCAATGAGTTTCTTACAATGCTCTGCTGGAATTTTAGACCATTCTTCTTTGGCAAACTGCTGCAGGTCCCTGATATTTGAAGGGTGCCTTCTCCAAACTGCCATTTTTAGATCTCTCCACAGGTGTTCTATGGGATTCAGGTCTGGACTCATTGTTGACCACCTTAGAAGTCTCCAATGCTTTCTCTCAAACCATTTTCTAGTGCTTTTTGAAGTGTGTTTTGGGTCATTGTCCTGCTGGAAGACCCATGACCTCTGACGGAGACCCAGCTTTCTCACACTGGGCCCTACATTAAGCTGCAAAATTTGTTGGTAGTCTTCAGACGTCATAATGCCATGCACACGGTCAAGCAGTCCAGTGCCAGAGGCAGCAAAGCAACCCCAAAACATCAGGGAACCTCCGCCATGTTTGACTGTAGGGACCGTGTTCTTTTCTTTGAATGCCTCTTTTTTTCTCCTGTAAACTCTATGTTGATGCCTTTGCCCAAAAAGAGAGAACATTCTTCCAAAACGTTTTAGGCGTTCTCAGGTAAGTTTTGGCAAACTCCAGCCTGGCTTTTTTATGTCTCGGGTTAAGAAGTGAGGTCTACCTGGGTCTCCTACCATACAGTCACTTTTCATTCAGACGCCGACAGATAGTACGGGTTGACACTGTTGTACCCTCGGACTGCAGGGCAGCTTAAACTTGTTTGGATGTTAGTCAGGGTTCTTTATCCACCATCCACACAATCTTGCGTTGAAATCTCTTGTCAATTTTTCTTTTCCGTCCACATCTAGGGAGATTAGCCAAAGTGCCATGGGCTTTAAACTTCTTGATGACACTGCGCACGGTAGACACAGGAACATTCTGGTCTTTGGAGATGGACTTGTAGCCTAGAGATTGCTCATGCTTCCTCACAATTTGGTTTCTCAAGTCCTCAGACAGTTCTTTGGTCTTCTTTCTTTTCTCCATGCTCAATGGGGTACACAGAAGGACACAGGACAGAGGTTGAGTCAACTTTAATCCATGTCAACTGGCTGCAAGTGTGATTTAGTTATTGCCAACACCTGTTAGGTGCCACAGGTAAGTTACAAGTGCTGTTAATTACACAAATTAGAGAAGCATCACATGATTTTTCTAACAGTGCCAATACTTTTGTCCACCCCCTTTTTTATGCTTGGTGTGGAACTTTATCCAATTTGGCTTTAGGACAATTCTTTTTGTGTTTTTTTTCATTAAAGACAAATTAAATGAAGATAATAATACTAAAGAATTTGTGATTTCAATCATTTTCAGGAAGAAACTGAGTATTATCTGACAGAATTGCAGGGGTGTCAATACTTTTGGACAACACTGTACATGTTAAACGTTAAATGGTAAGTATACTATAAATAAGTGTATAAGATGTCTAATTAGCATAATATTACACTGCTAAAATCACAGTCCTGTACAGGGTCCTGTAAGCATTAACATTAGGTCTATGGGCAGCGCACTGCTATAGACCTAATGTAACTGATTACAGGACCAAGGACAGCGACTGATACTATACATCCATTACATACTGTATCTCCTGTACTGTCAGGAGCCGCGGCTTCATTCAGAAATTTGTACAAAGCCGGCAATAGTATAACTGCCGCATTAACCCCTCACATGCCCACAGGAGAGGACAGCATGTCTCTAGGGAGGGTGGGCACCCCTAGAGACATGTTGCCCACAGCTACTATTAATATTTAATGTTTTAATAACATTTAACACTTTGTTCATCCCTGCGGCAGCAGGGATGAACAAAGTAGACAGTAACCGCATTGCTCAGGATTATACATCCGGAGCAATCCGGTTACCGCATTGCGGTTTACAGCACACATTTTTCCACAAAAATGTGTGTGAAGGCAATTGCGGCTACGGCATCCAGATCTGGATGCGGTCACCGCAGTTACCTTTCAAAGTGTGACCCCAGCCTTAGTGCTTCCTTCAGCTGGTTCAGCCTATATTTTATATGCTTGGGACAAACTAAGCCCATCTGCAATCTGTTTTATGTGTGGTTACAATTCTGCAGCTCTATTCCCGGGATCTGCGATTTTGAACACTATATATATGATTCATTGATTGGTGAATAAATTATGATTTATAAAAAGAGTTTCTAGTTTGGAAAAATATATTTAATATTATTAACGAACATAGAATATAAAGCGGTTAAACGTAGCGCACCTCAAATATAGTATTTTTAGAAGTATAATATTAACTAATAATTATTTTCTGGCTAGAGAGGGTGTAATTCATGATGAGGTGCGGCAATTTGCAGGCTTAATGCGCTAATCTAGTAAAAATGTAATTAACCTAATTAGCATAAAACAGTGAAATGTGATACAAAGGGAAAGTGAAAGCCTAGGGTCACACATGCCAATCAGTTTTTTCCACTGGTTTCAATAACAAATTCATTTTTTTGGCTGTTTTTTTAGCTTCCTCTGCAGCTATGCATTTTTTACCATTTTTGCCAAAATATGCTAGCAAAAACGGATCCGTTTTTTTAGTGCACCCAAAAATGTTGCTTGCAGCGTTTTTTGGGTCCAGGAATAAAAACAATAGCGTTTTTTAACAATGCAGTCACACTTGATCCCAGGATCCGTTTTTAGCATGAGCTTTTGGACTTAGAAAAATAAAGTTAAAAAACTGATGCCAATAACGGATCCAGGCCTTATGTGTTACCCTAGCCTTAGGGAAATGGAAAACAAAAGCAAAATGTCGAGATTATGCTAATCTGTTATTCATGAGGAAAAATGGTAAATGAACCATTCTTCAAAGACGATTTCATCTATGGTTAAAGAACTAAATCTAAAATATAAAAATAAAATGTGATTAAAAGAAAAGAAAAGAAAAGCAATCCAAAGAAAAGAAAAACATATTATAAAAGGGAAAAAGCTCAGTTTCATTAAAGCTGCGTAGAGTCATGAAATCTAATGTTATTATCCAGCATATTTCCTTTTGAGATAATAATTTCTTCCAGGTACCGCTCCTTTCTCCAATAATAGCTTTGCTTACCCCACTTTTCATAAGAAAAGTAGTATCACAATTGTAAAACTGCTTGACATGGTGAGGGAGGGTCTTAAATTCAGAACCGTCTTCCAAATCTTTTGCAGCAGTAATGTTCATTACGTGTTCCCTGGTTCTCTTTTTTTAGGTTACAGATTTTCATATCAATATAAATTTCATTTCAGGGGCACTGTGCACAATTATATGTATAATATTATAGGTTCTTGAACGGAGGGGTCAGAAAAGGACATTGTTTGTACGGACAATGCTGGAGCTACATGTGCGACATCCCCAAGTTGGGCATTGGGAAATTAATATGTAATCATTTCTATTTTTAACAAAGTTGTTTTTAACCAAAATGTCTCTTAAATTAGGTGATCTACTATATGTGAAGGCAGGATTTTTGGAATGTATTTGTTCATGGATAGGTTGATATGTAAAATCTCCCAGAGTTTCTTCAGTGCTTTCCACATGTCATGGCTTCTGGAGTTATAGGTCGAGATGAATCTTATCACGTCCTTATCTGGCATTTCCTTATTCACTTGACAAAATAGAAGTTCTTTTGGAGAATTTAGCTCTCCAATTCCCTCTCTGGATAGATCGCTCATTTTATCTTCTGATTCTAAATATCTTTCTCAAATCCCTTACTTCAAAATCAATATCCTTGAAGCATATTCTATGCATATGTAGACATTGCTCACAGGTATCCCATCTATCAGTTTGCTTGGATAGGGCCATTACTTAACATGAACTCCACTTTCTTTTCAAGCAAGAAGCCAAGATCGCAACTGCAATTCATTGAAGAAACTCTTAAGGTACCGTCACACATAGCAATATGGCTTCCATAGCGCCGTAAAATTGTGTATTTCGGCGATGTGGAAGCCACATCGCCTGTGCGCAGTGGCGTGAGACAGGGCGATTTTACGGGGCAAAATCACTGGTGGTGCGTTGCCTCATCACCCTGCTCTTCTGGGAAATCAGGCGATATCCACCAAGTGATTTCAGTGCATCATGGCGTGTGACAGGGCAATAGCGATGTAGAAAGCGTGCTCAGATAATCTGAAAAAAATTCCAGAAGCGCGCCTGAGCGTTCTGTTTGGCGAGCCCTGTCTGCCGTGATTGGTGGCAGCTCCTGTGTGACCATTGGTTGCCCATGGCAAAGGCGCCATATTTGATGATCTTTGCGGTGTTCACCAGACTCATCTTCTTCTTCACAAGTGTATGGAAAAGGCAAAGTACCAGAGTCATGGAGTACTGCATCACAGTGATACAGCGTCTATGATGTTTGTACGTCCTCCAGACAATCGTGATAGGGTCAAAATGTACATTGCACCATGCAAACATAGCCTGAAAAGAAAGTTTACTAATACAAGTGTCAGTGTTGCTTGCAGAAATGTGACAACCAACATGTGCACCCTACACAAATCACAAGCCATATGTCAACCCTGAAATTAAATAGTCGCGCATGTACGTTCTCCATTTGGCACGCACGCACGTCACCCTGCAGATAGTTCTTGATGTGTTGAGAAGACTAGGTGTGGAGCGCACCACCCAGCAGATCCAGAAGAAGGTAGCGGATATGAGATACAAGTGTCCATGGCGCATTGAGACCATTCGTATCCGGATTAGGAGGCTGCGTGGTGAGTAATTGTGATACCCACATACCTCATCCCAAAAATTTTAAAACCTGTACCACCACATGGAAGTGTAGCCTGTCAGATAGGTACCCTGAGTACCTGATGTTGTGCCTTCATCCCTGTGCATCTGCTGGTTAATCAAAAGCAACAGGAAGTGCACACACAACTATGTGTTGCCATCAGTGATGTCAACATACTCCTTATAGCACTATATCCACACATATATACATGAAAAACGACAGCACACTCCAAAAGATATTCAATCGCCTTTAATCAGGCTACAGGGCGACCTGCGACGTTTCAGCCACCAAGTGGCTTTTGTCTAGCCAAAGCTAGACTAGACTAGACTAGACAAAAGCCACTTGGTGGCTGAAACGTCGCAGGTCGCCCTGTAGGCCTGATTAAAGGCGATTGAAGATCTATTTGGAGTGCTGCTGTCGTTTTTCACGTATATATTCGACAAAGAGTGGTTGTTGGACAGATTTGCACCATTTTTGGTGCTGCTCAAAGTATTTCATTGATATCCACACATATAGCTGGAGAATAAGGCTGAAGCTACATGTACCTCATGTCTTCAGCACCATGTCTTCAGCATACACATACAGTCAAGATGAGGATTCTGTGTTACATATAGGTTGTCACAACATGTTGTTGTGAATGGCAAGATATCCATGACCAAGTCTCATTTGTAATGTTGCCACATGACCAGTAAACCACATTAGCCATATGTGGTCATGTGCATCTGTATACCAGTCTGCATGGATATGAATGTGTCATTATAGTTGTGAGCATTTGTGACAACTATATGTGGGGCCCAATATACCATCATGTATGGCCATCATCAACAGCATAGCTATGCACACACAACATCAATGGGCCAATTGTGGGTCTTAAACTGTGAGTCATGGACATCAGTAAATTTGTGTTTGTGGTGCATGTCCCCAAAAATGTGTAGTTGATAATGTACACATGGTCCCAGTCACATTACATTACATAACTATGGCCAAAGGAAAAAGGATGTACATGTTGTCTGCAGTCAGTATTGACACCCACACAAATGACATGGTTTTTGTCAAAGATGATGTTGGTGTTGGGCATGTGTACATAATTGCAATGTCTAATCTTACAGAGGATGCTGACAGCCATCAACAGCCCCAACCACACCACCCTCCAGAGATCCTTCCCCGTCACAACTACCATGTGGGACCCCACCGCCATCTTACCCTGGAAGTGCACGGTCGTCACCTTCTGGGAGTTGGCCCTCTGTAGCCCCTGTGAGGCCCCCCTCTGCATCTGCCAGCCCAGCATCAGGTCCGCACAGCCCACTGGCCACACCACCAGGAAGCAGGTCAACAGGGCCAACGCCTGACCCCGGGCCGACACACCCGATGACCACAGCCCAGGTGGCAGCTCTGCTGGGGAATGGGCCACAAAGGTCGAATGTGAGCCTTGTGGAGGTGGGCCTGATGGTACGTGTTCCCCATTAAAAATTTGCATTTATTCCCACATGTAACTTGTGTCAGCCACAGTTATTAATGGCTTTGTGTTTTTGTTGTATCCCTTTGGTGAATGCCGATGGCACACCAGCTGAGGCCATGTTGCCAGAGACCTCATTACTCCACGCACCAAGGGAAGTGGCTGATGCGGAACAAAATCGTAAGTTCTTTAACACTGTCACGTAACATTTGTGTGCACAGAAAAACATTGTACTAATGTTACAAATTTAACCAACAGGGCAACAAACCATCGAGGAGCTGCTTGGTCTGCACTGTGAGGCGCAGGCCAATTCAAATAAGATGTGGCTCCTCATCCAGCGCCTGACTGGTGGCCAACCTGGCTAACATCCTGGGGTTGGTGCAGTGCCCCAATGTTTTTAAGCATGTCCCCTTTAGCCATTCCCTTGTGTGTGTATTGTTTGGCATGTTGCCATTTACTACAGATTGTTCCCTCTGTGAGTTGCCAATTTTTAAGGCAAATAAAAAACAACAAAACACCAAAAAAATAAATTAAAACATCACATTGGTGCAGAAAAAAAACACTTTATACCAAAAAAAAGGCCCAACCTACTGGACCAAGTAAGGCATAAAAAGCACCAGATACAAATGGGATTTGAAAAAATAAAACAATGTTGCAAATCCCACTACTGTTTTGTGCCTCTTTACTATATAGACACAGGTCCTGGAGTACGTAGGGTACACCTCTTTCCAAAGCCTACATCGTCATGTCCGTGATAAGTGTTTGAGTGGTCACATTTACAATTAAGTGGGCAATATTAATGACAAGCTACATATTTGCTGCATTAAATTAATGCAGACATTCAATGTTCGTGCTACATTACTGACCCAATATATACCAACCGCCAAAACAAACAATGGGTCACACACTACTCATTTACCTTCTATGTGAATGAACCCAAACATTTGGTGCTGAATGGGGACAAAATTATACAGCCATGTTGGTGTTATTTCCATAGCAAAACAACTTTTGCCACAACTAGGGGAGCAAGGGGTGTATCATATGTGTACATATGTGGGATAACCTGTTTGGCTGGTTATGTGCCCTAAACAGGTGACACACAGGCTTGCAGTCTCCAAACTACATCACTAGACAGATTTACACATACATGAGACCTAAAAATCAGACATGTTATTGTTGTGAAAAAATATATTTATTATACACAAAAACTAAAATAAACACATACTGTGTCACAAACTTTGTGAACAAAAACAAAACACCAAAAAAAAACAAAAAAATCATTAGTAGCGTCTCTCCACATAGGTGTAATCATCTACTGGTTCAGACATGGTTGGAGGCCCCGAGTCCCCATAGCCCCTCCCAGGGCCCAACTTTGGGGGTGGGGGTTTCTGGGGCCCCTGAACAAATCATGATTTTGTCCGGGACCATGCAGCGGCGGCTGAGGACCCTGTGACTCTGACGCCTGGCCAGTGGGGATGGCAATATAGGCCAGTGGCGTTAGGGTCGCGTCCATGGCCGCCTCTAGGGCATGAATGATGATCCGCTCACAAAGAGGCCGCTGCTGTGGTGTCATCTGGACCACCCGCTCATTCAATAGGTGCTCAATCCCAGTATTCGGCTGGTTTTCGATGTGGAGCAGCACCTGCTTTGTCCACACTCCCAGCTCAGTATTGGGTGGCGTCAGAGGGCGACAGCGATGCACCCCTGATCTGGGACCTGGGTGCTGGTCTGGCAAACTGGGACCAGGCACAGCCTCCCCTGAAGATGGTGGAGGAGGATCCAGAGTGGGTGACCCCTCCAGCATCGCCTCCTCTTCCTGCGGATCCTGATTGAGAGGAAGACAAAAAATATATAACTACACATGTTCCAGAACAAGTCTATTTGGCAGCACAGATGTACTGCAACTGCCACAGTCACAATACCTTCTATTCAATGCACACAAACTTTTCTAAGCTACCAGCTAATAAATTACAGAGGGAAAAAGGTCCATCCTACTTACCTGAGAGGACAACAGGTCAAGTGATGTGTGTTACAACCAAAAAACTGGACAACAGAGGAGCCACATGTGTGACCCATCACCAACAGACCCAGAGTATTGGTGCAACACCCCCAGGATAGTGGCAGAGGGAAAGTACCAACACACCATGTGCTAAAACACACCAAGGGATGCAGACACACTTGAAAAGTTACATAACCTACCTCCTGTGATGGAGCGGTGGCTTGGGATGTGGCCCTGGGGTCAGCAAACCCCCTGGCACACAATAAACCTTGAGGAACCTCCTGGTCCAGAGTGAAAGTGAGAAGGTCATAGTACCACAGTTGTGGCATATGTACCTCCTCACTTCCCATCTCAGAATGCTGGGAAATCTAGACCCGGTTGTGCTCCTTTCGGAATATGGTGCGTAGGTGTTTGATCTTATTCTTGACCCTCACCTTGTCCCACCTCTCACCAGGGTTGTACTCTTGGGCGAGGGGCATTCGTGTTCGTGGTACATGTTCAGTAATGCCCGGATAAAATCCTGATTGTCCGCCATCTGCAACATAAGCACAAAGCACATCAAAAACCACACATACATGTATCTATACTCACATAATGTACCCAGATTAATGGACACATGAGCGCAAGTGGTCAATAATATGACATAATTTGGCCCAAACATTGACGTGCAGCTTGACATTGGTCAATGTCAAGAACTAACATAACCATGACCAAAAAAAAACATGTAGTTTAATTAATGTCTCCAACAACCAATATTAAACCTGTGTTTGGGTAGGCATACATGTATTAGCAAAGGCACTATGTGTCAACAGCACTACAGTTGTATTCCATTCTGGTTTGTTGTATGGCACCAGTACAGGTTTAGCGTTTGTTTGCTGTATAATGTAGACAAAGCGCACCACAGTACATGAGGACATTCTAATGTGTTCACCCACATGATGTGTCACAAATGGAATTGAAGGACCCAACATGCCTACAGCAACCAGAACTCCTACAGCCATGTCCCGCTACATAGCCAACATTATTCTACACAAAATTTCCAATGGCCCAGTAGATATTGGTAGGATTAAAACACACAGACATGTGGAGTTGGTGAAGGCATGGAGAGCGCTATACCTACCGTCTAACCAGCAGATTGTCCTTGAAGAGACGTTACCAAGATGTTGCATATGGCTCTGCAACACACAAGTACTTTCAACACTGCCCATTTTAAATGGACCATCAACCAATCACAACGCACCTAAGTGAGCCAATATTATGCTTCGAGCGTGGCAACGTCGAGGCGGGTGCGTTAATTAGATGACGCCAGTGCGCTGTGATTGGCTGCGTCACAAATAAAAATACACCACGCAAGTGCATGCTCAAGCCTGCTCACCAGAGTCATTGAGTAAGTAGTGGGGGTCAGACGTCACATCTATGATGCTTGAGTGTGTTTAGTTGTGAGGCTTCTCATTGCCGATACATGTATACTGTCTGGATAACTGGAAATATGACTACAGCTGTGTGCAGGCCACACTTCAGATGTGGCACCTTGTGTTAACTTAGCCAAAATACTGTATGCATGTGAAGAAAATGGTGCATGTGCCATACTCATTGTGCTTACATGTTGCCCTTTATATAGTGTAATGTGTATACAAGTAGGGTGAATGATGTGGTGTGGGCAACCTTTCCTGTCATGCTTAATGTATCCGGACTTTGCCACACAAAATGGAGTTGTAGTGTTGATGGGCCACCTTGACTGTGTTTGCATTATTGTGCATGTGTGATTGCCAATAACCAGTGTATCACAATTAACAGGAACGTAGTTTGGTTAGGGTGACTCATGCAGTGTGTAATGTTGGCTTGACATGTCTGGGTTCATACACCATGCATATTCACTGTGGTGGGATTATGATTTTGTTGTGGTGTCCTCCAAATGGGGATTTTTGTGGGCAAATGTGTTGTATAATTAATATGCTAATGTCCTTTCCACACATGATGTTGACCAATATGTTTTTTTTGTGGTATTGAGAATGTAGAATTGTTATGGTCAGGTACATAATGTGGCTTGTATATTTTTAGTACTATATGGCTTTTGTGTGGTTTTGTTGGCCTAAGGATGTCATTGTATGTGGTGTCAGTGTTGAGAATTTCATAGGGGGCTGGGCCACTATTTTTGAACCTTGTATTTTATCCTTCTATGTGTAGCCTGTATGTAGGCAAGAGAACATTGTATGGTTTCGATGATTTCTGACATGTAAATTATGACTTACCTTTCTTTTTTCTACTGTTCCCAGGGGTTGGTTGCTGTGCTCATCATGGATACTGAATGGAGGCTTCTTGTGGCTTTAGCCTTGGTGATGAGGACTTGTGGCTGGAGGAGAGAGCTGAGAGATTGCGGGCTCGTAGACCACGCCATGTGTGGTCTCAGGAGTGGATTTTGCAAAGAGACAACCTGAGCCACATGCGGTGCTCTGTCAGCTGGAGGACAGGAGTTCGCATGACTTCAGGAACTATCTCCATATGTCCGAGGACTCGTACAAGTTCCTATTGGAGGGCATTCAGCCATGGATAGCCAATGAGGATACTGTGATGCGTACAGCTGTGCCACCTGAGGAGCGGTTGGCTGTGACTTTGAGGTTCCTGGCAACAGGTCGCTCGATGACGAACCTGCAATACTCTGCTGCTGTATCGCGACCACTGCTGAGCCGCCTCTTACCCGAGACATGTGAGGCCATCCTGAGGTGCCTTGTGCCAGGCTTTTTGCATTTATCAACCACCCCCGCCAAATGGATGGACGTTGCCAGTGGTTTTGCAGATCGCTGGCAATTTCCAAACTGCGGTGGGGCATTGGATGGTAAGCACGTGAGGATCACTTAACCCCCCCAACAGCGAGTCCTTTTATTACAAATATAAAGGGTACTTTAGTGTGATCCTCATGGCCATTGTGGATGCTCAAAATGAGTTCCTACATCTGGATGTTGGAATGAACAGGCGTATCTCAGATGGGGGTGTGTTTGGGAACAGTTCCTTTAGCCAAGAGCTGAGGAGAGGTGCTCTCAACTTGCCCTCAAATGATGAGACAACCAGTTATCTGAACTTTGCATTTGTGGGGGATGAAGCCTTTCCACTTCATGCTCATCTACTACGGCCATATCCCCAAAGGACTGTTACTTCTGAGCAGCGCATTTTCAATTACTGGCTATTCCGGGCCCACCATGTGGTTGAAAATGCGTTCGGGATCATGGCCAATAGATTCCGCATCTTTCATACCCCTTTGATTATGGAACTGGAATCTATAGATATAGTAGTGCTGGCATGCTGTGTGCTACATAACTTTCTGCGTCGTAGAGATAAAGCATCATACACGCCGTCAAGTTATGTGGACTACACAACAGGGGAACTCCGTCCCGGGGCGTGGCGTGCAACTGACCCAGGTCTGGCCCCACTCCAGCCGCTGAGCCAGGATCGAAGTCTGCAGGATGCCAGGAGCAGCAGAAACAGCTACTGCATCTACTTCAATGACCCTGGGGCATTGGCCTGGCAGCAACAAGAGGGGTAGGGAGTCTGGGGTTGTCAGACACCACCAACAGGAGGAGGGTAGAGTCAGCAGTGTGGCTGCACCATGACATTATTTGTTCCTATAGGTTACAGTTTTATTTTGGTTTTGTGTTTGGTAATTTGTTGTTCACAAAACAAAAAATTTCTGTTTACAGCATTGCCATTACTTAAGCTGGCCTTTGTAGTATGTGTGTGATGTTAACACTGGTGTTTTTGATGCCTATGTTCTTAGATTATATGTTCATGTGCACATAATGAAAAAAAAAAAATTCTGATCAGAACTATCTGTGTCTGTGTTGACTTTTCACTACAGGGCAGTTGCACATTGCATTAAGCTGAATAGAGAGGTATGTCAGTCCACAATGGTTGTTAGGGGTCCCAGCAGCATTGTGTGCTAATGTCCAGTACTCAGGTCCAGCCCATTGGCCACCACTCTATGCTCACAATGTGTCTCATTCACCATATTATATGGATTTACACATGGGCACACATGCACATTTTAATTGTGTTTGTTGAGGATGGAGGTTAGAGTGACCGGATCTCATAGGGGGGAACAAAATGTTGGAATCTTGTTAGTCTGGACCCCACAAAACGATTCCCCTTTCCAGATATTGAGATAGTCAAAATTTGAGCTCGATCAAACGACGTTAACCCGTGCCGCTCGTCGCTCAAAGTTTGAAAAAATCCAAATTTTTGGCCAAAAAGCTGACATATGAAGCCATAACTCCAGAACGGTAAATAATAAAAACACGCTTAATATCTCAAAAGAAAGCTAATGTTGTTCTTCAAAATTTATATTTTATACATACATTTTTTTGTTAAAAAGTATTTTGGAACGCTATTTTCAAACATATAGAGCCTTTTGTTCAAATATAATATTTTATTATATGGGGAGTACCTGACTAGTTTACGAAAGAAAGACCCGTTTGACAGGTAAAAAGGAGGGTGCATGTAATTTCTATTTTAGGGATGGTGATTTTACTTCAGCGTACAGCCGACCTTATATTTATTCAGTTTAGTTTCTAAAGTGCCTTTGAGCTGGTTAGATCGAACAATTATCCAGCGAAGATATTTTAACGTTTTTTTTTTAATTTTCCAAGTGTGTGTGTTATTGTTTTTATAGCTATTATAGTATTATTTTAAAAGATATTTGAAAATATTTTATTGAAATTAAAGTTTGTAATATATTTTGTTTCGTTTTTCTAGTTAACTGTTATTTGCCTATTGGACTCTGAAATGGCATTCACATCAGGTGTACAAAGCCAGAACATTGTTCCGGGAACAAGGATAAAATATTTCTTGTGGGCTATCCCATTCAACAGATCACCGCAAGAGATTTTAAACATGAAATTATCCATTTTGTTAGATCGATGTAAGGTATCCGACAGAAATGCAATAAGAATTTTAATAGCTACTCTAGAAGCACTAAACCTTGACCCTCTTGAGTACAAAGTCTCGAAAACTTTATTACATTCTACATACAGGCAAATGTTCAGAGAACAATATACTAAAAATTTTTTAGATAAAGTAAACATTCCTGATAAACAGCCCGTGGTTGTCCATTGGGACGGTAAACATTTACCGGGTGTTTTAAAAAATGAGCAATGTGAGCGAATAGCTATTGCTATTTCATATGGTGAAAAGGAGCAGCTGCTGGGAGTTCCTGTAACAGCAAGCAGCTCTGGAGAGGAGCAAGCCGTAGCCGTATATGAATGCCTACAGGAATGGGGTCAAGGCGATGTGCTTCGACACTGCAGCATCGAACACGGGAAGACTCAAAAGAGCATGCGTCCTATTGGAGCAAATGTTAGGAAAAGAATTGCTACACCTAGCTTGCCGTCACCATATATTGGAAATTGTGTTAAGAGGCGTATTCGACACAAAAATGGGATCAACCACTGGACCTCATCCAGACATTTTCAAGAGATTCCTCACTGCGTGGCCCAAGATAGACAAAGGAAAATACGACACAGGTATCAGTGACAATCTAATACAAAATCAGCTATCTCCAGAAGTAATTGCAAATGTTACTGCTGAATTCGAGACCAAATTAACTGAGAGCCACCCCAGAGATGCCTACAAGGAGCTGTTGCAGTTGGTTCTCGTATTTGTTGGATCACTAGACGGCAATGTTGAGGGTTTTAGAACTCCAGGAGCCATTCATCACGCTAGGTGGATGGCAAAGGCTATTTACTGCTTAAAAATGTTCATTTTTCGTCATCAATTTAAGATGTCTAAAGAAGAAAAAAGTTCTGTGCGTGCCATTTCTGTTTTCCTAGTTAAAATTTATTGTAAAGCTTGGTTCAATGCTCCAAAAGCTCATCTTGCGCCAAAGCAAAATTTAGGTATTTTGCATAGTCTGTTAGACTATAAAGAATGTGACAACGACATTGCAGAAATAGCCCTGACCAAATTTTCGAACCATTTGTGGTATTTGAATGCAGAGTTGGTGGGATTATCATTTTTTGATCCCTCCATTACAGACGATGAAAAGTTGTTAATGGCTAATAAATTGCTCAGTAGCACAGATGAACCATCAGAGCACGCTAGGGTTGTAAATCCAAAAGTTAGGAAAGAAAAATTAAAAGAGGTAGTTGATGGAGGATTGGTAAATTTACTTACCAAATAAACGTTTACATTCTTTGACCTATTATTTAATATAAAAACAGATTTCCTAAGACAAAATCCAAACACCTGGCCTCAAAATAATGACTTCCAAGAAGGATTGAAAATTGTCAAAACATTAAAAGTAGCTAATGATATGGCTGAGCGTGGTGTTAAATTAATAACCGACTTTAACAACCGTCTGACAAAAGATGAAGAACAAAAGCAATATGTCCTGCAAGTTCTAAGCAAATGCCGAGCATTATATTCTGACGTTTCAAAAACTACTTTAACAAAAGCTCTAGAATAGATTAGATAACTATGTAAAATTATCAACTCATGTAGGTACTACGTCTGTATCTTTTCTGTGTCTGTTTAGTATGTATTATGTACCTCATTTTTATATTTTAAAATAAAAAATATCATTAGACTTATCAGTATTACTTGTTTATATTTCTACTTTAAACTCAAAAATATACCAAAAAAAAAAAAAAAAAAAATTATCACTTAACCTCCCTGGCGGTCTGTTTAGTTCTAGAATTATTAGCTAAAAGCGGGCTACCCGCGTTCGCGGTAGATGCGGTTAAAAAACCGCATCTGCCGCACTTGCCGCACTTGTGCCGCACTTGTGCCGCACATGCGGCGCGGCTGCGGCGCGGTTGCGGTAATCTGCATAGGAACCAACCACCTCTGATGACCCTCATACATTGTTAATATGTGCCCCTGCAGCCTAGTAAACCATTAGCAGCCCTGTTGTTGTGGGCAAAGTGGCTGCAGTAGAAGTGCGATAATGATGGTATATACTTAAATGCCTGCGTACTTGAGGCCGTCTCCCTGTGTGTGCTGGCAATTGTGGGCGGTGCTCATCATGTCTGCTCTCCCCCTCCCTTATGCACGCCCCCTCTCAGCCTGCTATACTGATGTGAGGCTGATTGCGTCATAAAGGGGTGGGGCTAAATCGCGGCATCACGGTAGCCCCGCCCCTTTATGACGCAATCAGCCTCACATCAGTATAGCAGGCTGAGAGGGGGCGTGCATAAGGGAGGGGGAGAGCAGACATGATGAGCACCGCCCACAATTGCCAGCACACACAGGGAGACGGCCTCAAGTACGCAGGCATGTAAGTATATACCATCATTATCGCACTTCTACTGCAGCCACTTTGCCCACAACAACAGGGCTGCTAATGGTTTACTAGGCTGCAGGGGCACATATTAACAATGTATGAGGGTCATCAGAGGTGGTTGGTTCCTATGCAGATTACCGCAACCGCGCCGCAGCCGCGCCGCATGTGCTGCACAAGTGCGGCAAGTGCGGCAGATGCGGTAGATGCGGCAGATGCGGTTTTCTCACCGCATCTGCCGCGAACGCGGGTAAGCCCGAGCCTGACTCGGGGTTAACGCTTCTGGTAGTGAATGTTAACCCCGAGTCAGGCTCGGGAATAACGCTAGGAAGGTTAATAGCAAAATATACGAAGTATGCTCCTAGTGGTACCAGGTCACGTTCTTGGGGCTAAAAGCTGTTGTAACTCAGTTTGACATAAAATAACAACAAATATGTATAACATATAAATTTTGAAGAACAACATTAGCTTTCTTTTGAGATATTAAGCGTGTTTTTATTATTTACTGTTCTGGAGTTATGGCTCCATATGTCAGCCTTTTGGCCAAAAAATTGGATTTTTTCAAACTTTGAGCGACGAGCGGCACGGGTAAACGTCGTTTGATCAAGCTCAAATTTTGGCAATCTCAATATCTGGAAAGGGGAATCGTTTTGTGGCGTTCAGACGGACAAAATTCCGACATCGATCTTTTGCGGTCACCCTAATGGAGGTAGTCATCATTATCGGAACACACACGTCTGCACACACATAGTTCAGTCAGGACCACACACAATCCATGCACATATGTCCTGAGTGTTATTTGGAGCTTACCTACGTTAAAAACAGACACACACAAAGCCATTCATGGTGTACTCCACAGTGCAACACACGAGCCATCCTGTGTGGCTTTTATCCTACGCAAAAGTGTGTTTTGGGAGCCGCAACACGTCATGAGTGTGCAGTAGCGAGATAGTAGACAGGGCACTTGCGTCATGTAGTGGGCAGACTTCTTCACAAGGCTGACCAATGGCGACATAGTTGTGTAAGCCAATCGAAGTGGTAGGGGCGCGGTGTACGACACTCTGCCATGCCTGTGTCCTCGCCGTGCTCACACTGTGCGCCCACTTCGCTGATGAGGTGGTGGCGTGTGACGCGGCGATTTGGCGGCGAGTTGGAGAAGTGAAATTGCTTCCGGTCTGCGCCAGGCCATTTCCGGAACGCAGGGTCACCGAACATCACATATGATATGTCTATGTGTGACAGGGTGACGGCGATGTGCAGAAAAGAACCGTGCGGGCTCACGTCAAATTGCCAGCCATATGGGGGCGATATTGCTACGAGTGACGGTACCTTTAGGGTACCGTTACACTATGCTATATTGAATGCGATTTCACTGGCAATTTGCTGGTTGCAGTGAAATTATGGACACACTGTTCCATTTTGTACACGGCAACAAAATGGAACAATGTGTCCATGATTTCCCTGCAACCAGTGAATTGCAAGCAATATATCTCTGTGTGTAACGGTACGTTCAGAGATTTTACATCTCGATCGAACCTTGACCCAATACATTCCAAAAAATACTACCATCACATATTATAGATCACCTAACTTAAGAGACTCTTTGCTTAAAAGCCACTTTGTTGAAAATAGAAATAATTACATATTCAATTCAAGGTATGTTATTTTACATTCCATGGCCTGCGCGCCCATGTAGATGTCTTAGAAGGGTTAATTCTACTAACAGTTCCTTTTTTAGAATAAGATATGAGGCCATAGAATATCGGGTTAACAATTTGAAGCCTTGAAAACAGTATGATCAATAAGCTGAACTCTATTAGGCAGCCTAATCTCAGGTGATAACTCTATATCAGCTTCTTGGTGGTATAAGATTAATTTTCCACAAGGTGACAAAGGATTATATAGGATGCTTATAGGTCATAAATCAAAAAAGATTGATAGGTCATATACTACATTTAAGATATGTCAAATTGTATGATCACTGGTTCTTTGTTTTTTTCTTGAGAGGTTATATAAAAGAACAGTTAAATGCAACTCCCACTGCGTCCATTGTGAAACAACAAAGTATATTTCCTACTAAATGTATGGGTTCATACAATTAATAACCTTCATAATTAAATATAAAAATGAAAGCATGTACTGTAAAAGCTGAATTCAAAGACTTGTGTTAATACAGCAAGCTAGTATTTTCCTTAGCAATTTATGTTCATTGTCTAAGTTACATTTGCTTTAAATTTTTTTAATTGATATGAAAAGTAATACTGTCGGCCTAAAATTAAAATACAAGTTGAGTCTAAGAGTACCGTTACACGACGCAATATCGTTCCGATATCGCATACAATTTCACGTGAGTGAGCACATTTTTGGCTCTTGTCCAAGATCGCATAGGAGACGTTACACGTAGCAATCACACTTCCAACCTGCGACGGTCCGGCGTCCTGGAAGTCGGCTGCCAAATCGGGCAGCCGATTTTCAGATCGTAGATCACAATACGCAATGTAGGCGTACTTTTCACCCAGCTCAGGACATAGGCGTACCTGAGTCAACTTTTAACCGCACCCAGAACACTCTGATTGGATGGAGAAAGAGCGTTACCATTGGCCAGCCATCTCAGACAACATGGTGGCGACATGGATGCCATTGCCCATTATATCATCTTGAAACTGATGTCATATGTGATGAGTGTCAGCTCCAGCAATACACTGTGGCGTCGTCAAACTGGCAGACAGGCATGCTAGTGTTGTGCAGTGTGTTTCGGCTAAATGTATGGACATCCTGGCCGTCTACTGTACAAGTTGTTAAGCTACACACAGGAAGTATGGACATATCTATGCACATCACATAGCATTATCCAAACTATATGGCTGCCAAATGTTTGTATGTTTTTCCAGATATGTACATATGTCTCAATCAGACAATATAGAAGTCACCATGTGTGTGGACACATACCATGTCTACATGCACCAATCTGGACAGGGAAACACACAAACATCATACAGTGTGTCGGCAACCGCCACACATGTGTAGTGTACCTGTGCACACAGTGGTGCAGGGACCCTCAAATAGCATTGTAGTCTCACACCTCTGAGCACACCCTAAAATGCTATGTGATACGGTGGTCAGCTACAATAAAAGAATCACACACGTTTGTCTGATCAGAAAAAAATATATTATGAGTGTGGCCACACAAATAAAAACAACAACAATAAACACACAACAACCAAACAAGTGTTGTCATCACACAAGTAACATATTAT
The DNA here is from genome assembly GCA_033576535.1 of Allobates femoralis. Lineage (NCBI taxonomy): Eukaryota > Metazoa > Chordata > Amphibia > Anura > Aromobatidae > Allobates > Allobates femoralis. Next base: position 152,043,454 of record JARQOC010000006.1, read on the forward strand.
ATAAATCAAATACTGGTTAATTCTGCCATAACTTAGAAATCAATGTATGTTAATCCAAAACATAAACAAACATCAATGACAATAATAATGTGAGGCAAAATATATCCTCCCAACATAAACAAAGACACATTGGACAGTATGGACCCATGACACACACCTTTTATCTGGTGGTCCTGCCAGGCCACTGCCCCAGGGCCATTGAAATACGAGCAGTAGCTGTCTCTGCTGCTCCTGGTATCCTGCTGATGTCAGCCCTGGCCCAACGGCTGGAGTGGCGCTATGCCAGGGTCGTTGGCACGTCACTCACCTGGCATGAGTTCCCCAGTTGTGGGGTCCACACTATCCACATAACTTGCTGGCGTGTATGATTGAGTATCCCTATGACGCAGAAAGTTATGCAGCACACAACACGCCATCACTACCATTTGGATAGATTCCAGTTTCATATTTAAAGCACTATGAAACACGCGGAATCTATTGGCCATGATCCCGAACACATTTTCAACCACACGATGTGCCCGGGATAACTGGTAATTGAAAAGGCGTTGCTCAGGGATCAGAGTCCTCTGGGGATATGGCCGTAGTAGGTTTGCGTGAAGTGCGAAGGCCTCATCCCCCACAAAGGCAAACGTTAAGATGTTCAGTGGTGTCATCATTTGGGGGAAAGTTCAGCTGCCCGCTAAGAAGGTCTCGACCAAAGGAGGTCTGGGCCAAAAACCCCTATCAGACACATGCCCGTTCATCCCCACATCCACAAGGAGGAACTCATAGTTGGCATTGACGAGGGCCATGAGGAACACACTGAAATAACATTTGTAGTTAAAATAATAAGACCCGCTGTTGGGGGTTGTGTGATCCTCACATGCTTGCCATCCAATGCTCCCCCGCAGTTTGGGAATTGCCACCTCTCCAGGAAGCCAGTGTCAACTTTTAATCATTCCGCAGGGGCTGTTGGAAACCGCATATAGGTTGGCAAGAGACACCTCACAATGGCCTCACACATCTCAGGGATTAGGCGGCTCAGCAGTGGGCATGAGACAGCAGCAGAATACAGCAGGTCAGTCATCGTGCGCCCTTTTGCCAAGAAACACAGAGTCACAACCAACCACTCCTCTGCTGAAACAGCTCGATGCATCATAGTGTCCTCACGGGCAATATGTGGTGTAACCAAGTCCAAAAGGAATTTGAAAGAGTCCTTAGACATCCTGAGATAGTTTCTGAAGTCTTGCGGATTCCTGTCCTCCAGCTGACGGACAAGGCATATGTGACTCACGTGGTGCCTTTGCAGGAGCCAATCCCGAGACAACACATGCCGTGATCTACGCCTCCGCAGTCTCTCAGTACTCTCATCCGTCAACAAGGCATCCTCCACCATGGACACAGCCACTTCTGCCATTGCAGAACGATGCATGACGCCCAATCTCTGTTAGCAAGGCTCTGCGAATGAGAAAGGAAAAATAACACGCATAAGCACATGGAGGCAGAACAAGAACAAACTTCATCGACTAGCACATGTACAGTTGTGGCCAAAAGTATTGACACCCCTGCAATTCTGTCGGATAATACTCAGTTTCTTCCTGAAAATGATTGCACTCACAAATTCTTTGGTATTATTATCTTCATTTAATTTGTCTTAAATGAAAAACACAAAAGAGAATGAAGCAAAAAGCAAAACATTGATAATTTCACACAAAACTCCAAAAATGGGTCAGACAAAAGTATTGGCACCCTCAGCCTAATACTTGGTTGCACAACCTTTAGCCAAAATAACTGCGATCAACCGCTTCCGGTAACCATCAATGAGTTTCATACAATGCTCTGCTGGAATTTTAGACCATTCTTCTTTGGAAAACTGCTCCAGGTCCCTGATATTTGAAGGGTGCCTTCTCCAAACTGCCATTTTTAGATCTCTCTACATGTGTTCTATGGGATTCAGGTCTGGACTAATTGCTGGCCACCTTAGAAGTCTCTAGTGCTTTCTCTCAAACCATTTTCTAGTGCTTTTTGAAGTGTGTTTTGTGTCATTGTCCTGCTGGAAGACCCATAACCTCTGAGGGAGATCCAGCTTTCTCACACTGAGCCCTACATTATGCTGCAAAATTTGTTGGTAGTCTTCAGACTTCATAATGCCAGGCACACGGTCAAGCAGTCCAGTGCCAGAGGCAGCAAAGCAACCCCAAAACATCAGGGAACCTCCGCCATGTTTGACTGTAGGGACCGTGTTCTTTTTTTTTAATGCCTCTTTTTTTCTCCTTTAAACTTTATGTTGATGCCTTTGCCCAAAAAGCTCTACTTTTCTCTCATCTGACCAGAGAACATTCTTCCAAAACGTTGTAGGCTTTATCAGGTAAGTTTAGGCAAACTCCAGCTTGGCTTTTTTATGTCTCGGGGTAAGAAGTGGGGTCTTCCTGGGTATCCTACCATACAGTCCCTTTTCATTCAGACGCCAACGGATAGTGCGGGTTGACACTGTTGTACCCTCGAACTGCAGGGCAGCTTGAACTTGTTTGGATGTTAGTCGAGGTTAGTCGAGGCTGGGGGGGTGGGCAGGATGGAGCCGGGGGGTGGGCAGGATGGAGCCAGGGGGGTGGGCAGGATGGAGCTGGGGGAAGTGGGCAGGATGGAGCAAGGGGGGAGGGCAGTATGGAGCCGGGGGGCACGATGGTGTGGGGGAAGGGGCGCAGGATGGTGGCGAGGGGGGGGGCAGGATGGAGGGAGCCAGGCAGCATGGAGCGTGCCGGGCAGCATGGAGCGAGCCGGGCAGCATGGAGCGAGCCGAGCAGCATGGAGTGAGCAGGGCAGGATGGAGCCAAGGTGGGGAGGGGGGCAGGATGGAGCTGGGGGGGGGGGGTCAGGATGGAGGTGCAGGGGCAGGATGGAGACAGGGGGGAAGGATGGATGTGGGGAGCAGGATGGAGCCAGGGGAGCAAGATGGAGCCGGGGGAGTGGGATGGAGTGATCAGGGCAGGATGGAGCCAGCAGGGCAGCAGGATGGAGCCAGGGGGGGCAGGATGGAGGCGGGGGAGAGAGCAGGATGGAGCTGGGGGGCAGGATGGAGCCAGGGGGGCAGGATGGAGTGATCAGGGCAGGATGGAGCCAGCAGGGTGGCAGGATGGAGCCAGGGGGGGCAGGATTGAGCGATCAGGGCAGGATGGAGCCGGCGGGGCAAAATGGAGCCAGGGCGCAGGATGGAGCCGCGGAGGGCAGGATGGAGCCAGTGGGGAGCAGGATGGAGCGATCAGGGCAGGATGGAGCCGAGTGGGCAGGATGGAGCCGGCAGGGGGGCAGGATGGAGCAAGCGTGGCAGGATGGTGGCGGAGGGGCAGGGCGGAGTGCTCGGTATCCGGGAGCAGTAGCAGGCCCTGTCCTGATAGGACCTTGCATGATGTCAGAATGACATCGGCGTTCGGCGCTGTGATTGGCCCCTCGCGGTCATGTGATATGTGACGCGCATATCACATGACTGCAAGTGGGCCAATCACAGTGGCGAACGCGATGTCATTCTGACACCATACAAGGTCCTAGCAGGACAGGGCCTGCTACTGCTCCCGGTTACCGAGCACTAGGCAGAGAGGTAAGTATAAGAATTTTATTATTTTTAATACATTTGCCTTTATTTTATATTTGATTTTGCAGTGTATAATGCACTGCGAAATCAAACCACTAAGTATCAGGGGGGCAGCGGGGAGCTGGTGTGCACGCAGGACAGAAGGAGCAGGGGGAAAAAGCACGGGCAGGGCAGAGGAGTGGGGTATGGAGCGTGGTCAGGCCACCCTCGGCCGGACCCGTGTATCCCGGCGACAATGCGCCACTGTCGCCGGGCTGCAAATTGGAGCAAAATTCGAACTTTGAATTTGCGCACCTATTTGCATAGTCTGCAGCACAGCCCATAGATCTACAGTAAATGGCTACAGGACCCTGGACAGTGCACATACTATACGTACATTACGTATAGTATGCACGCAGCTTACAGGGGAGCTGTGGCTTCATTCACAAAATTGTACAGAGCCGACAGGAGTCGGCTTACTGTACATCAGCAATTAACTCATTATATGCACAGCTGAGTGGGTGATATGTCTCTAGGGGGCGTTGGCACCCCCTAGAGACATTATGGCCACAATTATTAATAATATTTATTATTTTTTAACAGTGACAACAGTATGCTTATCCTGGCGGCAGCCGAGATAAGCAAAGTATATACGGCTACCGCATTGCTCAGGATTACACATTCTGAGCAATCCGGTTAACGCATTGCGAGTCACAGAACAGCCCCGAAAACTGCAGTCTGCATGATTTTCCACGCAGGCGGCAGAGCCGGAGGCGGTAACCGGATTGCATGTAAAGCAATCCGGTTTTTATAATAGGCTCTTAAAAGGTGCGTTTTCTGCTTCGGTTTTGAGCTTTTTAAAAGCTCAAAGCCGGATCAGGTTTTAAAATAAATAAAAACGCAAGTGTGACCCTAGCCTTATAATGTATATGCACAATTGAACATTGTCTGGAAAGAATTTGCACCCATATCCATTGTACTGTGCTGCTCAAAGATTTTTCCTGGATAGACAGCTAGTTAGAATGACAGATAATATAAAAATATAATTGATATATGATCGATAATAGATAGATACAGGGCATATGCGGTATTGAGTTACCAGTATATATAGACAGTTTAAAGTACGGCAGTACAAGAATTTGCATTATGAGCAGCATCGGTATTATTAGATTAATTAGAAAAACCAAAAACCTTATGTTGAGCCCACCAGTGCCATGGCTCACTGGCCTCGGGTTAACAGAGGTCACCACAAGATGTCATGTTTTACAACCATCAGGATATGCAGGATTAAGGCATCATTAGTATTTCAACACACACATCACTCCTGAAATTCAATTGTACAGCGCAGTAGGTCAATAGCAGTAATCAGGTGAATCTGCCAATAGACAGAGAGACCCTGACAATGGTAACATGAGGTTGTGTCCTGGAAACAGTTTTGGTGCAAATACCAATGAGACCTGCTGCCCTGTATAGCCCCAGGAGCATGCATGTTTACCAAGTTAAATGCCAAGGGCCAAGTTTACACCCAGCAACAACCAAGAGCATGGGGACGTGGGCCACATCACAGATGGAACATGGTAATGTAGCCTGTTAATCAAATGTAAACATATAAAGGCAATAGCCCTGCATACTGGTCAAGTTGAGCCAACCTAAGATTTGGATCATGGTACAGTGTTATTTATTACTAAATGGTGGCCCAATTCTAACACATCGGGTATTCTAGAATACTTTGTAAACAGGAGTGAAGTGCGTCACATTGACTGACAGCGTTGTAGACAGGAGTGAAGTTCGTCACACTGACTGACAGCCTTGTAGACAGGAGTGAACTTCGTCACACTGACTGACAGCCTTTAAATACAAAGAGAACAGAGAGTACTATGCAAAATTTAACATTTATTGGTAGACGTCATTAAAATGATTTATAAGGTGACAAACAGTGCATGTACAAAAATCCAAACAGGATAATGGGGGGTACATAAATGAAGTGGAATATCAAAGGGTATATAGCTTTTCACAACAAGATGCAGAGTTCAGCAACTACAATGATAAAGAACAAGTTTAGTAAGGTGCAGCAAGGAGAGCAAAGAATACATCAAAGTATGGTCACTTTCAATAAAGTGCCAGTGCAACATTCAACAGGGAGAATACATAAGTCCCTAGAGTGATCATACTAAGACACTTTCCTTGAGATCAAAGTAATTGCTTATCTCATTCTAAGTAATAGTTGTAGCATACCCATATTGAGTCAGGAGTAGTAAACAAAAGTGCCCTCCACACTCCTGTCTGGTTAAAACCCTGACGCGGCGTTTCACTGCATAAGCTTGGTTGCTGCAGCTTCCTCAAGGGGATGTGTTGTGCGTCCTGTGCCTATCCCCATCTAATCCCCATCTTATATGTGTCCGTAATGGCTCCCTAAAGTGCAGCACCTGTAGTCACGCGTCATCTCCAACCGTCGCGCACCGGAAGTGACGCCCCGGTATAACGTGACGGCCGGCTCTGATGCGCGCGCAGCGCCATGGGACGCGTCACCATGGCACCGACGCATGCGCATCTAATCTGATATAATGCTGCATATTTTTGTGCTTGGCCTTTTCCCTTTACTATAACTATGTGCTTTGAATGATCATTAGTATGTCAAATTCATCTGAGGAGTTTCAATGGAAATAAGTTGTCTGTTCTTTTATAATTGCACTCTTTTCTCTGGTTAGGTGGCGTTCTGTGTATTCCCCATGGCCCTTATTGATATACTGTTATGCGCTATCATACATACTCCACCATTTACGCTCTCCCCACCGTCGCGCGCATTGTGCCGCTCTCGGGACGGCCGAGCCTGATGCGCATGCGTCGGTTCCATGGTGACGCGTCCCATGGCGCTGCGCGCGCATCAGAGCCGGCCGTCACGTTATACCGGGGCGTCACTTCCGGCGCGACGGTTGGAGATGACGCGTGACTATGGGTGCTGCGCTTTAGGGAGCCATTACGGACACATATAAGATGGGCATTAGATGGGGATAGGCACAGGACGCACAACACATCCCCTTGAGGAAGCTGCAGCAACCAAGCTTATGCAGCGAAACGCCGCGTCGGGGTTTTAACCAGACAGGAGTGTGGAGGGCACTTTTGTTTACTACTCCTGACTCAATATGGGTATACTACAACTATTACTTAGAATGAGATAAGCAATTACTTTGATCTCAAGGAAAGTGTCTTAGTATGATCACTCTAGGGACTTATGTATTCTCCCTGTTGAATGTTGCACTGGCACTTTATTGAAAGTGACCATACTTTGATGTATTCTTTGCTCTCCTTGCTGCACCTTACTAAACTTGTTCTTTATCATTGTAGTTGCTGAACTCTGCATCTTGTTGTGAAAAGCTATATACCCTTTGATATTCCACTTCATTTATGTACCCCCCATTATCCTGTTTGGATTTTTGTACATGCACTGTTTGTCACCTTATAAATCATTTTAATGACGTCTACCAATAAATGTTAAATTTTGCGTAGTACTCTCTGTTCTCTTTGTATTTAAATGCTTATTTGAGTACCTTTATGCTTCAGACATTTCCTCCACTTAAATTGTTATGTGGAGGTTTTTGTCCTCTATGCCTAAGCCCAGTTGGGCGCTGTTTCTAATTGCTGTTTTTTCTGTGTTCTACACAGCTACACCCAGGGCATCAATGACCTTCAGATCACGTGACCAAGCGTGGATGAGATTATTGGATGACGTCTTCCAAAAGGAGGGCACAAACACAGGAGCAGCAGGTGACGACCAGCTTCTCAGCTCTTTGACCTCGAGATATAAAGACCTAGTGCGCAAAAGGACCCGCACATGGTGGAACAAGGCTTTCCTAGCCAAGTATCTGGAAAAGGATCTAATCCCAAGGGGCCTGAGGGTTCAAGTTTTCCCCTCTCTAATGAAATTCCAGATGATGATTTCAAATCCCAGTGGGAGTCGTTCTGTAATGAGTGTTCCAAAGGCTTCATACAATTGTTGAAAGATCAAAATTCAGCCTCTTTGACCCTGATGGAGAAGGACCTTGAGAGTCTGGAGGAGTTAATTAAAGCTAAGAGTACAGTGGACCAGTGGAAGAAATTTAATGAGGAAGTGGAGAGGGATACCATCAAGTGGGAGAAGGAGGTTAGAGAATTTAAAACGAAAAAACTAATAAGGGATCATCAGGATTGCATTAATAACAGGGTGTATAGATGGAAGAATAAGCCACCAAGGGGTAGACCACCAAAGTACCCGAAGAAACCAGATGACCCTAGACCTGAACAACCTAAACCGAGGGTACCTGAGGAATTACCAGGACCATCGGATATCCCTCCCCTTAGATCCCCCTCCATTCAATCCCAGACTTCTGGAGACGAAAGTTCAGCTGCAGAGTCGGTGGGAGCTGGCGACTGGGAACCTGGCTCTGGGTTGTATACCAGAAGTGGAAAACCACGTGGACAGTTGGGAGGTCGTTCCCCACCACCAAACGCTAAACGAAATAGACATCATTTACAGGTAATAAATCTTTCCACTCATGCTCTCACTGACTCTCAGCTGTCTCTACTCTCCAGAGGTCTAACTTTCTGTCCAACCAACTCTTATAACTATTTTTCAGCACTAAAGGACCTTCACCTGTTTTTGAGGAGAATAGTTCTAAAGCGGCTGCATTTTAAAAGATCAGATATACCTCTCGATTCAACAATTGAAAAAGAAACCCTAGAAGCCTTGGAAGAACTCATACAGGAGCAAACACTTGATAACACAGGTGCGTTCCCAAAGCAACTATTACCACGGTCTACAAAGTTCCCCTCCCTCTCCCTTTGCCCCGCCGTTGCTGTCTTCCTGAGGGTAGTGGCAGACGATCTCAGAAAGATCTCAGGTAGGAGGAGGTTTGACAACCTGACTAGGAAGGAAAGGGAGGCCCTGGAGGAGTTAAATAGATTGGAAGGGGTGGTTTTTAAACCAGCAGATAAAGGGGGGAACATAGTGGTCTGGCCGGTGCAACTATATGAGAGGGAAGCCCAACGACAACTGAGGGATAAATCAACCTACCAAAAATTGGACAGCAATCCTGCTGCGTCTTTTTTGGGAGATTTGAAATCGATTCTGATTAGTGCCCGGGACAAAGGCATCCTATCCAAGAGGGAGGTGGACGGGTTATTGGTGTCTTGCCCTAAGGTACCCACCCTTTACCTCTTACCCAAGGTCCACAAAAGTGCCCTCAATCCACCGGGGCGCCCTATAGTGTCCGGCATCGACGGTTTGTGTGAACCCATCTGTAAATTCATTGATCATTACCTCAAACCGTTGGTGGAGTTACTCCCGTCGTATGCCAGAGACACTACGGGCGTCCTGAATAGGATTGACGGCATTTTTGTGGACAAAGGGACCCTATTAGCAACAATTGACGTCGAGTCGCTGTATACCTGCATAAACCATGAGGACGGTCTTAGGGCAGTCTGCTTCTTTATGGAGACTGGCGGTCGGGGTGGCGCTATGGGAGATCTCATTTTGGAGCTGCTCCGCTTTGCCCTGACACACAACTTTTTTGTATTTAAGACAGTCATCTATCTCCAGAAGAAGGGTACCGCGATGGGCGCGGCCTGTGCTCCCTCATACACTAACCTCTTCCTAGGTTACTGGGAGCACAACATCTTTGGCGATGAGGGCGTATCGGGCTGCGCCCAGGCGCAAGCTTGGATCAGATATATAGACGACGTCCTTATTGTGTGGCAGGGCTCGGCGGAGCAGTTCACCTCCTTTGTGGGTCGGCTAAATGAGAATGACATGAACATCAGGCTGACCCACAGGGTGAGTAAGAACAAAATAGACTTCCTAGACATTGAGATCTCCCTAGATGAGGCAGGTGGTGTCCGGACGGATGTCTTCCGAAAGGAGACATCTGTGAACGCGTTGCTTCATGCAACCTCCGGACATCACCTCTCTACTATACGCGCCATCCCGACCGGCCAGTTCCTACGCATGAGGCGTATCTGTTCAACGGACTCTGGTTTTGAACGGCAGGCTACGGACCTTAAACAGCGATTCGGCGTCAGGGGGTATAGTAACAGAGGTATAAGGGCTGGGTACCGGAGGGCAAAGAACACACCTAGGGACGCTTTGTTGAGATATAAACCTAAGAGGGACACGGGAGATCCACCCGTAAGGTTCATTGGTACGTATAACCATGAATGGAGCTCAATGCAGGCGGTTTTTCAACGCCATTGGGCTATCCTCAGAAGTGATAACATTCTCTCACAATGCGTCCCAGAACGTCCACTTATGACGGCTAGGAGATCTAAAAATCTGAGGGATTGGCTAGTTCATAGCCACTATATACCACCAAGAATAAACACCTTTGGGAGTTCTGGCCCGGCCGTTGGTTCTTTCTCCTGTGGCCACTGTGTCGCTTGCCCTAATGTTCTAAGGAGCCGTACTTTTGAATCCTCGGATGGGAAGAAACAGTACACCATCAGACAGCGTATATCTTGCAGCTCCACACACGTCGTATATTACGCCACGTGTAGGTGCCAAAAGATATACGTGGGTCTGACTTCCCGAGAATTTAGAAAGAGAATACGGGAACACTTAAGGAACATAGAGGGGGCTCAAAATTCACAGGATGGCAGCAAATTGCGGACCTTGCCACGTCATTTTTGGCAGGTCCACAATTGCGATTCATCCAGTTTAAAATTTAGGGGAATAGACATGGTAAGGGCAGGAAATAGTGGGGGTAATCTCAAAAAAAGCCTCGCTCAGATGGAGGCAAAATGGATAGTGACCCTAGACACCCTCAGCCCCAAGGGGATCAATGAGTCTTTATCTTTTCGGTCATATCTGTGAGGCTGGTCATTACCTCACAATTGGTCTGCTTCTGTGCTTTTTTGTGCATGTACTCTTTCCACCTATCTTGGGAAAGTTTTTAATTCAATTTTAATTTTTATCTTTTTAGCTTCTTCCTCTTTTTGTCTCCTGAATGATGGACATCCAAGTGATCTCATCTAGGCCTTGGTCTACCATTATATAAAGGGATTTATGTCTAATCTTGGAGTGGCGTTAAATCGCGGGATCTGGATTTAGGCCCCTTGAGCCGGGGGCCCCCATGCCCCGTGTGGCCTATCCTATTGTTTGATATAATGCTGCATATTTTTGTGCTTGGCCTTTTCCCTCTACTATAACTATGTGCTTTGAATGATCATTAGTATGTCAAATTCATCTGAGGAGTTTCAATGGAGATAAGTTGTCTGTTCTTTTATAATTGCACTCTTTTCTCTGGTTAGGTGGCGTTCTGTGTATTCCCCATGGCCCTTATTGATATACTGTTATGCGCTATCATACATACTCCACCATTTACGCTCTCCCCACCGTCGCGCGCGTTGTGCCGCTCTCGGGACGGCCGAGCCTGATGCACATGCGTCGGTGCCATGGTGACGCGTCCCATGGCGCTGCGCGCGCATCAGAGCCGGCCGTCACGTTATACCGGGGCGTCACTTCCGGTGCGCGACGGTTGGAGATGACGCGTGACTACAGGTGCTGCGCTTTAGGGAGCCATTACGGACACATATAAGATGGGCATTAGATGGGAATAGGCACAGGACGCACAACACATCCCCTTGAGGAAGCTGCAGCAACCAAGCTTATGCAGCGAAACGCCGCGTCGGGGTTTTAACCAGACAGGAGTGTGGAGGGCACTTTTGTTTACTACTCCTGACTCAATATGGGTATGCTACAACTATTACTTAGAATGAGATAAGCAATTACTTTCATCTCAAGGAAAGTGTCTTAGTATGATCACTCTAGGGACTTATGTATTCTCCCTGTTGAATGTTGCACTGGCACTTTATTGAAAGTGACCATACTTTGATGTATTCTTTGCTCTCCTTGCTGCACTTTACTAAACTTGTTCTTTATCATTGTAGTTGCTGAACTCTGCATCTTGTTGTGAAAAGCTATATACCCTTTGATATTCCACTTCATTTATGTACCCCCCATTATCCTGTTTGGATTTTTGTACATGCACTGTTTGTCACCTTATAAATCATTTTAATGACGTCTACCAATAAATGTTAAATTTTGCATAGTACTCTCTGTTCTCTTTGTATTTAAATGCTTATTTGAGTACCTTTATGCTTCAAACATTTCCTCCACTTAAATTGTTATGTGGAGGTTTTTGTCCTCTATGCCTAAGCCCAGTTGGGCGCTGTTTCTAACTGACTGACAGCTTTGTAGACAGGAGTAAAGATCATGACACTGACTGACAGCCTTATAGACAGGAGTTAACTGCGTCACACTGACTGACAGCCTTGTATACTGGAGTGAAGTGCGTCACACTGACTGACAGCCTTGTAGACAGGAGTAAAGTTTGTGACGCTGACTGACAGCCTTGAAGACAGGAGTGAACTGTGTCACACTGACTGACAGCCTTGTAGACAGGAGTGAAATTCGTGACACTGACTGACAGCCTTGAAGACAGGAGTGAACTGTGTCACACTGACTGACAGCCTTGTATACAGGAGTGAAGTTTGTCACACTGACTGACAGCCCTTGTAGACAGGAGTAAACGGTGTCACACTGAATGACAGACCTAATAGACAGGAATAAGGAGTGAGAATGAGGAGGTTGTGAGAATAGGGAGGCTGTGAGGATGGAGGAGGCTGTGAGGATGGGTAGGCTAAGGTGTTGGAGGAGACTGTGAGGATGGAGGAGGCTGAGGGAATGGAGGAGGCTGAAAGGATGGGAAGGCTGTGAGGATGGGGAGGCTGTGAGGGTGGAGGAGGCTGTGAGGATGGGGAGGCTGTGAGGATGGGGAGGCTGAGGGGTTGGAGGAGGCTCTGAGGATGGAGGAGGCGGAGGGGATGGAGGAGGCTGTGAGGGTGGGGAGGCTGAGGGGTTGGAGGATGCTGTGAGGATGGAGGAGGCTAAGGGTATGGAGGAGGCTGAGGGGATGGAGGAAGCTGAGGGGATGGAGGAGGCTGAGGGGATAGGGAGGCTGTGAGAATGGAGGAGGCTGTGAGGATGGGGAGGCTGTGAGGATGGAGGAGGCTGAGGGGATGGAGGAGGCTGTGAGGATGGGGAGGCTGTGAGGATGGGGTGGCTGAGGGGATTGAGGAGGCAGTGAGGATGGAGGAGACTGAGAGAATGGAGGAGGCTGTGAGAATGGGAAGGCTGAGGGAATGGAGTAGGCTGTGAGGATGGAGGAGGCTGTGAGGATGGAGGAGGCTGTGAGGATGGAGGAGGTTGTGAAGATGGGGAAGCTGAGGGTATGGAGGAGGCTGTGAGGACAGAGGAGGCTGAGGGGAAGGAGGAGGCTGCAAGGATGGGGTTTGCATTCAAACTGCTTGCCAAGCCGAAGTACTCTTCTGATTGGTCGCCGCGGCCACCAATCAGAGAAGTAGCGCGGCTTGGCACGCGGTTTGAATTCCGCTCCTCTGATTGGTCGACCACGGCGTCCAATCAGAGACGCTGAATTCAAACCGCGCGCCAACTTGCGCTGCTTCTCTGGTCGCAGCGGCGACCAATCAGAAGAGTACTGCGGCTTGGCGTGTGGTTTGAATGCCACGAAGTTACCTATATGGACGGACCGTCGGTCTATACTTGGCCCCGTTTGGCCTACTGGACAATATCGACCACCCCTCCCCAGGTCATTGTGTCAACTCTTATTTAGGCCCAGGTCAGAATATGACATAAGGCCTATTGGCTTAATTGCCATTGTATTCACTACCCTGTATATATTTGTAATGAATCTCTGATTGATGGTGAAATATTGGATACACTGGCCCACCTATCAACACCTTTGATATACTACCTTGAATTTGGTTTCCCATATAGGTGGCAGCTTATCTCTCATACCCTTCATCTATTGTTCCCTTTTAGGGTTACACAATATTTCTGTACATGATTTGATTATAGGGTGGCAACACCATGTAGCTTTACGCTATACTGATTGTTTACGTCAACCACCAGTTGACGTGTTGACGGCAGTCCGGCCTTTTGATTCTGTTATGATCTGCTTACTCGGCATGCGCTGTGACCCTCATACTAAACTCATACTTTTGTTCATTTACGTCTATGTGCATTAACATTAATAATAAATAACACTGTACCATGATTGATACATTGCATATTCTGGTGTCCTTGATTCTGTGGTCCCACTCTTAGGTTGGGTCAACTTGCCCAGTATGCAGGGCTACTGTCTTTATATTGTTGCATTTGATTATCAGGCTACATTACCACCTTCCATGTGTGATGTGGGCCCACGTGCCCATGCTCTTGGTCGTTGCTGGGTGTAAACTTGGCCCTTGGCATTTAACTTGGTAAACATGCATGCTCCTGGGCCTATACGTGGCAGCAGGTCTCATTGGTATTTGCACCAAAACCGTTTCTAGGACACAACATCGTGTGACTATTGTCAGGATCTTTCTGTTCATTGGCAGATTCACCTGATTATTGCTATTGACCTACTGTGCCGTATAATTGAATTTCAGGAGTAATGTGGGTTGAAAGAGATAGTTCGTTAGTTCTTCCTTTGTTCGATAAACTTCATAGACTGCGTCTTCAGAACCAAAAGCGGGTTTTATTCGGGTAGGAGATAACACAGAGATATACGGCAAAAGCAATATGACAGGCAGGTTTCAGAATGACAGGCACGCTTGGCACACAGGATGGAAAAGTGTCGCCCCGCCTGTCTAAAGCAAAGTTTTTTTATACAATTTTCTGCCATTGGATAACATTAGTGGCCATTATTATTAATGGATACATAATGACCTCATCCTGACAAAGGCAATACTTAAATTTCACGTAAAATATAGGTTGACATGAAAAAAGCATACTAATTTCATTACTAACTACATACTACACTTAAATTTATCCATACAAATTATCTCATAATAGCCTTTTTGGGACCAAGCACAAATCACAACTTATTGACATTAATTAGCTCTGTTCTTGATTATAAGAAACGTCATATTAGCCTTGAGGAATAGAATACACAATAAAATATCCTTCAGATTTGAGAAATACTTGTAAAAAAGGAATTGGTTAACTATTATCTTGATGAACTTTTGGTATATGCTCGGACCAAACCTAATTAACTCCATGCCTGTTTTTCTTCTAGGGCTTGATTTCTTTTATTACTGAGACTTACAGCAGAGAAGTTCAGTAGTTCTATTTTCAAGCTTAAACTGAAACTTTACACAAGACAACATGGCTGACAGAGGCCTTGGTACCCATGGCCTCCGTCTAACATGGGTGTTCATATACTAATGATACCTTAGTCCTGCATATCCTGATGGTTGTAAAACATGACATCTTGTGATGACCTCTGTTAACCAGAGGCCAGTGAGCCATGGCACTAGTGGGCTCAACATGATGTTTTTGGTTTTTCTAATTAATTTAATAATACCGACGCTGCTCATAATACAAATTATGGTACTGCCGTAGTTTAAACTGTCTATGTATACTGGTAACTCAATACTGCATATGCCATCAGAACATACCAGATTTCATATGTCCAATTACACCCCCTTGGGTACATATATGGTTGGTGTGACACAGCACTGTCAAACATTGACCGTGCCATGTTCACACCTTGGCTGGACGGTCAACCAATTCTGCCACAAGTGTATATTGATACTAGGATCGGTGGACCTATACCATGTTGTTGCTTTGGACTGTCCAGGTCTTGCAAGGCAAATGCATTTGACATGGTCATTAATTGTTATGTTCCTCCTGCTGGTCCCCAATAACAAACCATCTATTATGGTTCATTCCTGCATATTGCATTTATATTGTTTCTAAACCAATCTATTGACCAGCGGAACTACGGTGCTCTTCCACTAACTAACTAACTAACAGTGCTCTTCCACTGCACAGGACCATTCTTTGGCCAATGTCCTGTTTTGTTTTGTTTTTGTTTTGGGTTTTTTTGTGATTGTTTTTGTTATGGTTTTGTTACGGTTTGTTATTATTAGCTTTCTATCATACTATTATGCCTCCTATGTTTTCCTCCCTTATACCGCCGCTCCATATCATTATTTTTCTAACTTATTATATTCATTCAGCCTCTCTGACCGGTATAAACAATGTGGGAGTATGTACAGCAGTGGTTTCCACCGCTCCTCTCTGTCATATGTCTCGTCTCCATGGTGATCGGGTATACCATGACGCACTTCCTGTCTGAACCGGAAGTCATCATTGGCATTGTATACCAGTTGCTATGACAACCATCATGTGACCACACTCACACTACAGGTCCGAGATGGCACCAGCATACAGCTGGTACCCTTTAGTCCTCTAATGAGAAGGTATTTAATGCAGTTTACTAACACAATGTGACCACTTTCCCTGACGAACCTGCACCCCAGCAGCAATACGCATGGGGCCTGGGTGCTCCCTGGTCCTACTGCTTCTACCTCACTCTGGTAACCTTGCAACCCTGACCATGTGGTAATACTGACTTCTTGCATTGTGTTCACAAACTGTGGTCTGTGCACATATAGCTATGGCCTATGTGTACTCATATATGTATTTATGCCTAGATTTGATACTGTTTTTCGCATATGGTCATACTGTCTTAGTGTTGGTTGTTCACATCTTGTTGTTGCTTATATATGTTGTTGCCCTTGGTGGGCTAATAAAGCCACCCTCTAGCTCCCCAGCTGGCTGTTGCATTTACATATACATACAGTTAGTTATCTGCCGCGACACTACTTTAAATGATTAATGAGAATGAGAATAATGAGTGTCACCAGAAACAAGAGGATCAAATGGAAATAATGTATAGGTGAATTGCAGAAACTGCCCTGTGCTAAATATGATAAAAACGGAGATCTTGGTTTCTGTAGTGATCACTAAAGAGTAAGCTTGGCATCCACTTACAAGGAGTCTCCACTGCCAAGTCCTAGCACTAACCCTGGTGAAGTTGTGAATTGTGAATGGGTTTATATGCCCAAGGATGTAATTGGAAATAATGAATGTGTGTGCAGGGCTCTAACAATGGTGTCCAAGTGTGGATACCAAACTAAGGAATGGTGAAAGGGGAATAATCTAGTGGGAGCTCAGTCAAAATAAGCAATATCTATATAAGATTAAGACGGCATCACCACAGGCGTAGGTGCAGGCAGAAAATAATAATGTACTTACAGTTAGTTATCTGCCGCGACACTACTTTAAATGATTAATGAGAATGAGAATAATGAGTGTCACCAGAAACAAGAGGATCAAATGGAAATAATGTATAGGTGAATTGCAGAAACTGCCCTGTGCTAAATATGATAAAAACGGAGATCTTGGTTTCTGTAGTGATCACTAAAGAGTAAGCTTGGCATCCACTTACAAGGAGTCTCCACTGCCAAGTCCTAGCACTAACCCTGGTGAAGTTGTGAATTGTGAATGGGTTTATATGCCCAAGGATGTAATTGGAAATAATGAATAGGTGTGTGCAGGGCTCTAACAATGGTGTCCAAGTGTGGATACCAAACTAAGGAATGGTGAAAGGGGAATAATCTAGTGGGAGCTCAGTCAAAATAAGCAATATCTATATAAGATTAAGACGGCATCACCACAGGCGTAGGTGCAGGCAGAAAATAATAATGTACTTACAGTTAGTTATCTGCCGCGACACTACTTTAAATGATTAATGAGAATGAGAATAATGAGTGTCACCAGAAACAAGAGGATCAAATGGAAATAATGTATAGGTGAATTGCAGAAACTGCCCTGTGCTAAATATGATAAAAACGGAGATCTTGGTTTCTGTAGTGATCACTAAAGAGTAAGCTTGGCATCCACTTACAAGGAGTCTCCACTGCCAAGTCCTAGCACTAACCCTGGTGAAGTTGTGAATTGTGAATGGGTTTATATGCCCAAGGATGTAATTGGAAATAATGAATAGGTGTGTGCAGGGCTCTAACAATGGTGTCCAAGTGTGGATACCAAACTAAGGAATGGTGAAAGGGGAATAATCTAGTGGGAGCTCAGTCAAAATAAGCAATATCTATATAAGATTAAGACGGCATCACCACAGGCGTAGGTGCAGGCAGAAAATAATAATGTACTTACAGTTAGTTATCTGCCGCGACACTACTTTAAATGATTAATGAGAATGAGAATAATGAGTGTCACCAGAAACAAGAGGATCAAATGGAAATAATGTATAGGTGAATTGCAGAAACTGCCCTGTGCTAAATATGATAAAAACGGAGATCTTGGTTTCTGTAGTGATCACTAAAGAGTAAGCTTGGCATCCACTTACAAGGAGTCTCCACTGCCAAGTCCTAGCACTAACCCTGGTGAAGTTGTGAATTGTGAATGGGTTTATATGCCCAAGGATGTAATTGGAAATAATGAATAGGTGTGTGCAGGGCTCTAACAATGGTGTCCAAGTGTGGATACCAAACTAAGGAATGGTGAAAGGGGAATAATCTAGTGGGAGCTCAGTCAAAATAAGCAATATCTATATAAGATTAAGACGGCATCACCACAGGCGTAGGTGCAGGCAGAAAATAATAATGTACTTACAGTTAGTTATCTGCCGCGACACTACTTTAAGTGATTAATGAGAATGAGAATAATGAGTGTCACCAGAAACAAGAGGATCAAATGGAAATAATGTATAGGTGAATTGCAGAAACTGCCCTGTGCTAAATATGATAAAAACGGAGATCTTGGTTTCTGTAGTGATCACTAAAGAGTAAGCTTGGCATCCACTTACAAGGAGTCCGTTTTTATCATATTTAGCACAGGGCAGTTTCTGCAATTCACCTATACATTATTTCCATTTGATCCTCTTGTTTCTGGTGACACTCATTATTCTCATTCTCATTAATCATTTAAAGTAGTGTCGCGGCAGATAACTAACTGTAAGTACATTATTATTTTCTGCCTGCACCTACGCCTGTGGTGATGCCGTCTTAATCTTATATAGATATTGCTTATTTTGACTGAGCTCCCACTAGATTATTCCCCTTTCACCATTCCTTAGTTTGGTATCCACACTTGGACACCATTGTTAGAGCCCTGCACACACCTATTCATTATTTCCAATTACATCCTTGGGCATATAAACCCATTCACAATTCACAACTTCACCAGGGTTAGTGCTAGGACTTGGCAGTGGAGACTCCTTGTAAGTGGATGCCAAGCTTACTCTTTAGTGATCACTACAGAAACCAAGATCTCCGTTTTTATCATATTTAGCACAGGGCAGTTTCTGCAATTCACCTATACATTATTTCCATTTGATCCTCTTGTTTCTGGTGACACTCATTATTCTCATTCTCATTAATCATTTAAAGTAGTGTCACGGCAGATAACTAACTGTAAGTACATTATTATTTTCTGCCTGCACCTACGCCTGTGGTGATGCCGTCTTAATCTTATATAGCATTTACATATACAGACATGCCCTTCTAGCAGTACTACTGGAACACTTTTGTGTGCCATTTTTTCTATTGTATACCTCATAACTCGTACTATCTCCTATTTGACGGGATTCCCCACATGTGTTCGGGGTCACCATATACCCCCAAGAGCTGCTTCTATCATCTGGGTAAACTAGAGGGCTCCAGCCACACCTGGACACATCACTGAGTACAGGGTCTGGGCTTTCCGGCATCTGGCAGGTTCGGTATATACCCCACCCCCGCTAACCAATGTATGAGTTCTTCTCTGGATGCACTATCCACTAGCAGACCCTCCACGCCCTGTACCACCACTCTGATTTCACAGATATTTTTATAATTAGCATACAATTGATGTTGTCCTAGTTCAGTGGCATCTGTGGGCTTACTAACTTCTGACCTAAGCACAACTGTCCTATAAACAATTGCCATCTCTGCGCATATTGTTCATTCTAATATTTGATGCGGGCTGCCACCTGCTAACATTAATATACGGGTTTTGGTTCACACTGTATATATGATCCACACTGTTATCAATGATTGACCGTTAATCTTTGGTCCATATGTGACTACCCTATGTACAGCATGCCAACAATTACACATGTGTAAGGTACTCTATTATAATATTGCCATGGTACATACTCCTGTGATTGATCTATATGTGGTCCATGACCATGGGAGTGCCCCATGGTTTTAAATGTTTTTATTCTTCCTCACATTGTGCAATAATAAAGATTTTCCTTTTATACATTTTTTGACTCAGTGTTGTGGTGTTGCTCCCTTATGTGCCACGTCTTTTCTGTTTCTGCACTATTGCCCCACCTGGCACGGTGAACACCCCTTATACCCACTCTATTGTGGTGCGCCCATAACCCCTTTACCTTGCCAGATAATATAAATAGGCTGTGGATAACGTCTAGCAGTACTGCAGATTTTTTTTTCACTGAACAGTCTGCTATATGTATAAACAACTTAAGCAGGAGTTCCCAGAGTGAATACCGCTGAGGCAGATATGAGCAGGTTTACACCAGTAAACAAAATGCAACACTGAGTCTAACTGAGAAGCATAGTTTACTCACTGATCAAGCTATGAGGCTAGGGTCACATTTGGAAGGCAAAATGCAGTTACCGTATCCATTTCCGGATGCGGTAATCTCCTGTGCCTTCATACTAATTTTTCTTGTAAAAAGTGTGTTCCTAAATCTGTATGCAGTACTGGATGTCTCCTTAATGTGGCATCTGGTACAGGACGCTGTGGAGATTACAATATTCCCCTGCTTTCCAATCACAGATTTTGTGTCCCGGGACTGAAATCGGATTGAATCGGATCCACCCAGATCGGGCCGAATCTGGTACAATCCGGCGTGTTATAACATGGGTGTCTATGAGCGCCGGATTCCGCCGGTCCGATAAAAAAATGGACCGGTTGCCAGATGCTCTTTTCAACCCTGCTGCTGCGGGGATGATCAATGTTTGAAGGGTTAATGTGTATAATATATGTGGGCAACCCTCCCTAGAGACATGGTGCCCAAATGAATTGGCATTTTAAGTGTTAACTGCCTATAATGATGTTTAGCAGATATTTGTTGGCTTTTACAAATCATGATTGGAAGCCGGTGGCTCCTGGTTGCCAGCACGAGCATCAGTACGCAATGAGCGTAAGCACATTGCTGGCCAGCATCCTTAATAAGGAGCTGTCCCAGGTGCTTACGCCAATTGCGTACTGTACCCGCCGCTCTCCATGGTGCTGAAGGCTTAAACATCAGTTCTATGGCCAGCACATCAGAGTTTCAATGTGCGCAGCCATAGATCTGATGTTTAAGACTTCAGCACCATGAAGAGTGGCAGGCACAATACGCAATTGGCGTAAGCACCTGGGAAAGCTGGCCAGTAAAGTGCTTACGATCATTGCGTACTGATGCTCGTGCTGACAACCAGAAGTCGCCGGCTTCCAATCATGATTTATAAAAGCCGACAAATATTGTCTAAACATTATTTTAGGCAGTGAACAATTAAAATGCCAATGCATTTGGGCACTATGTCTCTAGGGAGAGTGAACACTCCCTGGAGACATGGTGCCCACATATATTATATACATTAACACTTCAATCACCGGGTTAATGTACACCAATGAAGCATCTGTGCTGATTAGAGATGAGCGAGTACTAAAATGCTCGGGTTCTCGAATCTTGGGTCGAGCATCCCAAGATACTTGTGTACTCGGCCCGAGCACCGAGCCCAATGTTATCCTATGGGAGACTCAAGTATTTTTCTGGCATGACCCCCAGCAGCATGGATAAACCCTAAAAATGTCACAAAAGTATCAGAACTGTGCTCAAATGACATGGAAACAGCATGGGGAAGACCCCTGTAAGCATTTCAGACCCCAAGGTAACTGCTGTGAACAATGTTGTCAGACTATTACGCCCCTTTTACGGACTGTCAAGAAAACATTACAAAATGAAACCAAAATGGATTTTCATGTATTAAAAATATTAAGGGCTTATACCCACTTGTGAGACAGAGTTGGTGTATGTTAGTTTTTTGGATTATATGCAAGATTGTTTTTAAAAAAATTGTGTGGCACTCCCATGCCCCTGGGGAGAGACGTAAATGAAGGCCTCTTTAAATGATGTGCCCATTGTAAGGAAGTGTGTCATTTGTAGTGTTGCCCTTGATGCCTCTGGATAGAGACGTGCATGAGGGCCTCTTTCAATAATGTGCCCATTCTAAGGAAGTGGATCTTTTGTAGTATTGCCCTAGGCAGGGAAGCCAAAAATTGGGTGGCACTCTGATGCCCCTGCATAGAGACGTGCATGAGGGCCTCTTTCAATAATGTGCCCATTCTAAGGAAGTGGATCTTTTGTAGTATTGCCCTAGGCAGGGAAGCCAAAAATTGGGTGGCACTCTGGTGCCCCTGGATAGGGACGTGAATGAGAGCCTCTTTTAATATTGTGGCCATTATAAGGAAGTGGGTCTTTTGTAGCAATGCCCTAGGCAGGGCTGCCAAAAGTTGTGAGGCACTTCAATGCCCTTGAATGGAGGCGTGCATGAGTGCCTCTTTAAATAATGTCCCCATTATAAGGAAGCGGGTCTTTTGTAGGATTGCCCTAGGCAGGGAAGCCAAAAATTGTGAGGCACTCTTATGCCCCTGAATAGAGGCGTGCATGAGGGCCTTTTTTAATAATGTGCCCATTTTAAGGAAGTGGGTCTTTTGTAGTAATGCCCTAGGCAGGGCTGCCAAAAGTTGTGAGGCACTTCAATGCTCCTGGATGGAGGCGTGCATGAGTGCCTCTTTAAATAATGTGCCCATTATAAGGAAGTGGGTTTTTTTTTGTAGGATTGCCCTAGGCAGGGCAGCCAAAAATTGTGTCAATAAAAAATGGGGGAACAAGAGGCGCAATAGTGCCCTATCAAAAGTGACACTGACAGTATGGGTAGTGTATATAGATTCCACTCACCTATTCCAGTTGTGTAACCCACAACTGGTTTGAAGGCATGAAAGTAATAACAGCTGCTGCAGGACCTCCACTGACCACTCGCACGTGGAAAAACCGCCACAAAATTTTGGGAAGCAAGGTGTGTAACAGTCCGCGCTGCTGAGTCCACAGGAAACACAAGGAATGCAAGATATATCTTGTAGCAGTATTCTTCTTTATTACCTACGCGTTTCGGTGCAGTTCCATGCACCTTCCTCAGGGTATGTCAAAAATTGTGTGGCATTCCCATGCACCTGGGAATAGACGTACATGAAGGCCTATTTGCATAATGTGCCCATTATAATGAAGTGGGTCTTTTGTAGTATTGCCCTAGGCAGGGCAGACAAAAATTGGGTGGCACTCTGATGCCCCTGGATAGAGACGTGCATGAGGGCCTATTTCAATAATGTGCCCATTGTAAGGAAGTGGGTCTTTTGTAGTTTTGCCATAGGCAGGGAGGCCAAAAATTGGGTGGCACTCTGATGCCCCTGCATAGAGAAGTGCATGAGGGCCTCTTTATATAATGTGCCCATTTTAAGGAAGTGGGTCTTTTGTAGTAATTCCCTAGGCAGGGCTGCCTAAAGTTGGGAGGCACTCTGATGCCCCTGGAGAGAGGCGTTCATGAGTGCCTCTTTAAATAATGTGCCCATTTTAAGGAAGTGGGTCTTTTGTAGTAATACCCTAGGCTAGGCAGGGCTGCCAAAAGTTGGGAGGCACTCTGATGCCCCTGGATAGAGGGTGCATGAGGGCCTCTTTTAATATTGTGGCCATTAAAAGGAAGCGGGTCTTTTGTAGGATTGACCTAGGCAGGGTAGCCAAAAATTGTGAGGCACTCTTATGCCCCAGGATAGAGGCGTGCATGAGGGCCTCTTTTAATAATGTGCCCATTATAAGGAAGCGGGTCTTTGTAGGATTGCCCTAGGCAGAGAAGCCAAAAATTGTGAGGCACTCTTATGCCCCTGGATAGAGGCGTGCATGAGGGCCTCTTTTAATAATGTACCCATTTTAAGGAAGTGGGTCTTTTGTAGTAATGCCTTAGGCAGGGCTGCCAAAAGTTGGGAGGCACTTCAATGTTCCTGGATGGAGGCGTGCATGAGTGCCTCTTTAATTAATGTGCCCATTTTAATGAAGTGGGTCTTTTGTAGTATTGCCCTAGGCAGGGCAGCCAAAAATTGTGTGGCATTCCCATGCCCCTGGGAAGAGACGTACATAAAGGCCTATTTAAATAATGTGCCTATTATAATGAAGTGGGTCTTTTGTAGTATTGCCCTTGGAAAGGCAGCCAAAAATTGGGTGGCACTCTGATGTCCCTGCATAGAGACGTGCATGAGTGCCTCTTTAAATAATGTGCCCTTTATGAGGAAATAGGTCTTTTGTAGTATTGCCCATGGCAGGGAAGCCAAAAATTGTGTAGCACTCTGATGCCCCTGAATAGATGCGCGCATGAGGGCCTCTTTAAATAATGTGCACATTATAAGGAAGTGGGTCATTTGTAGTATTGCCCTAGACAGGGCTGTTAAAAATTGTGAGGCACTTCAATGCCCCTGGAAAGAAACATGGAGCAGAGCCTCTAAATATTGTTCCCATTACAAAGGAGCGGGTCTCCTGTACGTCTAATGCCCATTCTGTAAGCATGGACTAAAACATTTTCCCCTGGGGGGTATACATGAAAATACTGCCTCACTTTTGAACGGTTAGGGTCATCATCATCATCATAAATATGATGTACAAAAATTATGCTTTCGTGGCATCATGAACCACGGTCGCACTGAACATAGGATGGTGGCACATGAGGAGAAGGAGGAGCAGTACAGCAAGTAGCCAAAGACATGAAGTGTGTTCCGATGTGTGGGAGTGCGGAGGTGCATGGCAATCTACCGGCACCAAATTTAAATTCCGCTATCATTTGGTGGTGGTGTGGTGAAGTCAGGCCCAATCCAACCCTTGTTCATCTTGATCAGAGTCAGCCTGACAGCATTTTCAATTGACAGGCGGGTGTGTTTATCTGTAATGATTCCACCGGCGGCACTAAAAACACGCTCTGACAAATGGCTAGCGTCAGGGCAGGCCAGGACTTCCAAGGTGTAGAGAGCCAATTCCTGCCACGTGTCCAGCTTGAATACCCAATAATTGTAAGGCACAGAGGAGTCTAGGAGCACTTTGGTCGGCAAGGTACTCCCTCAGCATCTTGGCAAACTTTGCAGTCCTTGTGATGCTACCCCACACCTCAGGGCCTGTGGTACGGGAGGTGCTGAGAAAAGTGTCCCAGATCTTTGAGAGTGTTCCAATACCTCTGCTGGATTGGACTTGTGCCTGTCTCGGCCAGACGCCTTGGTTGTCCACCGAATCGTGACCTCTGCCGCTAGCGTTTTCAGAAGGGAATTTTTTTTTACTAATTCCGCGACTATGGCCTTCTGGTACTGCAGCATTTTTGTAGACCTCTCTGCCTCGGGAATAAGAGAAATAAAGTTCTCCTTGTAGTGTGGGTTTAAAAGTGTCACCAGCCAGTAATGAGTGTCCGCCAAGATGTTCATAACGCGAGGGTCATGAGACAGGCAGCCAGACTGTTAACAGACAAGACTTCAGGGTCCTCACCAACAGCATGACTGTCCATGCTGGCCTCATCATCATCCTCCTCTTCCTCTCCCCTGTCCTCTGGCCATCCACGCTGAATCGACGGTATGAAAGTGTCCGAATCATAAAAATATCTATTTTAAGCTTTCCGGCAAGGTCCTGTGCTTCTAGGACCTGTGGTGACGTCATGTTCTCGCGGAACTCCGGTCATGTGACTGGAGTTCCCACGAGAACATGACGTCAGCACAGGTCCTAGAAGCCACAGGACCTTGCCGGAGGCTTTGGTGGACCGCGGACAGGTGAGCATAGATTATTTTTTTATTTTTAACACTTTCTTTCATTTAGGTAATGTTTATTTTGGCTCAAAATGCGGCAGATGCGGTTTTCTGACCGCATCTGCCGCATTTTCGAACCAAAATCGAACATGTTCGAAATTCGCCGAATTGGAACCAAATTGTTAGAATTCGGCGAATGACTCGAATAGGGCCAAAATCAACTCGAATTTGAGATTGGCGAACTATTCGAGTCGAACATCGCTCATCTCTAATGCTTATGAAATGCGAGGACGGCAAACCATGAAAAATAGTGGCGGCTGGGGACCGAGTAACGTGAGACCGTGGCTGCTCAAATATTTGGGCATCGGTACATACGATCTCCTCATGACCCACTTCAACTGGAGCTGGCGAGAGGCCAGAATCTACGAATTGATAAGTGAACAGCTCTTCAGAGTGGCCAAGTGTGGGATCAGTTATGTCCCGGGTCGGGCACTCGGCATGGTGGGAGGAAGGAGTGTCATGGTGTGGAATGTGCGGTCCAGTCTCACTGCTACTGACAGTTGACTGTGGTGGTGCCAAACTGACTGGAAGCATTATCCGCTATCCAACTAACAACCTGTTGACACTGGTCTTGATTTAATAGTGGTGTACTGCTGCGGTCCCCTAGAAATTGGGACAGGAAGGTCGAGCGAGATGATGTGAGCGTTTGTCGTGGCACAATTCAAGCATGCACAAGGCCTCGGCCTTTGCCTGCACCACCATCACGTCCAGTTCCTTGTCCCTTGCCACCGGCCTTGCGCATTTTCAATGTTGTGCTGACTGTATATAGCTAAATGAAGGAGTCCAAGAAATGGTTTTTAGCTGCACACTGAGATTAGAGATTAAGGCCCTGCAGGTGGACTGGTCAGACACAAACGCTGATGAGAATAGCGAGTCTTTTGGCGTATCCTAATTTACGCTGCAACCTACTGCAGCTGCACTAAGATGCTAAATGAATGCAGACAAGATTTGGTTTTTAGCACGACACTGAGATTAGAGATTAAGGCCCTGCAGGTGGACTGGTCAGACACAAACGCTGCCGAAAATAGCGAGTGTTTTGGGGTATCCTAATTTACGCTACAACCTACTCCTGCCTATAGAGAGCTAAATTAATCCCTAAAAGCACTGTTTTGGGATGGATGTGCCTGTACACCAACCCCAGATGTGATGCAGGCTGGTATACTGGCACAACGAAGTTTGCTATATACCCTGCCTCCCTGCCTGCCTGTATACAGCTCTATTAGTCCTCAGAAGGACTGTTGTGGTAATTAGACTGGCAGCTCTGCGCCTACACTAGCTGAAAGGCCACAAATCTGTCCCTCAATCAGCAGCACCTCTCCCTACGCTGACTGTCTGTGGAGCAGAGTGACGAGCACAGTGCGGTCAGGTCTTATAAAGACCTGATGACGCTGTGCAGCCAGCCAATCACTGTAATGCCACATCCAACATGGCTGTGGCATTACAGTGTCTGTCAGCCAATCCCTCATCCCTGCATGCCGGCTGGCTCTGTAAAGAGCGCCAACATGCAGGGAGGTGGACCCCGAGCATAGCAAGAGGATCGCGAGATTACTCGGTACTCGCCGAGTACCCCAAGTACAGAGATATTCGTGCGAGTACTGAGTAGTGACAAGCATACTCGCTCATCCCTTATAATGACTCTTGGAATGTGGAAGTTAAAACTATGAAGCTTAAGAGGATAATTTTTAATTTTGAAGATCATTGTGTTATGATTTTTTCAATAACTTATGAATGCTAGCATGTTTCCTTCCTTTTTATATGCAACATTTACTGTATTGGTTTTGTTATTAACCTGGCACAGATTCCGTGGTCATTGGCTTTGTTGGGCTTAACAGTAGGATACTAGCTACGTTTGGCAACAATTCCTAACCATTCAGACCTGAGACTTGCCAAAGGGTGAACAAAGCCAAACTGCTATTGTTATATATGAAATCATGCAGAATAAGCCATTTATGATCAATGGCAGTATGAATGCTAAATAGTTGATGTAACATTGCCCACATTTGAGACTGTCTTGTGCAATATTGTTTGTTAGCTGTATATAACTAGCCTAATAAAGAAACCTGACAAAACATTTGATCTATTAAACTGTTAATATGGACATGCAGGTTATAAAATGCTGAAAAAAGTCCTACCTGTATGCCTCATATCAGATGTCTTGTGAATAAATCATCTTTTTTTTTTTTATGTAAATGAGCTATTGCAGGCTATTGGGTGGATGCTGCCTGGAAGATAACTCCACCTCCAGAGCTTATTTTAAATAGAAGAAGGAATTACTAGTGTGATGAATGATGGTCATTTTCTGCCCACCTGATCTCATTATTGAGTTCTGTGTGAATATACCTGACTAGATGGTGGCCCGATTCTAACGCATCAGGTATTCTAAAATATAGAAATAGGCCCAATGCCATTGCATCGGGAGGGCAGTCTCTGTGCCTGTGTCCCCTTGTGCGCTCTCTCCTCTCTGTGCTGTCTCTTCTGCTGTGCACTTTTTCTTACTTGTGCCTTTCTCTCCACTCTGTGTGATCTCAGCCCCTGTGTGCGCAGTCTCTCCCTGTGTGCGCTGTCTCTCCCTATGATTCTGCCTCCCCCTCTGCCTCTGCCTCCCCTGTGCCTTCTCCCACCCCTGTGCCCCTGCCTCCTCTGTGCCTTCTGCCTCTCATGTGCCTACCTCAGATCACTGAGCCACCATACAATGCTCACCACTGAGCCACCATACAGTGCTAACCACTGAGCCAGCATACAGTGCTAACCACTGAGCCACCATACAGTGCTAACCACTGAGCCACCATATACAATAATAACCACTAAGTGACCATACAGTGCTAACCACTGAGCCACCATACAGTGCTAACCACCGAGCCACTATATACAGTACTAACCACTGAGCCACCATACACAGTAGTAAACACTGAGCCACCATACAGTGCTAACCATTCAGCCAGCCATGGCGACCAATCAGCAGCGCGGGATTTATATCTCCCATCAAGCCGCGGGCCACTTCACTGATTGGTCGCTGCTTATAGGACCTGCCGTGATGTCACAACCCGATGACGCTGCCGGGTTGTTACATCATGGCAGGTCCCATAAGCACCCGGACCTTGCTGGGAGGCAGGGGTGGATCCCGGATAGGTGAGCATGAAGATTTTTTTTATTTTTATCTCTTTCTTTTTACTAAATTTCACTTCTGCAATGTATATTACACATTGCAGAAGTGAAATTAGATGGTTAGGAGCAATTTTAGTGTACTGAGCTTGCTCAGTACACTTAAATCGGGTCCGAGGAACGATTAGCTGTTTCCTCGGACCCGCACTCATAGGCCCCCATGTTAAAGACTGAGGATCGGATTGGATTTGGCCTAATTGCCATCCAATTTTGTGGGATCCGATTTTTTTCTGTGCCCAAAATCGGAGCAGTCTCTGATTTTGGGTCCAGAAAAAAATTGAACGCAATTTAGATCCCACAAAATCGGATGGCAATTAGGCCAAATCCAATCCGATCTGACCCCCATGGGATAACATGGGGGCCAAATCGGATCCGTGGCTGTCCGATTTACATCGGACAGCCATGAATGAAAATCGCTATGTGAAAGCAGCCTTACTGATTCTATTGCATGTTTGCCACACATAAATTTTGCAGATCACCAACAAATTTAAATATCATACAAAGATAACAAGTAAACATAAAATACAAGTTTTAAAGGGAACCAACCACCCCCAATGACCCCCCCGGACTATTAATATGGCTCCCTAGACCCAGCACATACATGTGCTGCAATGTTTTTTGCTAAAAAAACTGGTTTTTAAAAGTAAAGATAATGCTTTATAAAGTTTCAAACGAAGGGACGGGTGGGCGTTACTTACATGTGGCTTAAGCCGATTTGCAGCTGCCACTCATTCTCCTCTCTCCCCTCGCAGCAGTAACGGCCAGCCCTTTTTGCAGCGTCCCAGGCTGGTGCACGGGATGTCATGCCCGTGCACACGACATCAGCTACAGCCGGGTAGCGCGCGCGCGCTCTGACTTCCACAGCCGAGTGCAGGAAGTCAGAGCGCGCGCTCGCTACCCGGCTGTAGCTGATGATGTGTGCACGGGCATGACATCCCGTGCACCAGCCTGGGACGCTGCAAAAAGGGCTGGCCGTTACTGCTGCGAGGGGAGAGAGGAGAATGAGTGGCAGCTGCAAATCGGCTTTAGCCACATGTAAGTAACGCCCACCCGTCCCTTCGTTTGAAACTTTATAAAGCATTATCTTTACTTTTAAAAACCAGTTTTTTTAGCAAAAAACATTGCAGCACATGTATGTGCTGGGTCTAGGGAGCCATATTAATAGTCCGGGGGGTCATTGGGGGTGGTTGGTTCCCTTTAAATGAAAGTCTTTATTATTAAGGCTGGCTTCACACCACGGTGTGATCCGATCCGGGGCTGTCAGGCATGAACCAGAAAGCCCCGGACCGGATCAGCACACAGAACCGGAGGGCGAAATATGCGCTACGGTCCTGTGTGCAACCGGATGGCTGTAATTGCAGGTGCAGCTGTTGATTTTTCAAGCTACATGCTAGCCGCGGTCCTGAAATAACAGCGGCATGCAGCCGCCGGTATCCGTTTCCCGGATTCACCCGGACCGACCTAAGGACAGACAGGGATGTAGCAGAGGTGAGATTGTGTTTTGGACTACGTCGGACGGAAGAGGATTTTTTAAATAAAGATGGAGTTCCTAACGTCTTTTTTGTTTTATTTTTAATAAAAAAAATTTCTCTGTGTTGTGTTTTTTTTTCTATTGATTACTTGAAACTCATGGCAGTCATGTCTAATATTGGCGTGACCGCCATAAATTTCAGCCTTAGGGCCAGCTGATAATACAAAGCTGGCCCTAACCCCTTTATTACCCAGTGAGCCACCGCACCAGGGCCACTGGAAGAGCAGGGTTCAGCGCCAGAGGATGGCGCTTCAATGAACGCGTCATCTTCTGGGGCGGCTGCGGGCTGAAATTTGCAGCGGGGGGTACCCAGAAAGCTTGGGCCTCACTGCGCTGCGGATTACAGCCCCCAGCTGCTTAGCTGTACCTGGCTAGACATAGAAATTGCACGGAGCCCCACGCATTTTTTTTTTATTATTTCATGAAATTCATGAAGTAATAAAAAAAAGGGTTCCCCTATATTCTTGTGTCCGGCCAGGTACAAATAGGCACCTGGGGGTCGGGGGCAGCCCGTCACTGCCTGCTGGATCCGGCTGGTTCCAGAAATATATTTCTTATGTCATTATTTTAATGTGTCGTTACATGTAAATGGCTCGGTGCTTTATAGACCACTCTCGTGTGATGAGTCGCGGATTATTGCTATACGCATTGGCGTTGCCAAGAAGGCAAAGCACGACGCTCGCGTGACATTTTATTGTACAGTCAATATGTACAGCGCTTTTGTTAAGTGTGTTGTGCTACTGCGCTGTCTAATTAAATCACTCTTGCTTTCTTGGTCTGGATAATATTGCAGCCTTGAAAGTATGTGTGTGCACAGATATTTGTGTGTTTGCAGTTATGGGATGTATTTCCTTCTCCATGCAGACTAAAGCTACATTCACACACTGCATATTTTTACGCAGCTTCGCTTTTTTACGCGCATATTTTGTGAAATACGCAGCTCCTTTCACACACCACGTTTTTTTCTGCATTTTTCTCTGCGCTTTTTCAGAGCCTATTTATCATGTGGGCAATGGAAAAACGCAGAGAAAAACTTCAGAAAGAATTGACATGGTGATTCTTTTTAAAAAAAAGCACAAATACGCAGTGTGTGAATGGATTGTGTCAAAACCCATAGGTTTGGCTGGGCTGCTTATCCAGAATTGCGTTTTCACTGCAAAAAGCGCGCGTAAAAAAATGCAGCAAAAAACGCTGGTAAATACAGAAAATGCAGCAAAAAACGCAGAGAAGCAGCAAAATACGCAATATGTGAACGTAGCCTTAAGTTGGGATGTAATGACATTTGTATTTCTGTTAAAGCACACATTTGTAGCACATCTCTCTGCACTTTTGAACATAGTCGCAAACACAGAGGCGACATTAATGCGCTACTGTACAGTATGTACGCTCCTGGGTAATACACCTTTGGACGTACACATCATCAAATATGTCGCCGAGGAACAAAAAAACCAATTGTAATGCTCGAGCTGCCACCAATCCACGCACAGCGCCAGAGGTAGTAAATACGCCCTGAAACGCCTACAGGAATCGTATAGGCGATTTGTGCTGTCGCCTTTGACATCGCTCATGAGATGTAACACAGGGCGATCAGCACACATCGCCCAAGAATGGTCGCCTGGTTTCACAGCACTGTTGTGAAACCTGGCGACCACTCAGACATGTCGCCGTCGCCCATTTACATTAGGCGACGCATTGGCGATATCGCCGCGACAGGCCTATGGCATCGCCCGGGAGATCGCCACGTGTGACGGTACCTTATGTCCCATTACATCTGACATAGATTTAACACATTTCAGAAAAGTACCATTATACCTACAGTAAAATACAGTGGTGGTAGTGTGATGGTCTCTGGCTGTTTTGATGCTTCAGGACTTGGGAGACTTGTTGTGTTAAATGGAGCCATGATTTCTGCTGTCTACCACAAAATCCAGAAGGAGAGAATCTGGCCATCTGTTCGTGACTTAAACCTGCAGTGCACTTGGGTTATGCAGCAGGACAATGATCCAAAACACACCATCAAATCCACCTCTAATGGCGTAAGAAAAGCAAAATTAAGACTTAGTCAAAGTCTTGATCTTTATCCAATTGAGATTCTGTAGCATGACCTTAAAAAGGCAGTTTGTGTTTAGAAACCCTTTACTGTGGCTGGATTACAAAAAATCTGCAAAGATGAGTGGACAAAAATTCCTCCAGAGCGTTGTAAAAGATTCATTACCAGTTATCACTAATGCTTGATTGCAGTGGGTAGCCCAACCAGTTATTAGTTTTATGGGGCAATCATTTTTTTTACACAGGGCCTTGTAGGTTTGGATTTACTTTTCCTTAAAGCGTAACCATTTACATTTTTCATTAATAATAATGTAGAGCAAATGATTTTAATACATTTTCTAATATTCTTCATTAGAAAATTCTGGTTGAAAACCAACCATAAACCTTACACAAGGTGTCCTCACTGTGTGTGAAGCAGACATATGTTTATTATCAGTCAGCTCTGTCTTTACACTGATTACGGACATGTAGCCATATAAAGAAGGGGGTGGGACCTACACTGTGCGAGCTCCTGACTGCAGCTGGTGAGGAAACTATGTATCATATTAGCTTAGAATACAGCACAGTTGCTAAGCAATGTCATCATGTCAAGATCAATGTAAACTCCTCTTTCCTTGGCACAAGCTTCTGATCTGTTAAGTGGCTTCACACAGCTCAGTCAGGATCACCCCTTCTCTGCTGTCACATTGCACTGCTCCCTATCAGCTGCTGGTCACACCCACACAGCCATAAAATGCAGTTTTTAAAAGAGCACAGAAAAATGTGAGAAAATAAGTTATATAGAACAAAAAAAGCATTATCTTAGCTGCTATGTGACCCATCAGTAACAACCAGTGCAGTATTGTGTTTTTTTTTTCAATGAAATGACTAGGGATGAGCGAGTATGCTTATAACTACTCAGTGCTCGCACGAATATCTCAGTACTCGGGGTACTCGGCGAGTACAGAGTAATCCCGCGATGCTCTTGATATGCTCGGGGTCCACCTCCCTGCATGTTGGCGCTCTTTACAGAGCCAGCCCACATGCAGGGATTGGCTGACAGACACTGTAATGCCACAGTCATGTTGGTTGTGACATTACAGTGATTGGCTGGCGGCACAGCGTGATCAGGTCTTTATAAGACCTGACCGCGCTGTGCTCATCACTGTGCTCCACAGACAGTCAGTGTAGGGAGAGCTGCTGCTGATTGAGGGACTGATTTGTGGCCTTTCAGCTAGTGTACAGTAGATGCAAGGATGCTAATCTAATACCACAACAGTCCTTCTGATGTCTAATAGAGCTGTATTCAGGAAGGCAGGGAGGCAGGGTATACAGTAAACTTCTTGTGCTACTATACCAGCCTGCATCACATCTGGGGCTGGTGTACAGGATGGAAATCTCCAAAACAGTATTTTTAAGGATTAACCTAGCTCTCTATAGGCAGTAAGGGGTTAGCTCCAATTAGTATACGCCAAAACACTGTATACTCGTCAGCGTTTATGTCTGACCATTCCAACTGCCGGGATTAAACCGCTCTAATCTGTAATCTCAGTGTGCAGCTAAAAACCAACTCTTGTCTGCATTCATTTACCATCTTAGTGTGGCAGGAGTGGCTTGTAGTTCCAAGTAGTATACGCCAAAACACTGTGTACGCGTCAGCGTTTGTGTCTGACCGTTCCAGCTGCCAGGATTAAACCGCTCTAATCTATAATCTCAGTGTACAGCTAAAAACCAACTCTTGTCTGCATTCATTTACCATCTTAGTGCGGCAGGAGTGGCTTGTAGCTCCAAGTAGTATACTCCAAAACACTATATACGCATCAGCGTTTGTGTCTGACCGTTGCAGCTGCCAGGATTAAACCGCTGTAATCTGTAATCTCAGTGTACAGCTAAAAACCATCTTTTGGATGCCTTCATTTAGCTGTATACAGGCAGCACAACATTGAAAATGTGCAAGGCCAGTGGCATGGGACAAGGAACTCGACGTGATGGTGGTGCATGCAGAGGCCGAGGCCGTTTGCAAGCTCGAATTGTGAAACGACAAACGCCCACATCATCTCGCTTGACCTTCCTGTCCCAATTTCTAGGGGACTGCAGCAGTACACCACTATTAAACCAAGACCAGTGTCAACAGGTTGGTAGTTGGATAGCTAATGCTTCCAGTCAGTTTGGCACCACCAAAAATACCCTGTCTTCCACACGGTCAACTGTCAGTAGCAGTGAGACTGGACCGCACATTCCACACCCTGATCCTCCTTCCTCCCACCATACCGAGTGCCCGGACTTGGACATAACTGATCCCACACTTGGACACTCTGAAGAGCTGTTCACTTATCCATTCTTAGATTCTGGCCTCTCGCCAGCTCCAGTTGAAGTGGGTGATGAGGAGATCGTGTGTACCGATGCACAAACATTTGAGCACCCACGTTCTCACGAAGGCAACGGTGGGAATGTGTCTCAACAAGATGTGGATGATGATGAGACACAATTGCCAGAAAATCAGGAGGAGGACCAGGGTGCGGAAGTGGAAGACGACATGGTGGATGATCCAGTAACTGACCCAACCTGGCAGGAGGACATGCATAGCGAGGACAGCAGTGCACAGGAGGAGTTAGGCGTAGCATCACAACAGGCGGGAAGAAGCAGGGTGGTGTCTGCAGGCAGAAGGCAGGCAACCGTTACCCGGAACAACAACACGACAGAAGTTGCCAGTACAACTGTTAGGTCTTCCCGAGGCTGGCTGTTTTTTAAGATGTCTGCAGATAATTCCAAAAAGGCCATTTGCAACACCTGCCATGCCAGCATCAGCAGGGGTAGCAAAACTTAGAGCCTGACCACCACCAGCATGATCAGGCACATGTCAGGAAAGCACCCGACTTTGTGGGATGTACACCAGATTCGAGGAGCAGTGTCTGCGGGTGACACCACTACGTCTTCCACTGTTGTGCTTGCAAGACAGTCCCCTGTCCATACTGCATGCAAAGATGCCTCCTGTCCTTCACTTGTAGTTGCACAAGCAGAAATAGCACCCTCATCAACCACATCCTTGTCCCAGCGCAGTGTTCAGTTATCCATACACCAATCTTTGGAACGCAGGCGCAAATATGCTGCCAACGCCCCACATGCCACAGTTCTAAATGCACACATTTCGCGACTGCTTGCGCTGGAAATGTTGCCTTTTAGGCTAGTGGAGACTGAAGCATTCCGTGAACCTGATGGCGGCAGCTGTCCCATGTTACGCGGTCCTCAGCCGCCACTATTTCTCCCGGTGTGCCATCCCCGCATTACGTAAGCACATGTCACAAAACATCCGATGTGCCCTTAACAACGCAGTTTCAGGCAAAGTCCACCTAACCACAGACACGTGGACAAGTGCTTGTGGGCAGGGCCGGTACATCTCGCTGACGGCACACTGGGTTAATATTCTGGAAGCCGAGACCCAGTCTAAGCTTGAGATGGAACACGTCCTTCCGACACCAAGGATTGCAGGCCCTAACTCAGTCAGGGTTTCACCCACAGTGTACAGCTCCGGAGCGTTATGCTCCTTAGCCTCCTCCTCCACCTCACCCTCCACACTAGTCCCAAGCTGGAAGCACTGCAGCACTGCCTCGGCTAAGCGGCAACAGGCTGTGCTGAATCTGATATGCGTAGATGACAAACCCCACAATGCTGAAGAGTTGTGGACAGGTCTGAAACAGCAGGCAGATCAGTGGCTTACACCACTGAGCCTACAGCCAGGCAAGGTCGTGTGTGACAATGGCCGGAACCTGGTGGCGGCTCTGAGGCGAGGCAAGCTGACACATGTTCCACGCGTGGCCCATGTGCTGATCCTCGTGGTTCAGCGGTTTCTGAAATCCTACCCGGAGCTGTCGGACCTGCTCGTCAAAGTACACCGCCTGTGTGCCCATTTTTGAAAGTCACCTACTGCTTCTGCCGCCCTTGCCGGCTTTCAGCGGCGTTTTCCAGCTTTCGGCTTCCAGACTGGTGTGTGATATCCCCACACCTTAGAATTCCAAACTGCACATGTTGGTCAGGATTTCTGAGCAGAAGAGGGCAGTTGTTGAGTACCAGCATCAACTAGGCCGTCGGTATAACGGTTCAAACTCCACACATAAGACCTCAGGAGTGGACATGGATATCTGACATATGTACCGTCCTCCAAAACTTTGAGGACTCCACCAAGATGGTGAGCGGTGATGATGCCATCATTAGCGTCACCATCTCGCTTCTCTGTCTTCTAAAATGCTCTCTGCTCAAAATCAAAGATGATGCATTGCAGGCGGAGCACGATGAGTTGGAGCAAGAAACCGTACTGGGTGATTACACACAGCCCAGCCTCATCTCATCCCAACGTGCATTGGAGGACTATGACGAGGAGGAGGAAGAAATAGAGCTACTTTCATGCAGAATTGACGGTAATACATGCACAACCGTCATACCGTCGGTTCAGCGTGGATGGTCAGAGGACAGGGGAGAGGAAGAGGAGGAGGATGATGAGGCCAGCATATCCAGTCATGCTGTTGGTGAAGACCCTGAAGTCTTGCCTGTTAACAGTCTGATGCACATGGCTGACTTTATGTTACGCTGCCTGTCTCATGACCCTTGCGTTATCAACATCTTGGCGGACACTCATTACTGGATGGTGACACTTTTAGACCCACGCTACAAGGAGAACTTTATTTCTCTTATTTCTGAGGTGGAGAGGTTTACAAAATTGCTGCAGTACCAGAAGGCCATAGTCACGGATTAGTCCAAAAATTCCCTTCTGAAAACGCTAGAGGCAGAGGTCACGATTCGGTGAACAACCAAGGCGTCCGACAAGTCCAATCCAGCAGAGGTAGGGGAACACTCTCAAAGATCTGGGACAGTTTTTTCAGCACATTCCGTAGCACAAGCCCTGCAGGGGTAGTATCACAAGGACTGCAAAGTTTGCGAAGATGCTGAGGGAATATCTTGCTGATCGTACCAAAGTGCTCCAAGTACCCTCTGTGCCTTATAATTATTGGGTATCCAAGCTGGATACGTGGCAGGAATTGGCTCTCTACACCTTGGAAGTCCTGGCCTGCCCTGCCGCTAGCGTTTTGTCAGAGCGTGTTTTTAGTGCCGCCGGTGGAATCATTACTGATAAATGCACCCGCCTGTCAACTGAAAATGCTGACAGGCTGACTCTGATCAAGATGAACAAGGGTTGGATTGGGCCTGACATCACCACACCACCACCAAATGATAGCGTAATTTAAATTTTGTGACGGTAGATTGCCATGCACCTCCGCACACCCACACATGGTTACACATTTCATGACTTTGGCTACTTGCTGTACTGCTCCTCCTTCACCTCATCCGCCACCATCATATGATCAGTGCGACTGTCGTTCATGATGCCATAAAAACATAATTTATTTTCACCATATTTATGATGATGATGACCCTAACCGTTCAAAAGTTAGGCAGTAGTTTCATGTATACACCCCAGGGGTAAATGTTTTAGTCCATGCTTACAGAATGGACATTACAAGTACAGGATAACCACTCCTTTGTAATGAGAACAATATTTAGAGGCTCTCCTCCATTTTTCTTTCCAGGTGCATTGGGGTGCATCCCAATTTTTGGCTGCCCTGCAAAAGGGCAATACTACAAAAGACCTACTTCCTTAAAATGGGCATATTATTTAAAGAGGCCCTCATGCACGTCTCTATCCAGGGGCATTGGGGTGCCTCCTAATTTTGGCTGCCCTGCCAAAGGGCAATACTACAAAAGACAAAATTCCTTAAAATGGGCGCAATATTTAAAGAGGCCCTCATGCACATCTCTATCCAGGGGCATTCGGGTGCCTCCCAATTGTTGACTGCCCTGCCTGGGGCAATACTACAAAAGGCAAACTTCCTTAAAATGGGCACAATAGTTAAAGAGGCCCTCATGCACGTCTCTTTCCAGGGGCATTAGGGTGCCTCCCAATTTTTGGCTACCCTGCCAAAGGGCAACACTACAAAAGACCCACTTCCTTAAAATGGGCACATTATTTAAAATGGCCTTCGGAGGGGCATCGTAGTGCCACACAATTTTTATTTTAAATCTTTCATATAATCCAAAAACTAACATACACCAACTCTGTCTCACAAGTGGGTATGAGCCCTTAATATTTTCTCCAGGAAAATCCATTTTGGTTTCATTTTGTAACATTTTGTCGACAGTCCGTAAAAGTGGCGTAATACTCTGACAACATTGTTCACAGCCAGGGGCGTAACTAGAACTGGCAGGGCCCCATAGCAAACTTTTGAACGGGGCCCCCTCCAAGGCACGCCCCACAATGACATGCCCCCTTCAAGACACACCCCCTTACCGAATCGGTGTCAACAGTCTGACCCCACCCAGTTTACCATATATACTCGTGTATAAGCCGACCCCCCTACTTTTGCCCCCAAAACCTGGGAAAACCTATTGACTCATGTATAAGCCGAGGGTGGACCCCAGCATAGGTATACAGCCCCCAGCAGTGTGGTATACAGGCCTCCAAGTTGTAGTATACAGCAGCCTCCCCAGTGGTAGTATACAGCAGCCTCCCCAGTGGCATATACAGGCCCCAGCAGTATATACAGCAGCCCCAGTGGTATACAGCAGCCTCCCCAGTGGTATATACAGCAGCCCCAGTGGTATACAGCAGCCTCCCCAGTGGTATATACAGGCCGAAGCAGTATATACAGCAGCCCCAGTGGTATACAGCAGTCTCCCCAGTGGTATATACAGGCCCCAGCAGTATATACAGCAGCCCCAGTGGTATACAGCAGCCTCCCCAGTGGTATATACAGCAGCTTTCCCAGTGGTATATACAGGCCCCAGCAGTATATACAGCAGCCCCAGTGGTATACAGCAGCCTCCCCAGTGGTATATACAGGCCCCAGCAGTATATACAGCAGCCCTAGTGGTATACAGCAGCCTCCCCAGTGGTATATACAGCAGCCTCCCCAGTGGTATATACAGGCCCCAGCAGTATATACAGCAGCCCCAGTGGTATACAGCAGCCTCCCCAGTGGGTATATACAGGGCCCCAGTGGGTATATACAGGCCCCCAGTGGGTATATACAGGGCACCAGTGGGTATATACAGGGCCCCAGTTGGTATATACAGGGCCCCAGTGGGTATATACAGGGCCCCAGTGGGTATATACAGCAGCCTCCTCAGTGGGTATATACAGGGCCCCAGTGGGTATATACAGGCCCCCAGTGGGTATATACAGGGCCCCAGTGGGTATATACAGGGCCCCAGTGGGTATATACAGGCCCCAGTGGGTATATACAGGCCCCCACCCCTCCCTTGCTGCTGCACACCTGTAAAGGAATACATCATACTTACTTATCCGTGCCGGCTGCCGCTGTCGCCGCTCTGACACCGCGCTCCTCCGGTCTTCATGCTTCCTCCTCCGGCCACAGGCAGTGTCGTCATTGCCTGCGCCCGCCGGTCACAACCAGGAAGAAGCCGGATGAAGCCGGAGCGCGGTGCAGAGCGGCAAAAGCGGCAGCCGGCAGGGATAAGTAAGTATGATGTATTCCTTTACAGGTGTGCAGCAGCAAGGGAGGAGTGGGGGGCCTGTATATACCCACTGGGGCCCTGTATATACCCACTGATCGCAGCTGACCAGATAGCAGCGTAGTGGCTCTGGGTCCGGGCCCCCCACAAGCGCCGGGCCCCAAAGCGACCGCTACATCTGCTATGCCGGTAGTTACGCCCCTGTTCACAGCAGTGACCTTGGAGTCTGAAATGCTTACAGGGGTCTTCCCCATGCAGTTCCCATGTCATTTGAGCACTGTTCTGATACTTTTGTGACATTTTTAGGGTTTATCCATGCTGCCGGGGGTCATGCCAGAAATATACTCGGGTCTCCAATAGGATAACATTGGGCTCGGGCCGAGTATACGAGTATCTTGGGATGCTCGGCCCGAGCATCGAGCACCCGAGCATTTTAGTACTAGCTCATCTCTTGAAATGACATTTACACTGTAATAATAAAGACCTTCATTTGTATACTACATTTTGCATTTACTTGTGTTATCTTTGTTTACAATTTAAATTTGTATGGTGATCTGAACCATTTAAGTGTGACAAATATGCAAAAGAATTAAGCCCCCATCACACTAAGCGAGATTGCTTGCGTGATCACTGCTAAGTCACAAGTTTGGTGACGCAACAGCGACCTTGCCAGCGATCTCGCTATGTTTGACACTTAGCAGCGACCAGGTCCCTGCTGTGAGATCGCTGGTCGTGTCAGAGTCGCCTGGACCATTTTTTGATCATTGGAGTCCCACTGGGCAGCACGCATCGGTGTGTTTGACAGGGACCTCAATACTACAGGTCTGAGAAACAGGGTCCCAATGACCTCCACACCATTCCGGATCGTTGTTGCGTCACTGGTGAGATCTCTGTTTGACATCTCACCAGCAATCCTGACAGCAACACACCAGCGATCCCTACCAGGTTGTATTGCTGTTAGTATCGCTGGTGCATCGCCAAGTGTGACGGTACTCTAATATCAGGAAGAGGCCAAACACTTTTTCACACCATTGTATGCTAAGATACTTTTAACATTA
Organism: Allobates femoralis; assembly: GCA_033576535.1. NCBI lineage: Eukaryota > Metazoa > Chordata > Amphibia > Anura > Aromobatidae > Allobates > Allobates femoralis. Next base: position 152,084,088 of record JARQOC010000006.1, read on the forward strand.
CTATGGTTGTTTTTGTTTTAAGACCTTGAAAGGAGTTGAATACAGTGCTAGTAAATCTAAGATTGCTATTCTGAAGTTTTTAAGGGCAATTGGAGGCTTTGTATTACTTCCTATTTGCTATGAATCAATTCTCAATGCATAAAATGTAGTAAAGAAATACAGAAAATCTGGCATACTCAAATGTCAAACAATTTACTTTCCCATAGAATACAGTTTTACCATGCCACTAATACTTTTTTCTGAAAATGAAGCTCAAATCAAGAAATAAAAAGCCATTTCCACACTTAAAGAAATCTGTCAGTCGGATCAACCCTCCTATGCAATCTATTTGAGCACACAGGTCATAAAAAGTTGAATAAAATGATACTTTGATATCTGCGAACTGTTCACACCAGAAAAATTCACATTTTTCTTTATTTGTAAATGAGCTATTAAGCTCTGTGAGCAGCACACTGATCTGTATGAGAATCTGCCTCCAGAAGTTATTATTTTAAACAAAAGGTGGAAGTGCAATAATGAAATTAATAATGACTGAAACTTTGGTTAAGTAATCCCATATAGTTCTGCAGTGAGATCAGAGGTAACAATATGACAGAGCTAAGACAGTACAGCAGTACTGAACTTCGTTTTATTACAAACATTTGCAGCAGCACTTATCTTCTCATACAACTAAGGCTGCTTCCACACTGCAGTTTTTTCACTGATCAGTGTCCATCAGATTTGTGTGCCAAAACCAAGCGTGTCTCCAAAACTCAGAACAGGTGTCAATCTTTCAATTATAGTTTTTCTCTGCAAGTTCCTCTCCTGGTTTCTCTCCGGGTTTTGGCACACAAATCTGATGGACACTGATCAGTGAAAAAACTGCAGTGTGGAAGCAGCCTAACAAGTACAGCAGAGTTTGACCTTTTTACATTACACATAAAGCACATTTGCAATCGGCATATTACATTGTAGTCAGCCCGTTTGTCTTTCCCCCCAAATTGACAACCTATGTGATAAATGCTAGCAGCACTGTGGAAGGATTGCAGCTGCACATGTTTTTGTAATAAGACAAAGGCCAGGTTCACACATACCATCCATTTTTGGCTTAAATCCGTTTTTGGGATCATTTTGGTAATTTTTTTTTCAAAGTCCAAAAATGCATATGCGTTAATGCATGTGTGTGCGTGTTTCAAAAACGCATGCGTTTTTGTGCAGCACCCCTAAGAATGTTGCTAGCAGCATTTTTGGGTGCATTAAAAAAAATGCATGCTTTTTTTAAGATGGGGCCCTATGGGAGATGCATGCGTTAATGCATTGTACATATAGGCACCATGCTTTAACGCATGCATTTTTGCATGTATTTTTAGGGAAAAAATTACTAAGTCCAAAAAATTCCAAAAAACGTCCAGGACCTCAGGGGAAACTATTGGCACCCTTAAAAAACAGATTCGTTTTTCTAGAGGGTTAAAAAGCAAATTCGGATGTGTGACCCTGGCCTAAAGGCCGCTTTACACGTCACGATATCGCAACGCAACTACTATAAAAAGTCACGTGGTACGGGTGTTGCAGTTGATATCGTTCGTGCGTTGTGTCGTGTAAATGGGCAACGCGACTCAAAAATGATGCAACTACGATATCATTTTTGGATTGTGCATGCTCTTCAACCGTGCAATATTGGCTAGGCGATCTGGCAGGATCGTGCTGTGTGACAGCGCAACTACAATTTGGAGCGCAACTTCCCCTATTCACTACAATGTTAATTGGTCGTTCCCTGAGTTGCTCAGACACAGTGTGAAAAAGGGGCGTACAACATCGTAGTTGCGTTGCTTGCCGATATCTCCCTGTGTAATATCTCCTATGCGATCTTGGACAAGTGCCAAAAACATGTGTCCGCTCCCATCAAGTTGCTTTACACATCCCAACATCGTTTCGATATTGTATACAACGACACGGGAGCGTGCACTTTTTTGGCTGAAATCCAAGATCGCATAAGAGCTGTCACACAGGGAGATATCGGCAGGCAACACAACTGCGATGTATACGCCCCCTTGTACGCGCGAACCAGGGAATGACCATTTAACATGGGAGTGAATAGGGGAAGTTGTGCTTCAAGTCGTTGTTGGGCTGTCACACAGCACGATCCTGCCAGATCGTCCATCCAATATCGGGCAGTTGGAGAGCCTGCTCATTTCTCCCCCGATATCGTTTTGGCATCATTCTTGCATTGAATTGCACATTCACACGACACAACGCATGAACGATATCGGCCCCAACGCACGAACCATGTGACTTTTTATCGAAGTTGGACGACGATATCGGGACGTGTAAAGCGGCCATTAGCCTGCTAGATATAGTCATGGCCAAAGTGCTGGCACCCTTGAAATTGTCTTGTTATGCACATGTTTATTTCCTTTGTGTGTATGGGAACAACAAAAAAAACAAATAGCGAGAAAAAGACAAATTGGACATCATTTCATACAAAATCCTAGCAATGATCTGGACAATAATGCTGGAACTTTTCCAAAATTGTGGGCAAACAACTTTGTTTCAAGCATGTGATGCTCAATCAAATTCATCTGTGGCAAGTAATAGGTGTGGTCAATATGAAAGTCACACCTAAAACCAGCTAAAAAGGGGAGAAGTTGACTCAACCTTTGCACTATCTGCGTGTGCCACACTAAGCATAACGGCAGGGACACACTTGTCCGACAGACATGCGAGTCTGTCGGAGGAGACTCGCAAAGGGCTGGAGCAGTGACCCGGAACGGCCTCTTTTTGGTGACAATGTACTGCACAGTGTCAGAAACCTGTGTTTAAGTCATAGTTCGTGGATCTTCTGACTTGATAATGACACGAGACAGACTTCAAGAAACACCCAGAAATATTAACAAATCAAAGTACTGACGTGGCAGCAATGAGTCTGGATCCAAATCTCCTTAAACTCATGTGGAGAGATCTGAAAATCGCTGTGGGGAGAAGGCACTCTTTAAATAGACTTGGAGCTGTTTGCAAAAAAAGAGTGCCCCATATTTCCAGTTAAGGCTGGTTTCACATTACGGAATTTTAATTTCCGATGCTGTCCGATAAAAATCGGACAGCATCGGAACGATTCTGGCCCCCATGCAGCCCTATGGGTATCGGACCGAATCGGATGTGCACTAAATGCCATCCGATTTGGTCCGATCCGATTCTGTCCGATTTTTTTATCGGTGCAAATATCGGAGCATGCTCCGATTTTTGCTCCGAAAATAAAATCGGACAAAATCGGATCGGATCAAATCGGATTCCATTTAGTGCACATCCGATTTGGTCCGATGTTTTTAGCATGGGGCCCTATAGAGCAGGGTCCGAGGAAACATCTGATGTGTCCTCAGACCCGATTTTATTGTACTGAGCCTGCTCAGTACAGTAAAAATGCTCCTAAACATCTATCTTTACATACATATACATACATTGCGGAAGTAAAATTAAGTAAGGCAGGGGTTAAAAATAATAAACCATCTATGCTCACCTGTCCATGAGTCCCTCAGCGTCTCCAGCATCTCCTGCCTGTAGGACCTGCCATGATGTTAGAGCCACATGATCGGTTACCGCGGTAGCCGGTCATGTTACTGTGACATCACGAGAGGTCCTAGGATCAGAAGAAGATAGCTGGAAGCGCCGCTGGACTCGTGGATAGGTGAGAATACATTTTTTTAATTTTTCATTCCGGAGGAGAGGGGAAAGGAGGGGAGTACTGGGGGACATGAGGGAGCCACACAGGGGAGAAGAGGGGGGGACACACAGGGGTGAAGAGGGGGAAAAAGAGGGGGAAACAGAAGGGAGAAGAGGGGGGAGCACCAGGGGTGATGAGGGGGACACACAGGGGTGATGAGGGGGACACACAGGGGTGATGAGGGGGAGCACCAGGGGAGAAGAGGGGGACACACAGTGGAGAACAGCTGTGACAGGTGACAGGAGGAGCCGGCAAACTGATCCTGCAGAATGTCGGATCGAATGCCTATTTGGCATCCGATTGCAGGGTCCAGTTTAGATCCGATGCTGTCCGATTTATATCGTACAGCATCGGATTTGACAAAATCGTTATGTGAAAGTAGCCTAAGAGGTGTAAAAAGCTTGTAGGAAGCAATTGATTGCAACTATTTATTCCAAAAATGTGCAACTAAATATTAAGCTCAGGGTGCAAACAATTTTCTCCATCTCGTTTTGGGAGTCTTGTGTGAAACTATGTCCTATTTGCTTTTATTTCTCAGTTTTATTGTATTGTTTCAATACACTCAAAGGAAATAAATGTGTGTAAAACATCATGTGCAAGTGCAATAATTTTCTGGGAGAAATGCTTGAAAAAATTTCAAAGGTGCCAACTACGGATGAGTGAGTATGCTTGTCACTACTCAGTACTCGCACAAATATCTCGGTACTCATTGTACTCGGCGAGTACCGAGTAATCTCGCGATTCTCTTGCTATGCTCGGGGTCCACCTCCCTGCATGTTGGCGCTCTTTACAGAGCCAGCCCGCATGCAGGGATTGGCTGACAGACACTGTGATGCCACAGCCATGTTGGTTGTGGCATTACAGTGATTGGCTGGCCGCACAGCGTCATCGGGTCTTTATAAGACCTGACCGCGCTGTGCTCGTCACTCTGCTCCACAGACAGTCAGTATAGGGAGAGCTGCTGCTGATTGAGGGACAGATTTGTGGCCTTTCAGCTAGTGTAGGCGCAGGGCTACCAGTCTAATTACCACAACAGTCCTTCTGAGGACTAATAGAGCTGTATACAGGCAGGCAGAGATGCAGGGTATATAGCAAACTTCGTTGTGCCTGTATACCAGCCTGCATCACATCTGGGGCTGGTGCACAGGTGCATCCATCCCAAAACAGTGCATTTAGGGATTAAATTAGCTCTCTATAGGCAGGAGTAGGTTTTAGCGCAAATTAGGATACGCCAAAAGACTCGCTATTCTCAGCAGCGTTTGTGTCTGACTAGTCCACCTGCAGTGCCTTAATCTCTAATCTCAGTGTCGTGCTAAAAACCAAATCTTGTCTGCACTCATTTAGCATCTTAGTGCAGCTGCAGTAGGTTGCAGCGTAAATTAAGATACGCCAAAAAACTCGCTATTCTTGTCACCGTTTGTGTCTGGCCAGTCCACCTGCAGGGCCTTAATCTCAAATCTCAGTGTCGTGCTAAAAAACAAATCTTGTCAGCACTCATTTAGCATCTTAATGCAGCTACAGTAGGTTGCAGCGTAAATTTGGATACGCAAAAAACTCGCTATTCACGTCAGCGTTTGTGTCTGACTAGTCCACCTGCAGAGCCTTAATCTGTAATCTCATTGTCATGCTAAAAACCAACTCTTGTCTGCTTTCATCTAACATTTGTGTGCGGCAGGAGTAGGTTTTAGCGCAAATTAGGATACGCCAAAAGACTCGCTATTCTCGTCAGCGTTAGGGATGGGCGAATCTACTCGCTAGGACTCGTTACTCGGCGAGTAGTAAGGGACTCGCAGGACTCGGTACTCTGCGAGTTTCCCAGTGATTACTCGCACGAGTCCAATGCAAATCAATATCAATCCTAGTTTTGTCAGAAACGCTGACAAAACTAGGATTGCCATTGTTTGCATTAGACTCGGCTACTGTGCCAGTGATAGCAGGGAAACTCGCAAAGTAACTGCTGTTTCTTTGCGAGCCGAGTCCAGCTGTCTGCTCTGTGCAGTTCCAGGGTCCTAGAGCCCGCCTGCTCACAGACATGATGTAGCAGTGCTGCGATTGTTCTCAGTCTGCTTATTCCCTGTGCATAGACATCTATATCTATGCACAGGGGATGTAGCAGAGAGGACATCGCGTTTTGGACTACGTCGGACGGAAGAGGATTTTTTTAATTAAAGATGGAGTCCCTAATGGCTTTTTTTTTTATTTCAAATAAATATTTTTCTCTGTGTTGTGTTTTTTTAACCCTTTATTGGAGATTCTTAGTGGCTGGGTCAAACGTGGCCTGACATTAAGAATCTCGGGCTTAATACCAGCTTGTATAACAAAGCTGGTATTAACCCCTTTATTACCCAGCGTGCTACCGCCACCAGGGCCGCTGGAAGAGCGGGGTTCAGCGCCAGAGGATGGCGCTTCAATGAACGCGCCATCTTCTGGGGCGGCTGCGGGCTGCAAGTTGCAGCGGGGGGTGCCCAGAAAGCTTGGGCATCCCTGCGCTGCGGATTCCAGCCCCCAGCTGCTTAGCTGTACCTGGCTAGACATAGAAATTGCGCGGAGCCCCACGCATTTTTTTTTTTTATTATTTCATGAATTTCAGAGTCAGAGTCTCAGAGTCAGAGTCAGAATCGCAGAATTTCATGAAATAATTAAAAAAAAATGCTTGGGGCTCCGCGCAATTTCTATGTCTAGCCAGGTACAGCTAAGCAGCTGGGGGCTGGAATCTGCAGCGCAGGGATGCCCAAGCTTTCTGGGCACCCCCCCGCTGCAAATTGCAGCCCGCAGCCGCCCCAGAAGATGGCGCGTTCATTGAAGCGCCATCCTCTGGCGCTGAACCCCGCTCTTCCAGCGGCCCTGGTAGCGGTGGCACGCTGGGTAATAAAGAGGTTAGGGCCAGCTTTGTATTATCAGCTGGCCCTAAGTCCGAAATTTATGGCGGTCACGCCAATATTAGACATGACCGCCATGAATTTCTATTAAATTTTAAAAAAAAAACACAACACAAAGAAAATTTTTTATTAGAAATAAAAAAAAAAGCCATTAGGGACTCCATCTTTAATTAAAAAAATCCTCTTCCGTCCGACGCAGTCCAAAACGCGATGTCCTCTCTGCTACATCCCCTGTGCATAGATATAGATGTCTATGCACAGGGAATGAGCAGACTGAGAACAATCTCAGCTCTGCTACATCATCTCTGTGCACAGACATTCATGTCTGTACACAGGGAATGAGCAGACTGAGAACAATCTCAGCTCTGCTACATCAGGCAGCAGGCAGGCTCTAGGACCCTGGAGCTGGCAGCCAGCACACTGAGCAGACAGGACTCTTATCTGTGCGAGTTTCCCAGCGATTACTTACAAAGTAAACGAGTCCAATGCAAATAAATGACAAAACTAGGATTGCTTCAGGCTGAAGCATCCGAGACACATCTGCGATTTGTAAATCTCACACTACTCGCTATTACTCGCTTCCCCATTCATTAACATTGGACTCGCTAGACTCGCAACGAGTAGCGAGTCCTGTGCTCGGACTCGCTAGAGTCAAGCGATTCCGAGTAATTTAGGATTCGCCCATCACTAGTCAGCGTTTGTATCTGTCTAGTCCACCTTCAGGGCCTTAATCTCTAATCTCAGTGTCGTGCTAAAAACCAAATCTTGTCTGCACTCATTTAGCATCTTAGTGCAGCTACAGTAGGTTGCAGCGTAAATTAGGATACGCCAAAAGATTCGCTATTCTTGTCAGTGTTTGTGTCTGACTAGTCCACCCGCAGGGCATTAATCTGTAATCTCAGTGTCGTGCTAAAAACCAACTCTTGTCTGCATTCATCTAACATTTGTGCACGGCAGGAGTAGGTTAGTAGGTTTTAGCGCAAATTAGGATATGCCAAAAGACTTGCTATTCTCGTCAGCGTTTGTATCTGACTAGTCCACCTGCAGGGCCTTAATCTCTAATCTCAGTATCATGCTAAAAACCAACTCTTGTCTGCATTAATCTAACATTTGTGTGTGGCAGGAGTAGGTTTTAGCACAAATTAGAATACGCCAAAAGACTCGCTATTCTCCTCACTGTTTGTGTCTGACTTGTCCACCTGCAGGGCCTTAATCTCTAATCTCAGTGTTGTGCTAAAAACCAACTCTTGTTTGCATTCATCTAACATTTGGTGCGGAGGAGTAGGTTTTAGTGCAAATTAGAATACATGAAAAGACTCGCTATTCTCGTCAGCATTTCTGTCTGACTAGTCCACCTGCAGGGCCTTAATCTTTAATCTCAGTGTGCTGCTAAAAAACATTTCTTGGACGCCTTCATGTAGCTGTATACAGTCAACACAATATTGAAAATGTGCAAAGCTGGTGGCAAGGGGCCAAGGAACTGGACTTGATGGTGGTGCAGGCAGAGGCCGAGTCCGTGTGCAAGCTCGAATTGCGCCACGACAAACACCCACATCATCTCGCTTGACCGTCCTGTTCCAATTTCTAGGGTAAGTAGAACCCTAGCAGTACTCCACTATTAAACCAAGACCAGTGTAAACAGGTTGTTAGTTGGATAGCGGATAATGCTTCCAGTCAGTTTGGCACCACCACAAATACCCTGTCTTCCACACGGCTAACTGTCAGTAGCCGTGAGACTGGACCGCACATTCCACACCTTGATACTCCTTCCTCCCACCATGCCGAGTGCCCGGCCCCGGACATAACTGATCCCACACTTGGACACTCTGAAGAGCTGTTTACTTATCCATTCGTAGATTCTGGCCTCTCGCCAGCTCCAGTTGAAGTGGGTCATGAGGAGATCGTATGTACTGATGCACAAATATTTGAGCAGCCACGGTCTCACGGTCTCACGAAGGTGACGGTGGGAACATGTCTCAACAAGAGGTGGACGATGATGAGACGCAATTACCAGAAAGTCAGAAGGAGGACCAGGGTGCGGAAGTGGAAGACGACGTGGTGGATGATCCAGTAACTGACCCAACCTGGCAGGAGGACATGCAGAGTGAGGACAGCAATGCACAGCGGAAGTTAGTCATAGCATCACAACAGGCCGGAGGAAGCAGGGTGGTGTTTGCAGGCAGAAGGCAGGCAACTGTTCCCTGGAACAACAACACGAGTGAAGTTGCCAGTACAACTGTTAGGTCTTCCCGAGTCTGACTGTTTTTTAAGGTGTCTGCAGATAATTCAAAAAATGCCATTTGCAACACCTGTCATGCCAGCATCAGCAGGGGTAGCAAAACTAGCAGCCTGTCCACCACCAGCATGATCAGGCACATGGCAGCAAAGCACCCGACTTTGTGGGATATACACCAGAGTCCAGGAGCAGTGTCTGCGGGTGACACAGCTGCGTCTTCCACTGTTGTGCGTGCAAGCCAATCCCCTGTCCATACTGCAGGTGAAGATGCCTCCTGTCCTTCACCTGTACTTGCACAAGCAGAAATAGCACCATCATCAGCCACGTCCTTGTCCCAGCGCAGCGTTCAATTATCCATACACCAATCTTTGGAACGCAGGTGCAAATACGCTGCCAACGCCCCACATGCCACAGTTCTAAATGCACACATTTCACGACTGCTTTCGCTAGAAATGTTGCCTTTTAGGCTGGTGGAGACGGAAGCCACTATTTTTCCCAGTGTGCCGTCCCCGCATTACTTAAGCACGTCACGTGCTGCATGTGTCACAAAACATCATACGTACCCTTAACAACGCAGTTTCAGGGAAAGTCCACCTAACCATGGACACGTGGACAAGTGCTTGTGGGCAGGGCCGGTACATCTCGATGACAGCACACTGGGTTAATATTCTGGAAGCCGGGACTCAGTCTGAGCTTGGGACGGAACAATTCCTTCCGACACCAAGGATTGCAGGCCCTAACTCAGTCAGGGTTTCACCCACAGTGTACAGCTCTGGCACGTCATGCTCCTCAGCCTCCTCCTACTCCTCTTCCTCCACTTCACCCTCCACACCAGTCCCAAGCTGGAGGCACTGCAGCACTGCCTCGGCTAAGCGGCAACAGGCTGTGCTGAAGCTAATATGCATAGGTGACAAACCCCACAATGCTGAAGAGTTGTGGACAGCTCTAAAACAGCAAGCTGATGACCGGCTCACACCGCTGAACCTACAGCCAGCCATGGTCATGTGTGGCGGCTCTGAGGCGAGGTGAGCTGACACATGTTCCATGCGTGGCCCATGTGCTCAACCTCGTGGTTCAGTGATTTATTAAATCCTACTGTGTCAGCTTTCAGCGACGTTTCCAGCTTCCGGCTCACAGACTGGTGTGTGATGTCCCCACGCGTTGGAATTCCACACTGCACATGTTGGTCAGGATTTGTGAGCAGAAGAGGGCAGTTGTTGAGTACCAGCATCAACTAGGCCGTCAGTATACGGTTCAAACTCCACACATAAGACCTCAGGAGTGGATATGGATGTCTGACATATGTACCATCTGCCAGAACTTTGAGGACTCCACCAAGATGGTGAGCGACGATGACGCCATCATTAGCATCACCATACCGCTTCTCTGTCTTCTAAAATCAAAGATGATGCATTGCAGGCGGAGCATGATGAGTTGCAGCACGAAACCGTACTGGGTGATTACACACAGCCTAGCCTCATCTCATCCCAACGTGCATTGGAGGACAATGACGAGGAGGATGAAGAAATAGAGCTACTTTCATGCGGAATTGACGGTAATACATGCACAACCGTCATACCGTCAGTTCAGTGTGGATGGCCAGAGGACAGGGGAGAGGAAGAGTTGGAGGTCAGCATAGCCAGTCATGCTGTTGGTGAGGACCCTGAAGTCTTGCCTGTTAACAGTCTGGCGCACATGGCTGACTTTATGTTACGCTGCCTGTCTCGTGACCCTTGCGTTATCAATATCTTGGCGGACATTCATTACTGGTTGGTGACACTTTTAGAGCCACGTTACAAAGAGAACTTTATTTCTCTTATTCCCAAGGCGGAGAGGTCTACAAAAATGCTGCAGTACCAGAAGGCTATAGTCGCGGAATTAGTCAAAAAATTCCCTTCTGAAAACGCTAACAGCAGAGGTCACGATTCAGTGGACAACCAAGGTGTCCGGCCGAAAGATGCACAAGTCCAATCCAGCAGAGGTAGGGGAACACTCTCAAAGATCTAGGACACTTTTCTCAGCCCCTCCCGTACCACAGGCCCTGAGGTGAGGGGTAATGTCACAAGGACTGCAAAGTTTGCCAAGATGCTGAGGGAGTACCTTGCCGATCGTACTAAAGTGCTCCTAGTCTCCTCTGTAGATTGCCATGCACCTCTGCACACCCACACATCGGTATACACTTCAAGTCTTTGGCTACTTGCTGTACTGCTCCTCCTTCTTCTCATCTGCCACCATCATATGATAAGTGTGACCGTGGTTCATGATGCCACAAAACCATAGTTTTTTTTACATCATATTTATGATGATGATGACCCTAACCGTTCAAAAGTTAGGCATTAGTTTCATGTATACCCCCAAGGGTAAATGTTTTAGTCCATGCTTACAGAATGGGCATTACAAGTACAGGATACCCACTCCTTTGTAATGGGAACAATATTTAGAGGCTCTCCTCCATGTTTCTTTCCAGTGGCATTGGGGTGCCTCCCAATTTTTGACTGCCCTGCCAAAGGGCAATACTACAAAAAACCCACTTCCTTACAATGGGCACATTATTGAAAGAGGCCCTCATGCATGCTTCCATCCAGGGGCATCAGAGTGCCTCCCAAGTTTTGGCAGCCCTGCCTAGGGCAATCCTACAAAAGACCCACTTCCTTATAATGGGCACATTATTTAAGAGGCCTTCATGTACGTCACTTCCCAGGGGCATGGGAGTGCCACACAATTTTTGGCTGCCCTGCCTAGGGCAATACTACAAAAGACAAACTTCCTTATAATGGGCACATTGTTTAAAGATGCCTTCATGTACGTCACTTCCCAGGGCATGGGAGTGCCACACAATTTTTGGCTGCCCTGCCTAGGGCAATACTACAAAAGACAAACTTCCTTATAATGGGCACATTGTTTAAAGATACCTTCATGTACGTCTCTTCCCAGGGTCATGGGAGTGCCACACAATTTTTAAAGAAAAAATCTTTCATATAATCCAAAAAACTAACATACACCAACACTTTCTCACAAGTGAGTATGAGCCCTTAATATTTTTTCCATGAAAATCCATTTTGGCTTAATTTTGTAACGTTTTCTTGGCAGTCCGTAAAAGTGGTGTAATACTCTGACAACATTGTTCACAGCAGTGACCTGGGGTCCAAAATACTTACAAGGGTCTTCCCCATGCTGCTCCCATGTCATTTGAGCACTGTTCTGATACTTTTGTGACATTTTTAGGGTTTTTCCATGCTGCCGGGGGTCATGCCAGAAAAATAATCGGGTCTCCCATAGGATAAGATTGGGCTCGGTGCTCGAGCCGAGTACACGATCATCTTGGGATGCTCGGCCCGAGCTTCGAGCACCCGAGCATTTTAGTACTCGCTCATCTCTAGTGCCAACACTTTCAGCCATACCTGTATATTACAGTGTATATTACATAGCAATCACTACTAACAATTTTACTCCATATTGGAGAAAGATGAATCACATCCTTCTGGAATTGCAAAAATACACTGACATCCACTGATTTTATAGGATAAACAACAACTTTCAGGAAGAAAAGCCACAGTCATAGTTCCACAGATTAGGAAAAGTCAAAGCTGTATCAAGTTCAACTTTTGTGATCCCGTCTTGGTTAGTTTTTATTGAAGAGAGAATCGTGAAATACTCGGATGTCGGAGATTCGTAGCAAGTAGTTTGTAATACTCGCGCATTCGTACCGAGTCCAATGAAAGTCAATGGGACATGGAAGAAATTTTCTGCTGGACCCAAGAGAAAAAGGCTGAAATGCATGGGAAAGTCATGAAATTAAATAGTAACAGCCTAGAAAAGATGCCTGTATGCATTTGACTCAGACGTGGTTTCTGGGAATAATGTTATTATAGCATAACACCACGTTTATGGATTCACATTTAACACCGGTTAAACAAAACTTGAATTGAATTTTAGAAAGAAAAATGTGAAGAAACAGTTTTTTCCTGCATAATCACTTGTGTATAAGGTAAAATAAAGAAGAGCAAAAAAAAACATCCCATTTTTTTTCCTTTAAAATTTGGGAGGGCTCTCACTTAGATATTATTTAGGTCCCTCCCTCGTACATAATTTTTATGTACATAATCCATAGCACTTTACAATGCCAGCTACATTGTGCCTATTGATATGTTGCACTTTGCCCTACTCCAACACCATCTCCATGTTATTATGCAACCCACAATTCAAGTTTAGAGAGACTACAATTGTCAAACACAAGGATAACAATATACATCTTCTATATACATCTTCTATATAATGGTCTTGCGGCCACTTCCGTCTGAGGCTGAAATCGCATGCCAGCGCTCATTGGTTGCCGCCAGCCGCCAATGAGCACAGAGTATGCAAAACAGCTGCGCGCCGAGGCCACGGTCCTATCAGCAAAGCGCGATTTCGGCCTCACAGACACTGCGCTGTCAGCCTCCTCCTGCCCACGCCCGCACCCGCCCACTGGAGCCCCCTCTTGCCTGTCGCTGCCACCAGCCGCTCCATTTCTCCCTCACTCCATTCCCCCCCTCGCTCCATCTCCAGCCCCTCGCACCATTCCCACCCCCTTGCTCCATTGCCCCCCGCCCTATTCCCCCCCTCGCTCCATCCATTCCCCCCCTGCTGCCAACCGTTCCAGTCTTACCCGAACCCGGTGTTTACATTGCCACCAGAAGCTACAGCAGGTAATGAGCGGTCATGTGACAGGCTCTGTGCACGTCACTTCAGCCCGCCGATCACATGACTGCTCATTACCTGCTGTAGCTTCTGGCGGCAATGTAAACACCGGGTTCAGGTGAGACCGGAGTGGATGGGAGGGGGGATGGACGTATGCTGACCACTGGCCCTCCATCCCGCTCTGACCACTGGCCCTCCATCCTGTGCTGACCGCTCTGCCTCCATCCAGAGCTGACCACTGAGCCTCCATCCTCTGCTGACCACTGAGCCTCCATTCCCTGCTGACCACTCTGCCTCAATCCTGTGCTGACCACTGGCCCTCCATCCTGCGCTGAGCACTCTGCCTCCATCCTCTGCTGACCACTGAGCCTCCATCCTCTGCTGACCACTGAGCCTCCATCCTGTGCTGACCACCGAGCCTGCTTCCTGTGATGACCACCGAGCCTCCATCCTGTGCTTACCACCAAGCCTCCATTCTGTGCTGACCACTGAGCCACCATCCTGCGCTGACCACTCTGCCTCCATCCTCTGCCTACCACTCTGCCTCCATCCTCTGCTGACCACTGAGCCTCCATCCTCTGCTGACCACTGAGCCTCCATCCTGTGCTGAACACTAAGCCTCCATCCTGTCTGACCACCGAGCCTCCAGCCTGTGCTGACCACCGAGCCTCCATCCTGCGCTGACCACTCTGCCTCCATCCTGCGCTGACCACCCTGCCTCCATCCTGCGCTGACCACTCAGCCTCCATCCTGCACTGACCACTCGGCCTCCATCCTGCACTGACCACTCGGCCTCCATCCTGCACTGACCATTCATCCTCCATCCTGCGCTGACCACTGAGCCACAGCTGATGACTGAGCCACCATAATGTGCTAACCACTGAGCCACCATACTGTGCTAACCACTGAACCACCGTACTGTGCTAACCACTGAGCCACCGTACTGTGCAAACCACTGAGCCACCATACTGTGCAAACCACTGAGCCACCGTACTGTGCAAACCATTGAGCGACCTAATACTGTGCTAACCACTGAGCCACCATACTTTGCTAAACACTGACCCACCACGCAGTGCTAACCACTGAGCCACCACACAGTGCTAACCACTGAGTCACCGTACTATGCTAACCACTGAGCCACCATACTGTGCTAACCACTGAGCCACCATACTCTGCTAACCACAGAGCCACCATACAGTGCTAGAAACTGAGCCACCATACTGTGCTAACAACTGAGCCACTATATACAGTGCTAACTACTGAGCCACCATATGCAGTGCTAACCACTGAGCCACCATACTGTGCTAACCACTGAGCCACCATATACAGCGCTAACCACTGAGCCACCATGTACAGTGCTAACCACTGAGCCAACATACTGTGCTAACCACTGAGCCACCATACTGTGCTAACCACTGAGCCACCATATACAGTGCTAACCACTGAGCTTCCATATACAGTGCTAACCACTGAGCCACCATGTACAGTGCTAACCACTGAGCCAACATACTGTGCTAACCACTGAGCCACCATACTGTGCTAACCACTGAGCCACCATATACCGTGCTAACCACTGAGCCACCATACTGTGCTAACCATTGAGCTACCATATACAGTGCTAACCACTGAGCCACCATATACAGTGCTAACCACTGAGCCAACATACTGTGCTAACCACTGAGCCACCATACTGTGCTAACCACTCAGTCACCGTATACAGTGCTAACTACTGAGCAAGTGTATACTGTGCTAACCACAGACCAGCCGCCAACGACCAGCAACAGGGACAGTCTGCCCACAAATTGGCACTGGATTTCAAACACGCTTCGCCATAATGTGCTAACCACTGAGCCACCATACTGTGCTAACCACTGAACCACCGTACTGTGCTAACCACTGAGCCACCGTACTGTGCAAACCACTGAGCCACCATACTGTGCAAACCACTGAGCCACCGTACTGTGCAAACCATTGAGCGACCTAATACTGTGCTAACCACTGAGCCACCATACTTTGCTAAACACTGACCCACCACGCAGTGCTAACCACTGAGCCACCACACAGTGCTAACCACTGAGTCACCGTACTATGCTAACCACTGAGCCACCATACTGTGCTAACCACTGAGCCACCATACTCTGCTAACCACAGAGCCACCATACAGTGCTAGAAACTGAGCCACCATACTGTGCTAACAACTGAGCCACTATATACAGTGCTAACTACTGAGCCACCATATGCAGTGCTAACCACTGAGCCACCATACTGTGCTAACCACTGAGCCACCATATACAGTGCTAACCACTGAGCCACCATGTACAGTGCTAACCACTGAGCCAACATACTGTGCTAACCACTGAGCCACCATACTGTGCTAACCACTGAGCCACCATATACAGTGCTAACCACTGAGCCACCATACTGTGCTAACCACTGAGCTTCCATATACAGTGCTAACTACTGAGCCACCATATGCAGTGCTAACCACTTAGCCACCATACTGTGCTAACCACTGAGCCACCATATACAGTGCTAACCACTGAGCCACCATGTACAGTGCTAACCACTGAGCCAACATACTGTGCTAACCACTGAGCCACCATACTGTGCTAACCACTGAGCCACCATATACAGTGCTAACCACTGAGCCACCATACTGTGCTAACCACTGAGCTTCCATATACAGTGCTAACCACTGAGCCACCATGTACAGTGCTAACCACTGAGCCAACATACTGTGCTAACCACTGAGCCACCATACTGTGCTAACCACTGAGCCACCATATACCGTGCTAACCACTGAGCCACCATACTGTGCTAACCACTGAGCTACCATATACAGTGCTAACCACTGAGCCACCATATACAGTGCTAACCACTGAGCCAACATACTGTGCTAACCACTGAGCCACCATACTGTGCTAACCACTTAGTCACCGTATACAGTGCTAACTACTGAGCAAGTGTATACTGTGCTAACCACAGACCAGCCGCCCACGACCAATCAGCAACAGGGACAGTCCGCCCACAAATTGGCACTGGATTTCAACCACGCTTCGCTGATTGGTTGCGCCAGGCTGGTTGCCAGCAATCTGCGATATTGACTCAGGATTTAAAGCCAGCTTTGCATTATTCTTAAATCTTCATAAATAAACTACATACATATTCTAGAATACCCGATGCATTAGAATCGGGCCACCATCTAGTAGTATATAAATATATCAGAAGTCCCACAGGGATCAGCAGCAGCAAACAGACAGTCAAAGTGGTGAAAAGGCCAGGAAAAGCAGAGTCTATTAAGGTCTTTCAGTTGAGGACCACAAAGGCTGCATGCATGCCAAGTAGGGGGAAGCACAAATGGCGCAAATTATTGGATGGGAAAATATAATTTTAACAAAAACACAGGCCTTGGTCAAGGAAAAACTGAAAAAAAAAAACCTCCAACAAGCCTTTCTCTAGCTACAATTCCAGCTATGTGATTGATTATTATCTCCCCGACCCACCAATATGCCTTTATGAAGGTCCACTGAAATAGTCTCTCATCATTTTCTGCCATACTCTGGAAGGTTGTTGTTTTTCCTGATACTCCACTGCAGGATGGTCTTGGCGTGTCACAGGGGCTACTCCTGTGGGGGAATTCTCTGTCAACACCTGCCCCCAGCACAATCCATCATGGCCACCACCCAAGAGGATGATGGTGGAACTGGAGGACAGCCACACCCTATTGGACAGACAAGACTGACTTGGGGAATAGTGACAGGCCTTCTGGGTTTGGGTTCATTTAGTTGACCAACCAAGAGACACCTGGGCCGCACCTGATGCCAACTTCTCTCCAAGTCAGCCTCCTCCTGCCACTTCTTATACTCGTCAGATGTGGCAGCCCCCCATATGCCAACTACAAACCACCCCTTGCTGCCCCACACCTTTAGTAAAGTGACCTCCTTCATGACAAAGATGGTATGTACTCTTTTGGGAAGATTGTCACGTGGCAGAGTTGAGCAGTAGATGTAACAATGACTCCTAGTACCATGTTCCATTAGGATACCAAACCCCTTAACCTGCAGGAATTCCACTACCTTGCCCTTGATACATTGGTTGTAGAAGTCATTAGCCTTAGGCCCATGCAATCAGTCCTGGGCGATAGCATCTGAGAGACAAATCTCCTCAACAAAGGAGACATGGTGAGGTGGTTTGTATTTTTAACTTGTAGTTGCTTGGAGGGTGTAGGGGTCCACACATTACATTGTACCAGTCTGATGCCTCTGGAAGAGGTAATCCACATGGCTAGGAAATAGGTCCTTCTACCACTTCTACCTAATCCTCTTCCACCTCAGCCATCCCATCATTATCCTGATTCTGGTGGTATTAAGGAATGGGATCCAGTAGCTACGGCACTGGCTGCAGGTGGAATCCAGCCAGACATGCTGCAAGATTATGTACAGTCTAAGGCTAGGGTCACATTGGCAGATTTTACATTTTTTTGGAGACCTGCATTTTTAAAACGCATGTAAAAACGCACCAATAGGCCCCATGCAAAAATGCATGCCTAATGGCAAAAACGCATGCCTAATAGCAAAAACGCATGCATAAAGTGCATGCATTTTTGGCATGCGTTTTGCACTTATGTGAGGAGCTGCGGGCTTCAAAAACGCATACAAAAATGCATGGTACAATGTACCATTTAGTACCATCCAAAACGCATGGCGTTTCCCATAGGGGCCCATGTTAAGAAAACGCTGCGTTTTGAAAAAGCACCAAAAAATGCTGCTTGCACCATTTTTTGGTGGGCTGATTAAAAAGCGCATGAAGAACGCAGGGGTTATCAACACTTTAAAAAACTCATGCAGAAATGGAAAAAAGTATGCAGAAAACTCATGGGCCTAAAAAATGCATGCCAATTGGACCCTAGCCTAACATGTGGTTCTCCATGTCCGGATGTTACGGGGAAGGGTTCACCTCTTGACTGCCGTGAGTCCTTAGGTCCTCATCTGGCATCTGAGCCCAGAATTGGATCTGCACCTCATTGTTCATGAGGCCCATGGTGTGTGTGTGTGCAACGTTCAGGTGACTATTATTATTCATTTATTACTATGCACCACTTTATTCCATGGCAATTGACATGTGAAAAGGGCAACATAGACAAGTACAATAAGCAAGAACAATACAAGGCACATGCAGGTACAGGGAATGAGGACCCTGCCCGCAAGGGTTCACAGTCTACAAGGGATATGTGAGGCTGGAGCTGGTCATGTGGTGTTGGAGAAGTGAGACTTATTGAGTGTTGTAGGCTTGTCAGAGGAGGCTGGTCATTCAGGTTCTTTTGAAGGTTTCCAGGGTAATCGGAAGTCTGATGTGTTGCAGAAAAGAGTTCCAGAATATGGAGATTTCACAGAGAAATCTTGTATGCGATTGTGTGCGGAAGAGATAATAGTGGGATAGATAATGAGGAGAGAGTTGGGCAGACAGTTCAAAATGGACAAGGTGTTCCACCAATTTTGAGGCCTAGGAGAAAATTGATACAGGGCAATAGCTAGGACACGAGGATTTGTCGAGTAAGGTTTTTGAAGATGGTGTGATTGAAGCATGTTTAAATGATAAAGAGAAGACTCTGTTGTTAGTGATAGATTGAAGAGCATTTTAGGGTTGAAATGAAGTCTGTGGTGAGGTTAGGGATGAAGTTAGATGGGAGTGGGTCAAGCGCGCAGGTGGTGAGATGTGATCTTGACAGAAAAGAGGAGAGCTGTCCTTGTGGATAAGCTGGTTTTTGAAGATGAGGGCTGTGTAGTTATGAGCAAGGGCTCCTGGGACTGGAGGTCAATACTTTCTCTGATATTATCAATCTTCTGCTTGAAAAAAGAGATCAAATTTTCAGCAGAGATGAGAGGGGAGGGAGGATGTCCTGGGGGACAGAGGAGAGAATTGAAGGTGTTGCATAGTTGTTTAGGGTTGTGAAACAGGCAGGATATGAGATATGAGAAGTAGGTTTGTTTTGCTGAAGTGAGCGTGGACTGGAAGTTAGTGAGGGACTGTTTGTATGCAACAAACTGCTTGGTGGAATGGGATCTCTTCCATTTTCATTCAGCAACCCTAGAAACTCATCTCAGTTCTTTAGCCAGGGATGCCTGTTGATTGTGCAAGATTTGCTATGCATGAGGAGGGCAGACAAATTAAGAGCTGTTGTTATTGTGGTCTTATAAAGAGTGTCAGCAACATCTGTATTGTGTAAGGAAGCTATGAGAAGGAGAAGGGAATTAGAGAGTGAATGTAAATCAAGGTGTTTGAGATTCCTGCGATGATGAGTGAGTTTGTGGAGTTTGCGTTGCACACTAGGAAATGAGAGGGAAGAGAATGTCAGTATAGTGTGGTCAGACAGGGGGGAAAGGTGAGTCCTCCTGTCTCAATCTTCCTTGCATGCTGCTCTGGGTCTGGTTTCCTCTGGTTAGGAGGATGACGTCCACTGAGTCCAGGTCAGCTCCATTTTTTAAGTACTGTGTAATGCCAACACGATAACAAGTTGAACTGTAGTAGAAGACAGTGTATGTGCATGGTACTGGAGCTGCACGAGTTCTATGGCTGTGTGTGTTTGCTTTCCCTAAGGTGTATTCCTCTCCCAGTAAAAGACATGGTTCATATCCGATTAATCACTATTTTAATGTGTACTCAATCTTTTTGCCTAATGATTATCTCCTAATTAACCACTCTATGTGATGCTTTGCAGGACTAATGTCACTGTCACAACTTCTATTCCCCAGGCCACAAGGTATAAAAACTGGGCTGCGATTAGGTGCAGTCATTACTGAAGTGTGACATCTTTATAGTAGAAATAATGATGAAAACAAATATGTTTATTTAGGCCACGATTCACCAACAATTGATCTGGAATGCTGAATATGGCAAGAGGGCACCTCAGTAATATAAGAACAGTTTTAATATGAATTATGCATATAATACAGTTGTGCACTTGCCAAAAGTCTGTATTGTAAATGTATTATTATTATTATTTATTTATATAGTGCCATTATATTCCATTGCGCTTTACATGCTAAAAGGGCAAGATTAGGACAAGTAGCATAGTAACAATACAAGTAACAATAAATGTTGACAATTCAGTTGTACAGATACAAGAGGGGAAGGCTCACAGTCTACAGGGCGGTGGGATACAGTGGAGGGGGAAATTCCAGTCGTGAGGTGGTGTGGTGGACCGGGTCTTATTGCAGGTGGTAGGCTTGGCGGAAGAGGTGGGTCTTATTGCAGGTGGTAGGCTTGCGGAAGAGGTGGGTCTTATTGCAGTGGTAGGCTTGGCAGAAGAGGTGGGTCTTCAGCCCCAATGGGTACAGTGTTCCAAATTAATGTAAACCGCTATGGAATGAATAGTGCTTTATAAATGAATTAATATTATTATAATATTATTAGTGTTATTATTATGACATGAAATAGTGATTGCACATTTTTAAGAAGCAATATCCTTACTACTGTATGTTTTTGTTTTTTTTATCAGTGTGAACATACCTATAAGATCATGGATGTAAAGCATGTAATGGTCATATGCTATTTTTATATGAATTGCTATCATATAAGTGTAGAACAGATGGCCTCACATGCTGCTGACCCTCTGTAATAATAAAGGTTTCATCTCTAAAACATAAATAAATAATAATAATATAAGAAATATAAAGCAAAATCACAAAAAATATTAAGCTCTCTTAAATGGATGTTTTATGGATATTGTAAGCTTCCTGGATTTCCCAGATGTTGACACATCTGACACTGTTTCCAAAAGCATCTGCAAACTCCAGGAAGCAAAAAATAATAATATAAACCATCACATTAGCAAGAGTTATCTGTGGGTATAACTATGACACAGAGGGAGATGTTGACCAAGATGGCGAAGGAGTACTTTAGCTACGATACCATTGCCCATCCTGAAGCTTCAGTGCCCTTTAACTATTGTGTTTCCAAACTGCACACTTGAACCGACCTCTCCTTTTAAGCCTTAGAGATGCTGGCCTGCCTTGCTGCTAGTGTGTTGTCTTTGCTGGTCTCTAGTTCCGCCAGGACAATCATAATAGATAGCTGCATGCTGCTGTCAACAGAAAATGCTAACTGGCTACTCTCATAAATTCAAGGAGGGCTGGATTTTTCCACCCTTTGTAAGCCTTCTGGATGACAACAATCCAACCTAATTTCACCCAAAATTTTTTCAAGTTTTCTTAACTTCAATCACTTCCCATATAAACCCATTTCATTCTGAAGTTAAAATTCTACTCATCTTGCTTCTGCAACATTTACTCCATGGTTAACAACATCCTACCAATTATGTGAATGTAATGTTTTAATCAGGGGCCCTTGACCCAGTTTCCTCTTGCATGTATGAAACAGCCCCCAGGGCTAATTTTTTGCATAGGCAAAGGTAAATGTGATCCCAAAAATTAGGAGTGGCAGAGGGTCCAGTGGTTTTTAAAGGACACCAAAAAATGGGACTACTCTATTTGACAGTAGTTGAAGAAGCTCACTAGTATATTGTTAAAATTTAGGAAGCAAAATCAACTTCTAAAATTAAGGATGGCAAAAGACACAGTTGATATTACAGAGCACGCAATGTGCAGTGCAAAAATTAGCTATAGAAAGAGCTAATCTGCAGGTACTGATAAAAAACAGAGAGGGGCGCTCCTGGTGCAGTATCAGGGGTCAATGGGGGAAAGGGGGTCGGTGGATTGTTGGTGCTCACCTGTCCTGGTTATGCTACCAGCATAACCAGGTGTTGTAGCCTTACTGCATCTCGTGCAGCTGCTGTCTCTCCCTGCTTCCAGGTCTCAGGCTGGCACGTGATCAGTCACACGGTCTGACATCAGCATAGGTCCTTGAAAGCTTTAGCTGTTAGATCCCCATTCTCCTCAATGACACAGTTTTATCAGAAGCAGCTCTGCACCGCTCACCAGGGGTGCTTGTTGATTAGTTAAGGGTGAACAAGCGGTTTAAGCAATCGCATTCTGAATAAACTCTGGGAAGTTTGTCCAATTTAATTATAGAACTTCTTTAATGAGTGATCACCTGAGGAAGATGCTAGTACGCCGAAACGCATAGTGAGAGAGACCAGTAATACTCATTAAAGAAGTTCTATAATTAAATTGGACAAACTTCCCGGAGTTTATTCAGAATGCGCCTGCTTAAATCGCTTGTTCATACTTAACTAATCTGCAGGTACTGGATCGCTAATCAGCTTTCTCTCTCCCTGCTTCAAAAACACTCCATACAAAATACTCAGCTAGCAGAGATCTATTGCTGCTTTGAAGTAGATTTTAAAAGGTCTGATGGTCTAATCTGCAGGTACTGAATCACTATTCTGCTTTCTCCCTTCCTGTTTGGAAAACTCTCCTTACACTATAGTTAGGGTGTCAATGTAGCTCTTAAAAGACGTGGTGTTTTATATTTAGGTGACTGAAACACTCTCCCTAGATGCTGCTGGTTCTGTTACTATGCTCACACTACGATTTTTCGGGATACTCTATCCACACCAAGCAGAGATCTTGAGATGTACCTTTTAAAAGAGCTGTTGTTTAATCTCACTGGATCAAAGTTATCCTCTCCCTGTGCTCTCCAGAGGCTGTTCCTACACTCGCACTAAGCTTCTGCTACCTGTGTCCAGATAGAATGTATGCAAGTTGGTGGCGGCAGGTCTTATATAACCCCTAAGATGCTGGGTGGCCAGCCAATCACAGTAACTCCACAACTAAGATAAATACAAAACTACTGTGATTGACAAGCAAGCCAATCATGTTTAATGGCTAAAAATGGCTAAAAATCATCGTGAGATGAGCACAGAAGTACTCGGCTAGTACTGAGTAGCCAAAATACCATACTATCCCTGCAAGTATCGAATAGTGAACAGTAGATTCAGATATCATTAGTTATTTTGTTTTTCTAGTAATTCTTCTTTAATGTCTTTAAACATTACTTTATTCTCTCAAACATTCTCTTATGTGTTCATCAATAAGTAAAAGAAAAAATTTCAAAAACATTAAAGAAAAAAATGGTATGCTTTCAATAAGAGATTGGCTTTTTGCAAAATGCAAATCCTCCAAAACAATCATAGTGTTCTTTATAATTTTCACAGTTTTTATACAGCAAGGTATGTATCGATTAGATGTTCCAGAGTGCTGAATGAATATTCATAGACTGGTCTTTTATATCTTGCTTAGAAAATGCTAATCTAATTCTGATGGTAAATGTGTCATTTTAAGATTGAAATTACCTCAGATTAATGTCTTCTTGGACAATAAACAATTCATTCGGATAACGGTAACTTGATATCCAGGAAAAAAAAAACTGTTGACTTTTTATATGTGCTACTTTTACTTTTTATTTCTGAAAGGTCAAACCACTGCACAGAAAATGCCTTCTGTAACAGTAATAGAAAGACAAAGCTTGCTTAATAGGATGTGACAAAAAATTGCTTACTTTTTACATCCTTTATAAATATGTTTTTGAAATAACTGGTCTTCAGGCAATCAATCTCATTTTATGTTTCCATGAGCTTGCAAGTAAAGACTTTGATGTGCATTGAAAGCATGATTTGTGGATTTAAATAGAATTATATCAATGACACATTGTTTTCTTCCTCTTTATTTCAAGTTCAGTTGTGCTTTATATATATATATTTAAAGCGAAACCACCATTTAAATTTTTACTTCATAATAACATAGAGAAAGTGATTTTAATAAGCTTTCACATATACCGTACTTCATAAGAGAAATCTGGCAGAAAAACATTTGTAAACCTTCTAGAAGATGCCCCACTAGGGTGTTTATAAACATTACATGTGGGGGGGGGGGGGCGCCGACAAAGCGTGACTGTGTACAGATCAGTGTATTAGATTGCCTCAGACATTGTACTCCATGTTGTCAGCATAAGGCTGCTGTGAATCTGTTGCATTTAGATCACTCTCCTCCGTGCTACAGCTGATGGCCCCCACACAGCCCTGTCCTTACTGATAACACGGAACAGGCCCATGTGAATGCAGGAGATAAGATCTCCTGTCTTTTTGCTGTTAGCCTGATACTCCCGGTCCCTGTTGTAATCTGATTCAGTGATTAGCTGTGGACACTAAGTAGACCCCATCCCCCCTCACTTATATGGTTATATGTCCGTATTCAGTGTGTGCAGCTTGAAGACTGATCTTACTGAGAATGAGCTTCAAAGACAGTCTAGTGGGGACATCTTGTGGAAGGTTTAGGAATGTTTTTATACCAGATTTCTCTTATGAAGTATATCTTAAAGCTTATTAAAATCGCTTGCTCTCCATTATTATCAAATAAAAGTTTAAACAGCGGTTATGCTTTACGTGTGCTCATTTTTCCTCTTTCACATCATTGTTTTTAAACCCGCTTTGAAAAATATAAATTCTATTTAATTACATTAATCAAACTAGTCAGAAGCTATTTTAAAGGGACTGCCCACCAACCATGTGTTTTATATGACATTAAAGTTCCTGCTCCATTAGGTGTTGTACATGAGATGTAGTGCTACCTTTGGATAGCAGTGGCATTTTTTTTAGTTTGTTTTTCTTTTTTAAATGTTTATATTCTTGGTCCAATTCATTAAATCTAAGTGTCATGTGTTAAAAGTTTTTTTACTTTTTTATATTGGGAACCCAACAACTATATGACAGCTAAAACCCTCACCCATGAAACACAACAGTTTGGTGCAGTGCAAGTGACCCACAAATTCCATTGTGAACAGCGAAGAATCTGAAGTTGCATCGATAACCGGGTGTTAGAGGAGAATACTACAGAGGCAATGGAAGAAAATGTATTTTTTTAACTATTTAAATGAAATCAGTCTGCTTGTTCTTACCCCCTAACCTATTACTACCTATCCCTGAAGCTTCCTAGCACATCCCTAACCATCCCTGTCTGACCTAAAACTGTCCTATAATGTTTGTAAAATATGAGATTGATACTTACATCTCCGTATAGTAATTAGCCTTCTAGACTTCATATGTAGTCTGACTGGGTCATCTCTATGGTTGTATTCTCCCCCCAGGATGCTGGGATCATGCCCCGGTGTATGCGATCATTCAGTTAGGAGCTTGATCATCCTGTCAGGAGTGCACACCTGATTTAAAATTCTTGTTCCTCCTTCCAGATAAGACACAATGCCTGCCTTGCATCATTTTTGGTCTGTTGCATTGTGTGGGATTATTGGGTGTATGTGACGGCTTCGGAATACACACTGCACATGCTCCAGAGATGACCTGTATGCCAATACACCCCACACACTGCGCAGGACCGTAAATATCTGGAAGGAGGAATGAGAAGTTTGAATCGGGAGTATGCTCCTAACTGAATGATCACGCTCCTGACTGAATGATCGTGCCCACTGGCAAACAGTATCAAGGGAGGGTAGAATGCAGCCGTGGAGACCACCCAGTCAGACTACATATGTAGTCTAGAAGGTTAATTACCATACAGAGATTTAAGTATCAGTCTCATTTTTTACAACCATTATAGGACAGTTTTAGTTCAGACAGGGATGGTTAGGGATGTACTAGGAAGGTGAAAGGACAGATAGTGATAGCTTTGGAGGTAAAAAACGAGCTGAAAGGCTCCCTTTAATAGCCCAGTGTGGTTCAGTAATATGTCAGCCAGCCATCTGCCTTTTGGCATTGTGAATTTTTGTTAAATTCGAGTAGAATACAATTTTAATATTAGTGGTCTTGCTAATAAAATTGGTTTAACATTAAATACAGTCCCTCTATAATTTCCTATGTGTGCCTACATGTATCCCAAAATTCAAAATTTAACCCTTTTACCACCCAGCAGGTTTTCACCTTCATGACCAGGCCATTTTTTAAAATTTTGACCAGTGTCACTTTATGAATTAATAACTCTTAAATGCTTCAACGAAACCCAGTGACTCTGAGATTTCTTTTGTGATATATTGTACTTTATATTAATGATTCATTTAGAATAATAATTTCTGCATTTATTTGTAAAAAAATCTGAAATTTTGCAAAAATTTTGAAACTATATCACACAAGCCAGTTAATAAACACCATTTCCCACATGTTTACATTACATCAGCATCATTTTTGAGAAATAATTTTTTTGGTTAGGAAGTTAGAAGGTTTCAAGGTTTATCAGCAATTTCTAGTTTTTCCAACAAAATGTACAGTCACTTTTTTAAGGGACCACGTGACATTTTCATTTACTTTGAGAAGGTTATATGACCAAAAATACCCAAAATGAATACCATTCTATAAACTGAATCCCTCATATGGCTCAAAATCACAATCAAGAAGCTTATTAACTTGTCAGGTGCTTCATATGAACTAAAGCAATCTGAAAGGAAAAATAAAAATTTTAGTTTTTTTCCTCAAAAATGTATTTTAGCCTTAAATTTTGCATTTTCACAATGGCAACAGTAGAAATGGACCACAAAATGTGTGGTGCTATTACTCCTGAGTACAGTGATACCTCATATGAGGTGGAAAACTACTGTTTGGGTGCACAGCTCAGAAGGGAAGGACACCATTTGACTTTTCACATGCAAACTTCTCTGGAATCGTTAGCACATGCCATGTAGTGTTTGGAGAGCAACTGATGTGCCTAAACAGTGGAAACCACATGCAAGTGACCACATATTAGAAATCAGACCTCTCACAGAACTTATCTAGATTTGTGGTGAGCATCCTGAGCCCCTTGGTGCTTCACAGATTTCAGAATGTTGAACAGTGAAAGAAAAAAAATTTCAGAATGTTGAACAGTGAAAGAAAAAAAATAATCGTTGTGTATATACATATACTGTAAAAGTGAATGGACTACTCGCTACTCCTAACATGTAGTCGCAAGAAACTCGTCGAGTAGCGAGTAGCCCGAATATCGTTACTATTCGGCGAGTACCGAATAGTTACAATTATACTCGCGCATCCCTAGTGTAAAACTACTGTTTGAGAGCATGGCAGGGTTCGGAAGAAAAGGCGGGACATTTGACTTTTGAAATGCAAGACTGGTATAATTGTTTGTTGACATCACGTCACATCCACGCACGCACACATCCATTCACGTCACTCACACACATCCACGCATGCACACATCCACGCACACATCCATGCACGCACACATCCACGTACACACACACATCCACGCACGCAGACATCCACACATGCACACATCCACACATGCATTGATCCATGCACACATCCATGCATGCACTCACACAAACATCCACGCATGCATGCACACATCCACGCACGCACACATCCATGCATGCATGCACACATCTACGCATGCACACATCCACACATGCACGCACACATCCACAAATGCACACATCCATGAATGCACACATCCATGTATGCACGCACAAATCCATGCACGCACACATCCATATCCACGCACGCATCGATCCATGCACGCACCTACACATACTTCCACGCACATATCTATGCACACACACATCCATCCATGCACGCATCCACGCATGCACGCACACATCCACCCACGCACACATCCACGCATGCACGCACACATCCATGCATGCACACAACCATCCATGCACACATCCACACACACACACACACACTCACACATACATCTACGCACGCATCCACACATGCACACATCCGCGCACACACACATCCATGAACACACGCACACATCCACATCGATCCATGCATACATCCACGCATGCACTCACACATACATCCATGCACACATCCACGCACGCACACACACACATTGATCCATGCACATATCCACGCACACACTCACACATACATCCATGCATGCACACATCCAGACACGCACACATTCATGCATCCATTCACCCATGCATCCATCCATTCATTCATTCATTCATTCATACTTACCTCATCCACTGGTGAGAAGGAGCAGCCCGGGAGAGGAGGAGGAGGGGCCCACACCGTAGCAGAGGGGGCTGGCCAGTGGGTGCACCAGCCCACTAGGAGAGGTGAAGGTGGGGGGAAGCCGGACACAGGGGTGGCAGGACAAAGGGGGGCTGGAGGGAGAGGGGACTGGACACATGGGGGGCTGGAGGAGAAAGAGGGGGGGCGCAGAAAAGTATGACTGGTGGGTGCACCGACGATGCAGCCCGCCGGCAGATAGAGTATGATTGAAGGGCAGGGTGGTGGATGGAGAGAAGGGGGGTGGGCCTGATCAGCTCCAGAGTGAGAGGGAGCTGAGGAGGGGAGGGCACCCGCCGATCTGCTCTTCCAGATCTGATTGGAGAGCTACAATCAGATCTGGCGGGGTGAATCACATTGATTCGCTCTGATCAGCAGTTTCACTATTAACTGCCAATTAGAGTGACTTTAGCCACGGGGGGGGCTAAGCCACCGCCCCCTGGGCTACAGTACAGGTCTTTGCGCTCCTGCAGCTCCGGTGACTTGTCACTGACACAGTCACCGGAGCTGCAGGACCACAAAGAAGCCATGACGTTATAGAGACGTCATGGGTCGGGAACGCGCCGACTTTCATGACGTCTCTATAACGTCATAGGTCGGGATGGGGTTAAGCCCATAAATATTCACTGAAATGTGAGATACAGAAGCCTTGGAAGTGAGAGGGACAGGCAGCGCTGGAGACAGGTGAGTTTACAATGAAATGCTGTCCATGTGGATGTCACACGAACACCATATGTATGTCACATGGTGCCAGACACACGGACACACAGCCCTCCAAAAACAGCTTCTCTCACATGTGCATGTTTGCACGGATGTGTAAAATAGGGCCAACCTTGGTTGTCAATTAAAAACACAGTGGAGCCTAAAACCTTTTTCCATTATTTATTTTATGTCAGGTTACACAGCCATCATCATGCAGCAGTGAATTCCACTGTGACCCCGTCATGTTGTTTGATGCTTTTTTAGAAGCAGATTTTGAGAATCTGCATGTCTATCCTGAAGCCTGCAAAGTCTATATTAATTCTAAAGTGCTGTGCCAAAGTGTTTTTTTTTCTTGCAGGCTTTGGCGCAGAAAAAAGAAATCTGAACCTCATGTGCAAGGAAACAAAAAAGCAACGTGGTCACAGCACTTCTGACCTATCCTACACTTTGCTGGCCTCATTATAGACATGCAGATTTTGATGCAGATTATCAATATGCATAAATAAAACATCAAACAATGCACTGTGGCCTCAGGGCCTAAGGGGTACTTCACACACAGCAATATTGCTAGCGATATCGCTGCAATGTCACATGTTTTGTGATGTAGCAGCGACCTCGCCAGCGATACCACTGTGTGTGACACATAGCAGCAATTAGCCCCCCGCTGTGAGATCGCTGATTGTGACAAACTATTCTGGACCATTTTTTGGTTGTCGCATGCCTCCTGGGCAGCGTGCATTGCTGTGTTTGTCGCCTTAACAATGATTTAACAATGACCTCATTGGTGACTCATAACCCAGCCACCTAGGCATGCTTTTGCATTCCCTTTCCCGCCGCCCCAGCTCCAATTGGTGCCCGCTACTGCGTTCTGATTGGGCGGCCTTGCTTGAAAAGAAGGCAACGTTATAGTGCTTCAGTCCTTTATTCCTTTTGTTCCTGAGCGCGTGCTGGTGTTCGTATTGTTCTCCGGGCTGCGACTCCACACCAATTCATCTGGCGCCTTCGGAAATAGCTATACTCCATCTATACTCCGTCTACACGGTAGGCATCATTTGGGGGTCTCCAAATATGATCTTTGTAGCGTATACATTTTTACTTATAGGACACATACCAATTATCTGCTATTGTTGTCATGCTTCTACACTTGCAAGCAAATGGAGGGCTTGGTTTCTAACTGTGTACATACACTTTTGCATGGACGGCCATTTTAGGGGTCTCTTGTGCATACACCCAACAGCCCTAGTCTACATTATGGTCATGCTTCTACACTTGCAAGCAAATGGAGGGCTTGGCTTCTACCTGTGTAAACACCCATACTGAAGGCCCGTGCAGTATCTGTTCACATACATGGAACACAGTTTTCTGTGACATTTAACATGTACATTTATAATTGTTTTGTTGAAACTTCTCTCATCTTTACATTTTATTTTTGCAGTTTGCACATCATGAACAATGTGGAGCATGCTGTTGTCGTTGCTACATTGCTGGTTGAGGAAGCTCGGCGACAATATGAGGCACGGATGCTAGAGGGCATTCCAAACGAAAGCATTTGGACCACAGAGTGGCTGCAGAAGAGATCCGATTTGTCCCACATGCAACTGATAAGAGAGCTTCAGGATAAGAATCATTAGGATTTTTGCAACTATCTGCGGATGTCAGAGGAATCCATCAAACTGTCACTGAACAGTGTTATGCTACTTATTCAACGGAAGGATACGGTGATGCCACAGTCCTCCGGAGGTCGATGGTATTGCGGCTGAGTTGGTAAAGTCCTCCACAGGTAGGACTAGACCTCCGGAGCAGCGTAGTGAGAAGGGGCAGCTTGGAATGGAGTGGTGGTTGGGATGGGGAGTGCTGGAGCAGTCTATGAGGGGCACCAGGAACAGAGAGGAATGACACACGCACAATGTAAAGTCTCTTTTACCTTTTACTGATGGTATGCAGGTAAAGATGTCCAGGGCACTTACAGGTAGATAGGTTGCACAGTGGGTCCCTACAGCAAGTGGGTATAAGGCCTCCTCTGATACTTTTGTAGTGTATGAAGCACAGCCTGCTTGTAGCCAGTCTTGCCTCCTCTCTCTTCCTGAATCTGATGTCTGTCTCTCCTCCTGTGCAGTCTCCGGGTTACCCTCTCTGATCACGGCGGTGGTACACTGCTGTGTCTTGCTCCCTCTCTTGACCCACATGGGGAAACTCGGTGGCCGAGGCCTCCACGATGTGATGGGGTTTTCTGTGGTCCTGAAGTATCCCACAGGTGCGGATCCCCGATATCCGGTACTTCTTTGGGCAAACTCCCTCAAGTTCCTCACTCCCTTTCTGCTATCTGCTTCTTGCCTTCTGTCCCTACTTAGGCTTGCGGGACGTTGAAGGGTCACTCCGGGTCACTGGCTCGGGCCTAATCGCGGCACCGACCACCAGGACGTCTTCGCAGTTCTCCTAGCATCTCCACACTCTGACTAACTCCTCCCCCAGCATCAGTATTTATAGGGGATCTTGCCTAAGGGCGGCAAGATGAGCTCCCCTTACTGTGCCGGGGTAGAAGATGTTGCATGCAGTAGGTACCTGCTGTGGAAACCCAACTGTGCATTAAAGAAGCCTGTGGCTACCTGCGTGAGCAGGGCGCCACATACCTCCCTAGGTAACATCAGTACTCCTGGACTGAGCATTTTTGTTTAAACAAAAGGATAACAATATTCAACAATATAACAGGTAACATATTTACAAAGTCTTAAAATATAAAAATTTACAAAAAGCACTGAAAAATATTTGAAAAATATAAAAACAGGTAAGTCTGTACCGTGCTAGTCCAGTCACCGCAGGCTTTGAAAAGTTTGTTGCTACAATAGTCCAGTAACTGTAGTCCTTTTTAAATTTGTAAGTTCAAAGGGGAAAAGTTCAGAGTCTATACAGTCCATTTTCTGTATGCTCCAGGTAAGAAAAAGGGGAAAGTCTTTTAAATGTCCACTATTTCAACAAACACATGTCCCTATGGGTGTCTCGGCTTAGGAGATCTGGTACCTCCATACCCCAGGCACTTTCTGTTACTAACTTAATGTGCTTGGGGCAAGGCCCAGTTCCTCCACCCTTCTGTACACTACTATTTACATTCTTATTGTACAGTTACGATTTACATGTTCACCTTAGTGTGCTCTACCTTTCATTTTACTGTGCCCACTCTCCATACCTAGACGAGGGTTGACCTTGTGTGCTTCTGTGTGATTTCCACACTACAGGTGTCATTGTCTCAGGTGAGGTGTCTAGTGAAGGGCTTGGTGCAGGTACGTCAGGTAAGCTTCTGCGTTGCCTTAGTCTCACTTCAGGGCTAGCAGGTGTACCGATTGCAGCATCCTCACATTCTCTAGCAACGTGTATTTCTTCCTGATTCCTTTGTACTACTTCATTGGACTGGTAGAAATTCAGTATTGGCACTATGATGGCTCCATCTTGTTGAGGCCGATCTTCTGGGAATTCTCCTAAGATTGTTGAGATTACTTTCTTTTTTGGTTTTTTTCTAGAACTTAGTTCTTGTTCAGGTTTCAACTCTTGAATAGGCTGATTTGGGGAACCTTGGTTTTCCCAATTTGTTGGACATTTCTTTATGTGGTTACTGGAAACAGTTTGAGTAGTTTTTCCACCATCCTTACTGATAAGGCAGACTTTGCTGTTGTCATCTCTAGAATCTAATATAATGTAGGGTTTTTGTTCCCACTTGTTATCCAACTTGTGTCTAGTTCTTTTCCTCTTGAGGACAATGCTTCCAGGTGTTATTGGTTCTGCTGGAGCGTGTTTGTTGTAGTCCCTTTCTTGTTTCTCACTGGCTTTCTCCAGATTATCTTCAACGCTGGCTTGAACCCTTTTGTTTTGTTCTAGGCGATGGGTCTTCCAATTTGAAATAGTGTTATCTGCTTTAGGATCTTCTACTTCGAGTTCCAAGTCTACGAGTAACTTTCCTGTACGGGCTCTCATCAGGTAAGCTGGTGTACAATTTGTAAAGCTTACTTGAATGTGGTTATGCACATCAACCAAGTCAGGTAGTTTCTCCGGCCATTGGTTTCTCTCTTCTAAGGGTAAGATCTTTAGCATATCAATGATGATGTGATTCATTTTCTCAGAGTCTGTTGGCTTGGGGATGATATGGGGTTGTTCTGATCTTTTTGAACCCATACATATGGCAGAACTCTTTAAAGATCTCCGCTTCGAAGGCTGATCCTTGATCTGTTAGGACCTGTTCAGGGTATCCCAATGGTCTGCAGAAAATATTTTGGAATGCTTTAGCAGCTGTTGCAGCTGTCAAGTCTTTTACAGGGGCAACCATTAAGAATCTCGAGTAATCGTCTACCATGGTCAACGCGTAGGTGTAGCCAGATCTACTTGGAGTCAGTTTTACATGGTCCAATTCTACAATTTCCAGAGGTTGCTTTGTTACTATGGGATGAAGCTGTGCTTTCTGGCTCTGTAAGTCCTTTCTTCTCAGGCTGCAGGGTTTACAATTCTTACACCATTTTTCAATGGATGTCCGCATGCCGACCCAAAAGAACCTATTGGGTCATTCCATGTCAAGTGATCCAAAAATGAATATTTTTTTTCCCTGACGTCCTCAGATTTTTAAAAAAATTTTTCTATCTGAAGAACAACTTTATCTAATTACAAAAAAAAAGTTTTGAATTTTTTTCTTTATCTGTTAATTTTTTACAGATTTTTAAAGTTTTAAAAAAGTGTGAATTTTGGCCTGGTGTGGCTTTACATTTTCTATCATATCTCGGGCTAGAAATAAGATAGAGAAACAAAATAAACACCAATCTACTCAGAACTGTCCAGGCTTTCATCAGATATGTCACAAGAGGATATTTGTTAATATTTTACCCATGTGATCGCAAGCGCAAAACTTTAAAACGCATTTCCGAAAAATAGGCGCGCTTTAAATATTTCAAAAACTGCCCATGTGTCTGCTGTGCTCTTAGCCACATCTGTACCAAATTTCAAGTTGGGATCGCAATGGGATCATATTTTAACATATTTTACTAGTAAGAGCGTCAATGGGTCATTCCATATCAAGTGATCTAAATATGAATATTTTTTTTTACCTGACGTCTTTAGATTTTTTTTTTTTTTTTCCTTTATGAAGTACTACTTTAGTTGATTACAAATTAAAAGTTTGGAATTTTTTTCTTCATCAGTTAATTTTTTACAGATTTTTAAAGTTTAAAAAAAGGGTGAATTTTGGCCTGGTACGACTTTACATTTTTTTATCTCAGGCTAGAAATAAGATAATGAAGTGGGAGAGGCGTCATTTTACTCAGAACGGTAACAGCTTTCATTTGAGATGTTACAAGACTATGTTTCTTTATATCAAATTCAAACTATTGACGGGCAATTGTGAAAAAATGACTGATTGTGTTCTTGGTGACTTTTGAATTGACACTATAATAGTTAAATATTTTGCACTTAGGTCCAATGAATGCGTCCATGGGGTCAAGCTGGGACAGAGTCATCACAAATTAGCCTTATTTGCAGATGACCTGCTACTTTACATCTCCCAGCCCCTGGTCTCCATCCCTTCGGTCTTAATGGAGTTTGAACGGTTCGGACAATTGAGCAACTTTAAAGTGAATTGCTCCAAAACCGAGGCACTCAATATTTCTTTGCCTGGAGAATTGGTTTCTCATCTATCTAAACAGTTCCCATTTAAATGGAAAGTAGAAGCCATTAAGTACTTGGGAGTCCTTATACCAAAAGATCTTAAACAAATATTCAATTTAAATTATCAACCCCTTTTGACTAACGCAGAATCGGCATTTACCTCCTATAGACAATTAAAGCTATCCTGGTTCGGGAGAATAAACGTAGTCAAGATGGATGTCTTGCCCCGACTCTTATATACTTTTCAGACAGTTCCTATTCTATTGGATAGAGGTTTCCTCTCCAAAATGCAATCTATGATCCTTAGATTTGTCTGGGGGGGCAACAGGTCCAGATTGCGAATGAATATCCTATCCTTGCCCGAGACCAGAGGAGGGGTTGGACTACCCAACATACGAGCGTACTTTGAGGCTTCCTCTCTTGTTAGAGCTCTAGATTGGCATTATCATGCGTCCTCCAAGAAATGGGTAGGGGTGGAGCAAGAGGGTTTGGGGATTCCGCTGAAACACCTGCTTTGGATTTCCCCTAAAGACTCCACAGACCTAGTACCTTTGACAGACATGACCAGAAACACCTTGAAGGTATGGCACCTAGTGACGAAAACCCTCCGCTTAAACGACAGACTTAGCCCTTTGACTCCCCTTTTTTCCAACCCATCTTTCCCACCCAGATTTGACAGGCAGAGATTTTTATGTTGGCGGATTGTGGATGACACCCGAGTAGGACAGACTCTGTCCAGTGGTGGTTTGCCCCCGATGGCAGAGCTACAACTCAAAGAACCTACGAGACCTCTTAAGTGATTCGAATTTCTCCAATACAGAGCATAATTATATTCAGCTGACCACTCTTGCAGGGTAAGATTGACGCCCAACGTATTGGAGAGGTTATTCCAACTGGAGGCTCCACCGAGGCGCAAAATATCATTTCTATACCAGGCCTTAGGGTCCATGAGAGAGCAGGGCACCCTTTACTTCCAACGTGCTTGGGAGAGGGAATTGGGGTGTAGCATTTCAGAAGCTAATTGGCAGAAATGCTTTATATTTACTCACTCACTAGCTAGCGCTTGTTCTGCACAAGAAAGAAGCTATAAGCTGCTCACTAGATGGTACTTGTGCCCGACGACACTCCGGAACATGTTCCCTGGAACCCCTGATACCTGCTGGCGCTGTGGGGAAGGGAAGGGTACAATGATACACATTTGGTGGAGTTGTGGGGAAATCCGGCGGTTCTGGTCTGAGGTTTTCAATGCATACGCCCGGATAACAGGTAAACAAGCCGAATGCTGCCCAGAATCGGCAATGTTATCCATTTTTCCAGGTCCTATTGGGCTACAGAAGAGGGATATTCTCCGCTTTTGCATCTCGGCTGCTCGTGCTGTGATCCCGAGGTTCTGGAAATCAAGCCAGGCTCCATCTCTACTTGATTGGTTCAAAGAATTGATGGACATATATCGAATGGAGGAGCTCGCAGCTGATGCGTCGGGATCTCGGAACAAATTCTTAGGGATTTGGGTTGAATGGATTCTTTTTCACGACTCTGCAGAATTTAGGAGTATCTTTTCCAGCACAGATAATATGGCTCGACCTCTGGCTGATGGGGAGCCAGTGGGATGAGTACCCTTTCTCTTTCCCATACCTCACCCCCCCCCCCCCTCCTTTTTTTCTTTTTTTCTAACGTGGCTTTTCTTTCCCAGTATAACTTTTTCTAATGGTTTTTGTTTCTCTTCTCTCTGTTTCTTCTTTTCTATCTCTCTTTTCTTCCCATCTGATACATTCAGTCTAGGTATTTCCTTTCTACGCCTATACCTTCAGAATTCTAGTGAACATTAGACAGGTATCGAAAACTCTGAGCTGTGAGTAGATCATTAATATTTCGGCCTTCCTTTCCGGTACACCAGTCGCTAGACTATTCCAACTAGGCCTCAACGGGTAATGACCCACTTACGTGGTCAACCTGTTAGAAGGGGCCAAGTAATAAAAATCATTCTGCTGGGGCTGCTTGTCCCCTTGACATCAGAACATCTCAAAACCCTGAGAAAGGTTGTATACTTGAGTGTTTGGAATTATATTTAGATTGTAGTATATATTGCACCAGAGATAAGCGCAAAAGTAAATTTGCAGCTTATCTTAAAGTTACTAATAACTTTGTGAATTCTCTTTTTGTATATTTTATATGTCTCAAGATTTTGTTAAAAGATTGAATGTATGTCTTTCATATGTTTTTTCAAAATTTAATAAAAATGAGATTAACCATAGTTAAATATTTTAAAATATGATCCCATCACGATCCCAACTTGAAATTTGGTACAGATGTGGCTAAGAGCATAAAAGACACATGGGCAGTTTTGGAAAATTTTTATTAAAATGTTTTTTTCGGAAATGCGTTTCAAAATGTTGCGTTTGCATTCGCATAGGTAAAAAATTAAAATTAACAAATATACTCTTGTGACATATCTGGTGAAAGCCTGGACAGTTCTGAGTAGAATGGTGTTTATTTTGTTTCTCTATCTTATTTCTAGCCCGAGATAAAAAAAATTTAAAGTCGTACCAGGCCAAAATTCACCCTTTTTTTAAACTTTAAAAATCTGTAAAAAATTAACTGATGAAGAAAAAAATTCCAAACTTTTAATTTGTAATTAACTAAAGTAGTACTTCATAAAGGAAAAAAAAAAAAAAAATCTAAAGACGTCAGGTAAAAAAAAATATTCATATTTAGATCACTTGATATGGAATGACCCATTGACGCTATTAATAGTAAAATATGTTAAAATATGATCCCATTGCGATCCCAACTTGAAATTTGGTACAGATGTGGCTAAGAGCAAAGCAGACACATGGGCAGTTTTTGAAATATTTAAAGCGCGCCGATTTTTCAGAAATACGTTTTAAAGTTTTGCGCTTGCGATCACATGGGTAAAATATTAACAAAGATCCTCTTGTGACATATCTGGTGAAAGCTTGTATAGTTCTGAGTAGAATGGTGTTTATTTTGTCTCTCTATCTTATTCTTAGCCTTAGTTATGAGGAGAAACGTAAAGGCAGGCAACAGCGAAATTCACACTTTTTCCGAACTTTGAAAATCATTTAAAAAAAAAAAAAATTTTTTTTAAATTTTTCTCTTCACATTTTGCATTGTCTGACATGCTATTATCAAATAACAAAATCTCAAAGGAATTAAAAATATAGAGGCAATAATCATTGGTTCACTTGACATGGAATGACCCTATCCTTCAATAGCATCTCTAGCTTCTTCCATCCGAAGTGACCAGTCTGGTTGTGATAGGCGTTCAAGACCACATGGATTTCTGATTTTGGCATGATGATTTGCCAGGCCATCTCGTGTGTTCTTGGATTAATGTACCTCCGTCAAAGCTTATCCTGGTATATGAACAGTTTGCTCCGCTCGCTCCACAGATGTTTGGCTTCAAACTGGGGATTTTCAGGTAGCTTCGCTCACTCTTGGGTTATCAGTTGTTTTATTAGACTGACAGCCGGGTCATTGTCTTGCACCTCTTTCCAACCGAAGTGTGGCAACGGGTTCACTGTTCTTGTATGAGGATCTTGACAGGTTTGCTGGCATTGGGTTACTCTTATGTGATGGAAGGCAGGTAACTCCACTTCTTCCAGCTCGTCTTCATCTACACCCTCTTCTGACAGGTGAGGCATTCTGAATAAGGCATCCGCGTTTCCATTCTGATGCCCAGCCCGGTTCAATCTGGCCATCCATCTCTGCTCCGAACTTCACAGTTTCCAGGTGGGTCAGCGGATTGTTATCCGTGTAGGCTGTAAATTTGCTAGAGGCCAGATAGTGTTTGAACCTCTTGGTGAGAGCCCAGACCAAGGCCAAAAATTCCATCTTGAAGGAACTATAGTTCTCTGGGTTACTCTCTGTGGGGCCCAGCTTCCTACTGGCATCGGCAGGGACTACAGCTATCTCGTAAAACCCCTGCGTCCTTCATGTCCTGTAACATTTCCTTGGCTTTTTGAAACTGTTCAGGTGGAGTAGGCCTGTACCGCTCTTTGATTGGTGGATGTGTACCTGTAGGGATATGATGTTGTACCCTTTTTATCCTACCAAAGTCAAGTGGATGCTTACTAAAGACTTGTTCAAATTCTTGAATTACCCGGTATACACCTTGCTTTTCATACACAGGAGTGGTGTTGGTTCTGACATGGAGCTGTTGACACCAGTCCTCCAGTGGCCCAGTTGTTTGATCAGGTTTTACCCTTTTAATGCAGGGTACGGGTTCCACTGTTTGGATTTCGTTGTTATTGACTGTGTACAACTTAGCAATGGTGGTATACCTGGGTAATTTCACTTCCTCACTGCCACAATTTAAGACGCGAACAGGTACTCTCCCATTGTGTACGTCCACCACCCCCATGGCTGTCAACAGTGTAGGTTTGTGCTCAGTGGTGATGGGCTCCACTAATGCTTGATAGTCCTGCCCTCTCAGACCTATAGCTGCTCGACAGCAAATCATCATTTCACTCATTTGGGGAATCACAATACGCAACGGGTCTGTCACCCGTGCAGTACCAATTTCGACACCTGTAATTGTTACCTGTTGATGGTGCAGGATGGCTCTAATCTCACGCTGGAGGACCTTCCTTTGACCAGGCCGGGCAGTGTCTGCAATCTGTTGAAGCAAAGACTAGACTTCCTCCATGCAATTGCTAACAGCATTAGTGCCTAGTATAATATAAGGATCATTAGCATTACTGGCTTCTGCTACAACTATGACCTCCTGTTTCTGCAATTCCACCCTCCCCACCCTTATTGGTACTTCCTTAACCCCCTCTACGGTAAGTGGTTCACTGTTGGATGCATTAAGGGTAAAGTCTAGATCAACAAAACAAAGTATTCACTGATCTCAGGGAGACCAGTTCAAGAAAACACTGCGGGCAGCCGACTAAAGCGCTCAACACAGTGAATTCCTAGGCCCATTGCCCCCTGGGAATTTTGAATATGCAAATAGAGTCTGTGGAGCCTCGTTTAGGAGTCTCAACACAGGACTAGCCAGATCTTCTTCTAGTGAAGGGCCTAGCCATGATGACCACCATATTAAGTGGCCCTTTGAGGCAATATCCAGCTCTTTACAAGATTAAAGATACGACAAGGGAATACCAAGGCCAGGTATCCATCCACAGACAGCTGTTTCGGGGTGTTGCCACTCATCAGTGTGGAGTAGGATTCTGGCTAGGTGGGAGCAATGCCTAGTAGACCAACAAAACAAAGTATTCACTGATCTCAGGGAGACCTGGCTAGTCCTGTGTTGATACTCCTAAACGAGGCTCCACAGACTCGAAAGTCTAGATCAGGCTGTTTTAGTTCTGCATCAGCCCAATACTTCTTATAAAGGATATAGGGGATGGTGGTCACCTGTGACCCGGTGTCCAGCAGAGCAGGTGTCGGGATGCCATCCAGTACAATAGACAGAAACAGCCACTGTCCGATGAAGGTCTTGTACCAGGTGGCTGGGCCCTGTTGATCTAATCCTGAGGTTTGGCCCCGGCCCCCAGGGACTGCCCGTTTAAAGGACAGCTCCTGGCAAGGTGACAGGTGCATTTTACAGTGGCGGCAGATGGGCTCCTCAGTGGAGCTGTAGCGGTCGGTGGTTCTTCTCTGTACGCTGTGGCTTGCTTCCCTCGCATCCAGGGTACATCCTCCGGATTGTCGGCAAGTTGAATCAGTGGCTGAGGTTTAGGTTGAGGTCTTTGCGCTGGCTGATGACTTTGTTGTAACTGCAGAGCGTCCATTAATTTGGTGATATTTTTATTAATCTGGCGCATCTCAGCACGCATCTCAGCTCGCAGAGTGTTATACTTGTCTGGTTGAGCAGATTGAACACTGTGCGTGGCTGTAGACACGGGTACTGGTTTTGAAGTAGCCTGCACCTCACCACTGCACCACCTTTTAATAGCAGCTTCATGGGTCTCTACCGCCTTTAACCCTTTGATGGCCATCTCCTTCAGGGTGTTAAAGTCAGCTTCTGGGTTGCTCAATGACCACCAACATACAGTCTTACTGTCCTCGGGGGATAGCAGTCCCAGAGTGAATTGTTCAATCAGGAGCTTATTTTCATCAAGTACACTGGTGGGGCTGACATTTTTAAGGGTGCGCAATGCTTCCTACAGACACCAGGCATAAGCTCTAATATCATCTCCCGACCTCTGGTAGCAGTGATAGAAACGCATGCGTATATCAGCCTCATTGCACTCCTTGAAGGTAGCTCTCAGTTTATTGAATATGGCGGCGGCTGATCTGCGTTCAGCGGCAGACCAGGACGCATTTTCTTTTTCTGCTGTGTCGGTTAACTGTCCGAGTAGCACAGCAGCGCGTTGTTGACGGGTCATTGCATATATATCCAGGACGTTATTGATTTTTCGTTTAAATTCGTCCAATGTATCAGGGCGTCCGTCATACTGGGGCAACCACTTGGCCCCCAGGATGTATGGGAATGACATCGGCATTACTGGGGCGAGTGTGCCCGGTGAGCCGGTGGCGCTGGCAGTGCTACCAGTGGCAGCCATAGGTCCTTCGGTGTAATTCCTAGGGTCAGCGTATGCGCCTTCGTCGTTGCTGGAGCAGGCCAACATGTTGGAGGCCCCTCTAGTGAATCACAGCCAGTTCTTAAGGAGTAAAACAGTTCGGGAGTTCCCAGACTAGGCCGCGATGCTTGGGAATGCTTCACTGAGCGAGGGGCGGGCTTCAGGTTCATGCTCTACAGGATGGCATGCCCCCTTTCTTCCCACTCTTTGGCGCAGTAATGGCGGCGTATTTGAACAGTCACTCAATACAGTCAAAATCACGACACACAGTACCCAGTAATACCGGGCATGGGATACTGTTCGTGTTGCCAGAAAAGATATGTCGAAACCCAGGCTTTGGGGTACTCGGGTGTCAGGCCTCGAAGGGGTTAACTGTGTCACGGGGGAATGGCAGCCCTGCCTGATCCCGTGTCCTGGGCCTATCTTTGAAAAGGGGATTGATATTTACAGGGGACTATGTACAAGTTTGTTGTGACGCCACCTGTAGTTTCTGGTGAGGATTCACCAGCGCCACCACAGTCCGCCAGAGGTCGATGGTATTGCGGCTGAGTTGGTAAAGTCCTCCACAGGTAGGACTAGACCTCCGGGGCAGCGTAGTGAGAAGGGGCAGCTAGGGATGGAGCGGTGGCTGTGATGGGGAGTGCTAAAGCAGTCTATGAGGGGCACCGGGAACGGAGAGGAATGACACACGCACACTGTAAAGTCTCTTTTACCTTTTACTGATGGGTATGCAGGTAAAGAAGTCCAGGGCACTTACAGGTGGATAGGTTGCACAGTGGGTCCCTACAGCAAGTGGGTGTAAGGCCTCCTCTGTTACTTTTGTAGTGTATGAAGCACAGCTTGCTTGTAGCCAGACTTGTCTCCTCTCTCTTCCTGAATCTGATGTCTGTCTCTCCTCCTGTGCGGTCTCCGGGTTACCCTCTCTGATCACTGCAGTGGTACACTGCTGTGTCTGGCTCCCTCTCTTGCAAATGGAGTCTGTGGAGCCTCGATTAAGAGTCTCAAACATGGGTCCAGCCAGATATCCCTCCAGGGAAGGACCCAGCCCTGGGGTGGAATCCTTGCGGAGACCACCATAACCACCATATTAAGTGGCCCTCAGTGTCCGCAATGTTTCCCTTGACTGGTCTCCATGAGATCAGTGAGTGCTTTGTGAGGTTGGTCTACCAGGCATTGCTCCCACCTAGCCAGAATCCTACTCC
This sequence comes from Allobates femoralis, assembly GCA_033576535.1. Taxonomy (NCBI): domain Eukaryota; kingdom Metazoa; phylum Chordata; class Amphibia; order Anura; family Aromobatidae; genus Allobates; species Allobates femoralis. Next base: position 152,126,598 of record JARQOC010000006.1, read on the forward strand.
ACACTGATGAGGGGCAATACCCCAAAACAGCTGTCTGTGGAAGGATACCTGGCTTTGTTAATTCCCTTGTCATATCCTTAACTCGTAACTGAGTGATATGTTGACTAGAAGGGCCACTTAATATGGTGGTTATGGTGGTCTCAGCAAGGATCCCACCCCAGGGCTGGGTCCTTCCCTGGAGGGATACCTGGCTGGTCCCGTCTTTGAGACTCTTAATCGAGGCTCCACGGACTCCATTTGCATATTCAAATTTTCAGGGGGCAATGCATCATGGATTTTACTGTGTTTGAGCGCTTTAGCCGGCTGCCCGCAGTGTTTCCCTTGACTGGTCTCCCTGAGATCAGTGAGTGGCTCCCTCTCTTGACCTACATGCAGAAACTGGGTGGCCGAGGCCTCCACGATGTGATGGGGATATCTCCGATATCCAGTACTTCTTTGGGCGAACTCCCTCAAGTTCCTCACTGACTAACTCACTCCCCCAGTAGTAATATTTATAGGGGATCTTGCCTAAGGGCAGCAAGTTGAGCTCCCCCTACTGTGTCGGGGTGGAAGATGTTGCATGTAGTAGGTACTTGCTGTGGAAACCCAACTGTGCATTAGAGAAGTCTGTGGCTACCAGCGTGAGCAGGGCGCCACACACTACCGTCTCCATCACAAAAGATATGCATTATAAAATATAGTAAAGGGGGATAAATATGTACTGTGGGGCAGCGCCTGGATCGCAAGTCAGTTAACACGTGGAGCCCGGTAGTGGTTCAAACAGGACCCGGTGTTTATTGCTGATACACACAGCGGTGGCACAGTCTGCCGGAAACCGGGTCGCAGCCGGGTACACAAGACACAGTTCATATAACGTACCCGGGTCCTTCGGGCCAAAGGCCTCCGTTATGGGTCACCCCGAGTTCCTCCAGCCCTCCTGGGCTAGGCCGTGTTAGTCTAGCACACGGCCTCCTGGAACTCTAGACCTCTCCTTTCTGTATATCTGCTGCTGCTGCAGCCAAAGCACAAATCTGTGTACAGGGAACCCCGCCCTGCCTCCTGACCAGGCTTTTAACTCCGTGTCTACTTCCGGGACCTTGCAAGACCCGGAGCGGAGGGAGCGGACCGTCCCTTTCTCTCACACCCTATACCGGGCTCAATACGTGACAGTGCGCATTCTGGGGGAGACATAGCGCCCCTCGCATATGATCCCCCGCACTGTCTCACACACCCCCCCCCCTCGGTTCAAACTTGTGGGGTTGAACCCCAGCCATCAAACAGGGTGCCCGGGACAGGGCATCCGCATTACCTTGCAGCTTGCCAGCCCGATGCTCCACCGTAAAACGGAAGTTTTGGAGGGACAGGAACCACCGGGTGACCCGAGCGTTCCGTTCCTTGGCATTTCGCATCCAGACCAAAGGAGCGTGATCCGTAACTAACCGGAACTGTCGCCCGAGCAAATAATAACGTAGGGACTCCAAGGCCCATTTAACGGCCAAGCACTCCTTCTCCACTACGCTATAATTCTTTTCCGCCGGGGACAATTTCCGGCTCAAGTAAGTGACCGGATGCTCGATTCCGTCCACTTCTTGCGACAGCACAGCCCCCAGCCCCACCTCCGAGGCGTCTGTTTGTACAACGAAGGCCTTTGTGAAGTCAGGACTGATGAGGACGGGCTGTCCGCACAAGGCCGACTTCATGGATTGAAAGGCCGCCTCTGCTTGGGGATTCCAACGCACCAAAGCAGACTTCTTCCCTTTTAACAGGTCGGACAGGGCCGCCGTTCGCCCAGCAAAATTGGGTATGAAGCGTCGGTAGTACCCAACAATGCCGAGGAACGCCCTCACCTGTTTGGTAGACACCGGTCGGGGCCAATTTTGAATGGCCTCGATTTTGTTTATTTGGGGTTTGATAACCCCTCGCCCAATCACATACCCCAGGTACCGGGCCTCCTCGAGCCCCATGGCACATTTTTTTGGATTCGCCGTCAGGCCTGCGGCCCTGAGCGAATCCACCACGGCCTGAACCTGGGATAAGTGGGTGTGCCAATCCGGACTAAGGATGATGATGTCATCTAGGTAGGCGGACGCGTACTTCCGATGAGGTGCTAACACTATGTCCATGAGCCGCTGAAATGTGGCCGGGGCTCCATGCAACCCAAAAGGCAACACGACGTAGTGATAGAGACCTTCCGGAGTAACAAAGGCGGTTTTTTCCCTGGCCGACTCTGTTAGCGGCACCTGCCAGTATCCTTTTGTCAGATCGAGCGTTGTGAAGTACTGGGCTTGCCCCAGTCTTTCAATCAACTCGTCCACCCGGGGCATGGGATATAAATCAAACTTAGACACTTCGTTCAGCTTCCGGAAATCGTTGCAGAACCGCAACGATCCGTCCGGCTTTGGAATGAGCACAATGGGACTAGCCCACTCACTCCGGGATTCTTCTATCACGCCTAACTTAAGCATGTGTTTAACTTCGGCCGTGATGGCTTGTCGTCTGGCCTCGGGTACCCGGTACGGTTTCACTCGCACTTTAACCCGGGGCTCAGTGACAATGTCATGTTGAATGACCGAAGTGCGCCCAGGCAGGTCAGAGAACACATCGGGATTCTGCTGTACCAACTTTCGAGCCCCCCGTCGTTGGGCCTTAGTGAGGGTGTCACTTATTTTTACCCCTTCGGTATCCCTGGTGGCCGAAGGGGAAGGGTCACCGGGTGCATCGGACGCTTCCATAAGCAGGCACTCTCGGTCTTTCCATGCTTTAAGCAAATTTACGTGGTATAGCTGCACGGGTTTCCTTTTCCCGGGCTGGTATACCTTGTAATTGACCTCCCCTACTTTTTCCCGGATTTCATAGGGCCCTTGCCATTTGGCCAATAATTTGCTTTCCGTTGTGGGCACTAAGACCAATACCCGGTCCCCCACCTCAAAGGTCCTAACGGTGGCCCGTGTATTATACCTGCGGCTTTGCGCTCCTTGGGCATCCATTAGGTGCTCTTTTACAATAGGCCGGACCGCCGTGATCCGGTCCTGCATTTTCGCCACGTGGTCAATCACACTCCTATAGGGTGTGGGTTCCTGTTCCCACGTCTCTTTGGCAACATCCAAGAGCCCTCTAGGATGTCGACCGTACAACAGCTCAAAGGGGGAAAACCCGTAGACGACTGCGGTACCTCCCGAATGGCGAACATTAGATAGGGCAATAACATGTCCCAATCCTTTCCGTCCTTTGCTACCACTTTTTTTAGCATGGACTTCAGGGTTTTATTAAACCGCTCCACTAATCCGTCGGTCTGGGGATGATACACCGAGGTGCGTAGCTGTTTTATGTTGAGCAGTTTACACAGTTCCCGGGTCACTTTGGACATAAAAGGAGTCCCCTGATCTGTGAGGATTTCCTTAGGTAGTCCTAGGCGACAGAACATAGCAAACAGCTCCCGGGCAATTATCTTCGCCGAGGTGCGGCGTAACGGAATCGCCTCCGGGTACCGGGTGGTGTAGTCGACAACCACAAGTATATGTTGGTGGCCTCGGGCTGACTTCACTATAGGCCCCACCAAATCCATTGCGATCCGTTCAAAAGGTTCCTCTATAACGGGTAGAGGTACCAATGGACTACGGAAAGTGGCAATGGGTGTGGTCAGCTGACATTCCGGGCAGGAGTCGCAGTACCTCTGGACGTCCGCATACACACCCGGCCAGAAGAACCTCCGCAAGATGCGTTCTTGCGTTTTTTTAGCCCCAAGGTGGCCCCCTAGCAGGTGGGAGTGGGCCATCTCTAGGACTGCCCGGCGGTGTGGCTGCGGCACTACCAGTTGGTCCACGACCTCATCCCTGACTTTGTCCACCCTATAAAGTAACTCCCGGTTAATCACCATGCGTGGAAATACATTCTCAGCCCCTGGCTGCTGAGCTACCCCGTTTACTTCTATTACCCTTTCTCGGGCCCTGGTCAGTGTGGGGTCCTGTAGCTGGGCTGTCCCAAACGCTCCCCGGGATACTTCCAACTCTGGAAGCGGTGGGGTCTCCTCGACCTCTCCTGCCAATACGTCTACCGGGAACCTATCGGGGTGACACTCTAGCCCTATGTTGGCGACCCCTACGGCAGGTGTCCCGGTCTCAGGGTCGTCGGGTTCAGCACCCTGATTCCCGGGCATCAGGGAGGGGTTACTCCTCCTTCCCCATAAGGACCAAAACAATGGTAAGTCTCTTCCCAGCACAGTCCCGTAGGGTAGAGAGTTTACCACTCCAACCACGTGGGTCACCTCTCCACATGAAGTGGATAGAGTCACCTCCGTGGTTGGATACTCGCGTAGGTCCCCGTGTATACACCGGACCCCGATCAATTCCCCAGTGAGTTGCAACCCGGGGATTAAGGACGCCCGAACCAGCGTCACCAAACTGCCAGAGTCCAAGAGAGCTTCCGCTCTGTGTCCATTAATGAGCACTGGGCACAGATGTGGTTCCGTTAGGGGATCCACCACGTCTGCGGTGAACACGGGGCTGGCATACATCGAGAGCCGGCGTGTGAACCCGCAGTCCATGGGTTCCGCCGTTAGTGGGCAATAGGCAGCCACATGTCCTGGTCCTTTGCACCGCCAGCACCACGGGGTAGGGACAGTGCTGGGCCGGAACCTCCTTCTTGGGGAGCCCGGTCTCCTGTCGGCCCCGTCCTGGGGTGTCCTCTCAGCGGGTACGTTTTTAGGAGAGTCCCCTGGGAATGGACGTACCCCTTTAGCCGGCTCCGGAGGCCGGCGTAACTGCCGCAGTGGGGCAGAGTCCCGTATGAACTCCTGGGTGGCTGTATATCGCTCTAGCAAGCTAACCACCTGGTCCAAGGTACCCGGGTCCCCTTGCCCCACCCAACGCTGTATCGCAACCGGCAAAGTCCGTACCAGCCGGTCGACCACCACCCTTTCCACCATCTGTCCCGGAGTCAAGCTCTCAGGCTGGAGCCACCGTTTCACCAACTGCAATAAGTCATACGCCTGGGAGCGAGCCGACTTGGACTCCACGTAGGACCAGGAATGCACCCGTTGGGCTCGGACATAAGTATTGACCCCCAGTCTAGCAAGGATCTCACCTTTGAGTCTGGCGTAGTCCTGTGCTTCCTCCCAACTGAGGTCCGTGTAGGCCTTTTGGGCATCGCCCATCAGGAATGGCGCCACCACTTCAGCCCACTGAGCGGAAGGGAGGCCTTCTCGTTCTGCGGTGCGCTCGTAGACGGTGAGGAAGGCTTCTACGTCGTCCTCTGGGCTCAGCTTCCGCAGGGCCGATCGGACCCGGTCCCGGGCCTCACGCCGCTCCGGGGGAGGCGCTGTTGGCGGGTCTCGTAAGGCCGCAATTTGCTGCAGGAGCAGTTCATTCGTTTTCTGCTGTTGTAGAAACTGCTCCTGTTGTAGCAACCGCTGCTGCTCCTGCTGTCGCTGGTGCTGCTCCTGCTGTCGCTGCTGCTGCTCCTGCTGTCGCTGGTGCTGCTCCTGCTGTCGGAGCTGCTGCTCCTGCTGTCGCTGGTGCTGCTCCTGCTGTCGCTGCTGCTGCTCCTGCTGTTGTCGTAACTGCTCCTGTTGTAGCAACTGCTGTTGCTCCTGCTGTCGCTGGTGCTGCTCCTGCAGTCGGAGCTGCTGCTCTTCATGTCGCTGCTGCTGTTCCTGCTGCCGCTGCTGGGTAAGTACCAGCTGCCTTAGGATTTCCTCCATATCAGCGGCAGGCCTGAACTGTAGCGTGGCCGGCTTAAGTAGGGACATGCAGGGCCGGGCACCCCGCAAGACCGGCGGCTATTCTGACGGCTGCTCCTCTCACTTTAGGTGCCGCTCATTGGCCTCATGAAACAGTCACTTTCACCGGGCCGGCCTGCTTGCCCACATTCTCCACCATATGTGGGGCAGCGCCTGGATCGCAAGTCAGTTAACACGTGGAGCCCGGTAGGGGTTCAAACAGGACCCGGTGTTTATTGCTGATACACACAGCGGTGGCACAGTCTGCCGGAAACCGGGTCGCAGCCGGGTACACAAGACACAGTTCATATATAACGTACCCGGGTCCTTCGGGCCAAAGGCCTCCGTTATGGGTCACCTCGAGTTCCTCCAGCCCTCCTGGGCTAGGCCGTGTTAGTCTAGCACACGGCCTCCTGGAACTCTAGACCTCTCCTTTCTGTATATCTGCTGCTGCTGCAGCCAAAGCACAAATCTGTGTACAGGGAACCCCGCCCTGCCTCCTGACCAGGCTTTTAACTCCGTGTCTACTTCCGGGACCTTGCAAGACCCGGAGCGGAGGGAGCGGACCGTCCCTTTCTCTCACACCCTATACCGGGCTCAATACGTGACAGTGCGCATTCTGGGGGAGACATAGCGCCCCTCGCATATGATCCCCCGCACTGTCTCACAGTACGTAAGAATATAGAAAAAAAAGAATTGGAAGCAAACATAAGAAAGTGAGAAGGACATAACATAAATACAGAGTACTGTATGTGAATAATAATCTACATAACCAATGCATAGCATGATACCAAAGTAATGAGACGTAAGGACCTAAAACATTACGTGAGAACAAAAAAAATGTGAAATGAGTAAGTTATAAAAAGGTAACTACCGTATATACTCGTGTATAAGCCGACCCGTGTATAAGCCGACCCCCTACTTTTGCCCCCAAAACCTGGGAAAACGTATTGACTCGCGTATAAGCCAAGGGTGGACCCCAGCACAGGTATACAGTCCCCAGCAGTGTGGCATACAGCAGGTCCCCAGCACAGTATACAGCCCCAGCAGTGTGGTATACAGCAGGTCCCCAGCACAGTATACAGCCCTAGCAGTGTGGTATACAGCAGGTCCCCAGCACAGTATACAGCCCCAGCAGTGTGGTATACAGGTCCCCAGCACAGTATACAGCCCCAGCAGTACCATTCTACAGGCCCCCCTCACAGTATGGCGCCCCCCCCCTTACAGGATGGCCCCCGCATGCAGCGCTGCGCACATACATTACCTGGCTATCTCAGCTGTCACCCTCCGGTGGCGATTCGCTGCTCCTGGCTCCGGGGTGCATCTTCCTCTGTGTTTTCCTGCTTGTCATGTGACCAGCCGGGGTCGCGATGACGTCATCGCGATGAGCCCCGGCCACAAGCAGGAAGACAGAGGAAGATGCAGCCCGGAGTCAGGAGCAACGAATCGCCACCGGAGGGTGACAGCTGATAGCCAGGTAATGCATGTGCGCAGTGCTGCATGCGGGGGGCCATCCTGTGAGGGGGGGTGCCATACTGTGAGGGGGGCCTGTATACTGATATGACTCGCGTATAAGCCGAGGGGGGACTTTTCAGCCCAATTTTTGGGCTGAAAAACTCGGCTTGTACGCGAGTATATACGGTATATAAAAAATGTATAAAATGTAGGTCTAATATCAGGTAAGAAGTGCTCGCTTATCATTAGGTTCTCCATTTTAGAATTAAAGGAAAATGATTTTCAGAAATTTCTGCTTCTAACATACCGTATTTTTCAGGTTATAAGACGCACTTTCGTTCCCCCAAATTTTGGGAGAAAATGAGGATGCATTTTATAATCCGAATCTACTACTAACCAAATCTGCTGCGCTGTAGAAAAGGGGGGAGCGTCTCTATAGGAGGCTGAAGGAGGCTGGTGCAGGCAGCCCATGGTCACGTGCCCCCACTCATTAAACTCATGTAATATGCACTGCACCCTCTGTCAATTACCTCTGTACTGAAGTGGGTGCAGAGAGATGGGCGGGGGGAGCGGCACATCTTACATGTGCCTGCACTCACCCCCCCCCATTTTGGAAAAGGTCCCCTCTCATCACAGTATATGCCCCCTGCTGGCACGCACACTATAAAATAATAAAAGCTTTTAACTCACCCTCCGTCACTTGCTCCCTGCTCTCAGCGGTGGCTCATCCTGTATCTGTGCCCAGCATCTAATCATGTGACCGGCACAGTACAATTATGTCATCACTGTGTTCCCGGGTCAAAGGATTCGGTGCTCAGGAGAGACGCAGGAAGTCACCGCTGAGCTGGGAGAAGGGTGCGAGTGACGGAGCGTGAGTTAAAAGCATTTATTATATTGCTGTATGCGTGCCAGCAGGGGGCATATACTGTGATAAAGGGGTGCCATATCCAGTATGAGGGGCACATATCCATTACAAGGGGGCTATTTGCCAGGTTGAGGGGGGTATGTGCCAACATAAGAGGGGGCTATGTGACAAGCCGAGAGGGGCTATGTGCTAGCTCAAGGGGGGCGCTATTTGCCAGGATGAGGGGACCATGTTCCAGTACAAGGGGAGTTATGGTGCCAGGATAAGGGGGGCTAAGGTACACGTACAAGAGGAACTATCGTGTCAGGATGAGGGGGGCTTATAGGTGCCAGGACAAGGGGTCATATATATGCATTGTTAGACGGACACTGGCATTATAAAACGGACCCAATTTAACATTAGAAATTTTTTTTGTTTTCTTTTCCTTCACCAAATTTGGGGTGCGTTCTATAATCCGGTGTGTCTCATAAAGCGAAAAATATGGTATCTGTTTCATGTGTTTAAATTATGTTATGAATCTCACCAGAAATATGTAACAGATTTGATCAGTTTCAGACATGTTTTCAATAAATGCATCACACATGAGCATACCTCTATAAATAGTAACTGGTAATTGTATATTATTATCAACATTGAACTCTTAATCATTTGGTAGAAGTGGGATGTAGATTTGCCTGTAATGATGCTGAAAATCACAACTGATATTGTGGTCTGATACAAAAAGCTGTAATGCTACCTTCACATTTGCTGACCTCTCCGCAGCGTTCTGCGGAGGGGATCCGCAATGTGACTGTAGCACCGCAAGCTCCTATGTTTATAATGGGGGCGCACGGTGCTGCGCTTGACTGCGCATGACCGTGCACACCCATTCCATGCCATATGTGATCTGTGCGCAGGCGGATGCCTGTGCACAAATCACACAGTCTCATCCACACCAGAAGTGCAACATGTCGCATCCCTGGAGCGGACGAGCGTGTGTGATTTGTGCGCAGGCATCCGCCTGTGCACAGATCACATGTGGCAGTGAATGGGTGCGCACGGTCATGCGCAGTCAAGCGCAGCACCGTGCTCTCCCATTGTAAAGATAGGAGCTTGCGGTGCTGCAGTCACATTGCGGATCCCCTCCACAGAACGCTGCGGAGGGGTCCGCAAATGTGAGGGTAGCCTAAAAGAATAGGAAAAATCTCATTTTTGTGTACTAAGGATCAGGGCTGGATTTAGAGTTTCTGCCGCCCTAGGCATTTTCAGTGGTCGCCCCCCCCCCCCCTACCACTGATCAGTCAGACCAAGCGTATGTGCAGACGGCATTTTATTTTTCAGGCAGATCCGCAAATAAATACTAAAAGGAATGAACCCATGCATGGCAGTGTAAAGATGACCTGCTGTTCAGCCTTTTGAGGTTTTTCTTTTTAAGGCTGCTTTCACATCAGCGATTTTTTTTCAATCGCAGAAGATTCAGCAGTTTTGCCACATTTGCCGCGTAACGGCTCACTTGTGGCAAGACTGCATTCAGCCCAATTTATTCCCTATGGGACTTGGGGTTATGTATGGCAGTTGTGGGTTTGCCGTATCCGGCACTTGCGGCGAGTCAAAAAAGAGAAAAAAAAAAAAACACTGCTTGCAGCGTTTTTTTCTTTTTGCCGCAAGTGGTGGATTTGCCGGGTCTGGCTAAAACACAAGTGTCCACACAACTACAGCAGTCCTATAGAAATGCATTAGCAAACAACACAATCTTGCTGCAACTGTGCTGGATCTGTTTTTTTTATTTCTTCTGCAAAAAAGGCAGGGATCCACCGGATTTGAAAAATGGCAGATCAGGGAAACCTGAAGATCAAAAGTTCAAGTTTTCCTGATCTGCAAAAAATGCAGATGTGAAAGCTGCGTTAGTTAAACCAGCAAGGACAGTCTAATATGTGTGGGGGCTCTAAGGCTACGTTCACACGCTGCATAATTTTTGTTTTGAACTTTTGAACATGCAAACAACAGATGTGCTGTGCGCAAAAAAATGCTTCCTACTTCTCACACTGCGCTTTTTCAGATGCACCGTTTAGTCAATTAACTGTTTGGCTGACATTCAGCTGTATTTTTAGTCCAGCACACTTACCCTATAATGTTTTAGGATCAAGTCTGTGAAGGTAAAGATTACAACATCCTCATGACTACATCACCAGAACCACCGTCAATACAATACCTCACCAGAACACATCAGTATATCACCAGAACCACCGTCAATACAATAATACCTCACCAGAACCACTGTCCGTATATCACCAGAACCACTGTCAATACAACAATATCTCACCAGAACACGTCAGTATATCACCAGAACCACCGTCAATACAATAATACCTCACCAGAACACGTCAGTATATCACCAGAACCACCGTCAATACAACAATACCTTACCAAAACCACTGTCACTTTGTGCAAAAAAAGGGCAAGTGCATTCACACATTGCACTTTTGTGGATGCGCTTTTCCAGAGCTCATTCTACAATGGGGGCCGTAGAAAAGCGCAAAAATAATTAACATGTTCTTTCTTTTTGCGGATGCACTTTGCAGTGAAAGCGCGTCCGCAAAAATACGGTTCATGGAAACGATTTTTTGAGAAATGCATTGCTCTGTATTTCACTGCATTTGCGCATCCGCTAAATAGCGATGTGTGAATGCAGAAATATGCTACGTGTGAACGTAACCTAACCCTTCAACATACTGCACCCCCTCATGTTCCAAACTGCTCACCCCCCCATGTCCCATGCAGCTCATCCTCTCCTCTCCCCTCGCCATGTTACATGTGCCTTCTCCTCTTCATGTTACATGTGCCTTCTCCTCCACCCTCCATGTTATATGTGCCCCCTCCTCTCCCCTCTCCCCCTCCATGTTATATGTGCCCTCTCCTCTCCCCTCCCCCCCTACATGTTATATGTGACCCCTCCTCTCCCCTCCCCCCCTCCATGTTATATGTGCCCCCTCCTCTCCCCTCCGCCCTCCATGTTATATATGCCCCCTCCTCTCCCCTCCCACCCTCCATGTTATATGTGCCCCCTCCTTTCCCCTCCCCCCTCCATGTTATATGTGCCCCCTCCTCTTCCCTCCCCCCTCAATGTTAGATGTGCCCCCTCCTCTCCCCTCCATGTTATATGTAACCCCTCCTCTCCCTCCATGTTATATGTGCCCTCTCCTCTCCCCTCCCCCCCTACATGTTATATGTGCTCCCTCCTCTTCCATCCCCCCTCCATGTTATATGTGCCCCCTCCTCTCCCTTCCGTGTTATATGTGCCCCCCTCCTCTTCCCTCCCCCCTCAATGTTAGATGTGCCCCTCCTCTCCCCTCCATGTTATATGTAACCCCTCCTCTCCCTCCATGTTATATGTGCCCTCTCCTCTCCCTCCCCCCTACATGTTATATGTGCTCCCTCCTCTTCCATCCCCCCTCCATGTTATATGTGCCCCCTCCTCTCCCTTCCGTGTTATATGTGCCCCCCTCCTCTCCCCTCCATGTTATATGTGCCCCCTCCTCTCCTCTCCATCTTATATGTGCCCTCTCCTCTCCCCTCCATGTTATAAGTGCCCCCTCCTCTCCCCTCCATGTTATATGTGCCCCCTGCTCTCTCCTCCCCCCTTCCATGTTATATGTACCCCCTCCTCTCTCCTCCCCCCTTCTATGTTATATGTGCCCCCTCTTCTCCCCTCCCCCTCCATGTTATATGTGTCCACTCCTCTCCCACCCCTCCATGTTATATGTGCCCTCTCCTCTCCCTCTCCATGTTATATGTGCCCCCTCTTCTCCCCTCCCCCCTCCATGTTATATGTGCCCCCTCCTCTCCCCTCCCACCCCTTCATGTTATATGTGCCTTCTCCTCCCTCCTCCATGTTATATGTGCCCCCTCCTCTCCCCTCCCACCCCTTCATGTTATATGTGCCTTCTCCTCTCCTCCTCCATGTTATATGTGCCCCTCTCCTCCCCTCCCACCCCTCCAAGTTACATGTGCCCTCTCCTCTCCCCCTCCTCTCCCCTCCCCCCTCCATGTTATATATGCCCTCTCCTCTCCCCCTCCATGTTATATGTGCCCTCTCCACTCCCCTCCCCCCTCCATGTTATATGTGCCCTCTCCTCTCCCCCTCCCCCTCCATATTATATGTACCATCTCCTCTCCTCTCTCCCCTGTTTTATGTGCCCTCTCCATTCCTTCTCTATGTTATATGTGCCCTCTCCCCCCCTGTTATATGTGCCCTCTCCCCCTTCTATGTTATATGTGCCCGCTCCTCTCCCCTCCCCCCTCCATGTTATATGTGCCCTCTCCTCTCCCCTCCCCCTCCATGTTATATGTGCCCTCTCCTCTATCCCCTGTTATATGTGCCCTCTCCATTCCTTCTTTATGTTATATGTGCCCCCTCCCCCCCTATGTTATATGTCCCCTCTCCCCCATTCTATGTTATATGTGCCTTCTCCCCCCCCTCTATGTTATATGTTCCCTCTCCTCTCCCCTGTCCATGTTAGATGTGCCTTCTCTCCTCCCCCCTTCTCCATGCTGCCCCTCAGGCTGTGCCCTCTCCTCTCCCCTCCCCCCTATGTTATATGTGCCCTCTCCCCCCTCTATGTTATATGTGCCCTCTCCATTCCTTCTCTGTTATATGTGCCCCCTCCCCCCCTATGTTATATGTCTCTCTCCCCCATTCTATGGTATATGTGCCTTCTCCCCCCCTCTATGTTATATGTTCCCTCTCCTCTCCCCTGTCCATGTTAGATGTGCCTTCTCCCCTCCCCCCTTCTCCATGCTGCCCCTCAGGCTGGCACTATCTTCGGCTTAATAGCGCTTACATGGCTCCACGCTCCATGCTGCAGGCTCCCTGGACCCAACATCTTCTTCCGCCTGTGCTCGCTCTCCTGCAGCAGAGTCCTGTCAGCAGTGATGACTCATCATCACACTGCTGAGCTGAAGCAGGAGATCACAGCGGTAACCCGGGACAGGAAGCTGCCGGAGCTCCGCTGACCCCGGAAGTGTCAGGGCCCGGAGCGCTCACACTTTCACTTGTCACCGCATCTTAAAGATGCGGTGACTAGTTAATGCAGTGCCCCCCTCCCTCCTCCATAAACTTGCCGGATTTCATGCAAAGTTTGGAGGAGGGAGGAAGATTTAAAAAAAAAAAATGTTTTCTTTTCTCCCTCATCTGGTGCCTCCCCCTGACACCTGGTTTCCTAGGCACGTGACTACGGGTGCCTAATTGTAAATACGGCCTTGCTAAGGATGAGAGAATAAATTTAAGTAAAAATTAATTCTATTACAATTTTATAAAAATCTGCAGTTACCAAATGCATATTTTTGTAAATAACTACCACACAAATGCAGCAAAGTGATGGTTTCTGACCTACATTAGTCAAAATCATGAAAGGACATCAATATAAAAAATGTTAAAAAATTATTGTATTCACCACTATGGCCCCTCTGCATTACCCTTCTGATGCTCACTGCATTTTTAGATTACATTCACTCATGCCTCCCACACATACCCAGTGCTACTTGCTTTAAGGCCGGCTTCACACTATGGTAGAATTAGGTCCAGGGCTGCCCGGTGTAAACCTTACAGCCCCGAACCCGATTTCTACCCCATGCAGCCCTATGGGGCCGGATGGAGCCGGATGGCAGCTATGTACAATCCGGTTTCCATCTGTCCGGGAGGATTCGGGTGAATTCGGATTTTCCTCCCGGACACAAAAACGCTGCTTTCAACATTTTTGTGTCCGGGAGGAAAAATCTGAATGTAACATGGGGGTCTATGGCGCCGGATTGCACTGGAGACGACAAAGCATCGCACCCGGGAGCCGGATGCCGGGTGCTGAAGCTCAGCGCCGGCGCTGAACTTCAGCGCCATGGAGTTGTCCCCTTTGAGCTTTCTGGACAGTAGCTTGCTCCCCGCAAGTCGCGGTCCTGTAATTTCAACAGACCCCGCTCCAGCTGGTGCGATCTGGCTGCACACCAGACCGGAGGGCATATTTGGCCCTTTGGTTCTGTGTGCAAATCTGGTCTGGGGCTGTCTGATACACGTCCGACATCCCCAGACTGGAGCTTGCCACAGTGTGAAGCCGGCCTAATAAGGAACAGAGAGGGCTCTGTGCAAGAGCTCAAAACATGTTAGGCCGGCTTCACACTACATTAGCACAAACTTATCCATATACAAGGAAGGCCACCTCGGAAGATGACCGCCTTGTTAGCGCTCAAACATATATAGTAAACAAAGAAAAAGAGCATTAGCTAAATTCAATAAAGTATTTTTATTTCATGATCTGAAACAGGAAGGGAGGACGGGAAAGTGGATCAGGGCCTCAAAAAACACTGGTACATGTATGGCCCCTTTCACATCTCTGCGTTTGCTGCGTTTTGCTTCATTTGCGTTTTTTTCCGCGTTTTTACCGCAAAAAACGCATGAAAACGCATGCGTTTTTGTCCCCATTGATTTTAATGGGAACGCATGAAAAACGCATGCAAAAACGCATGTCAAAATGCATGTGCGTTTGCAAAAACGCAAAACGCATGCGTTTTTGCAAGCGCAGCTCAAAACGTGCCAAACAACATAAAACACCTAGGATCTATCACAGCCAGAAGTCTCAGCCCAGCCTGAGAAGCATGAGGATTTTAGCATGAGTGGTGGTGATCTCAAGATGCCTGAGTGATTGGCCATGTAGCACTAAGAAGTGAAGGAGATGGATAACTGAGCAGTTAAGTGAGTATAAGAATGACTTGTTTTACATTTTACTAGTGATGGTCAAATATATTTGTCACTATTCCTTACTGGCATGAATAGTACAGTATTCAAGATATTCATTTCTCGATGAGTATTTGTATCCTCACATAGTTGAAGAGAATCACCGCGCTGACCTCCAATGATGACAGAGTAATGGTGTATACGCTTTTTATTTAACCAGTTGCCTACGCGTTTTGTTGTGTAAACACAACTTCATCAGGTCCCTGATGAAGTTGTATTTACACAACGAAACGCGTAGGCAACTAGTTAAATAAACAAAGTATACACCATTACTCTGTTTGTCATAATTGGAGGTCAGCGCGGTGATTCTCTTCAACTCAGCGCTTTCTGTTTGTTCATCTTATCTTCCCCTGGCTGGGCACCGCTGCGACCTCAGGAGAGAGCTGTCAAAGTTGGTTGTGACTCATACAACCTGACCAGGTGAGTCTTTCCATAGAAGGGGGACACCTGGTCGCTAAACTAAGAGGATATTACTCTATGTGCGCTCCAACTATTTTATTTCTTTCTTCACAAAGTGAAATTCAAAGTCACCCCTCTGCACACTCTGCATGTTTGGTCCCTGAATTTATGCCACTAACAATGTAGGGATTGCATGACAATGGAGTAGCCATTTTTGCTACTGGCATTATCAGAATTGGCTGGTCATATCACATTATTGGATCTATATAAGACCCACAGATGGCATGTTGGGCACACTTTATCCACAGAGAGAGTAGGAAGAGCTGCTTTTAGAGAAGGGACATATGTTTTTGTAGAAGGGACAGCTGCTATCTGCCCTTGGTAGCGAACAAAAAGTTCAGGAGTAGGAATAGAGATGATTTAATAGGCATTTATGCAAGGTTGTCTGCTGCTACAAAATCATAAAAATAGCTCTTTTAATGTATAATTCACAATACCACTAATACCTGGTCTTGGTAGTGCAGGGAAGGTTCTGGAGAAGAGATAGAGACTGGTCAACAGGCATTTAGGCAGGGTTGGTTGCATTACATTATCTGCTGCCACAAAATGTTACAAACGGCCCTTTTAATGAGTAATTCATCATTAAAGATGAGCAAACTTTGTGTGAATATGTTCGCCAGTTTCTAATCTGGGCTGAATTTGTCAATGTTCACTCGGCAACTCGAACTTATACATTTTAGTGAAAAGTCAGAAATTTTGGATTCATTCGGTAATTGTTCGGATGACAAAAAGCATTAGTGCATTTGCACTAATGCTTCTGTTCTATGTTTTCAGAGTGTCAGTGTCCAGCATAGCGGGTGTCACTTCGTCGTCGAACTCATTGACCTTTATTCCTTCCCCAGCCACTAGGCGCCACCGGATTCCTTTGGCTAGTGGTGTCGGTGATTAGGGGGCCATGTCCTAGGGACCTGCTCCTTTGGTACGTGCCTCTGTCACTGGCCATCGCCATGCTCCTCCTGTGGGTGATGCTGGTTACAAGTGAGAGGTTTCTGCACAGGCATCTGGTGGGCGCAGGCTTTGTTCCTCTATCAGTAGTGGGGTGGTTGGTACCGCGCATCACCATCTGGCCTGATTGTAGAGGCAGTCCAGATGAGGTCATCAGGCTGTAAGCTCCAGCCTATGAGAAAGACCGCACCCTTCAACTACCATGGGGCCTTTCCAGCAAACCGCCAGATATATTCTTGGTTTTTCAGACTATCTAGTTTTTGTTCTATTATATTGACTCTATAGGTGAGCAGCAGACCTGAACAGGGAGGTTGACAGTAAAGTAAAAAATCGTAAGACGGTAGAAGGGTCAAAATCCAGGCAAAGGCAATAACAGAGGCAGGTAATAAAGGAGCAGGTCCCGATGAGGATATGGCCCCCCTATCACCGTTACCACTAGCCAAGGGAATACGGCGCCACCCAGTGGCTGGTGCAGGAATAACAGTTACTGATTCCAATGGTGATTTGACAGCGGGTGGGAGAAGAGGAAGTGAAAGGTCTCAAGTCAGATGAGCGCAGGTCTCCATTTTTTTCTTTCCTGCACTTACTTTGGATGGTCCGTCTGATAGCAAATCAGCACCCATAAAGCAAATTGAACTTTTTGCACACAAGGGCTTGTGTCATTAGCTTGGTATGTCACATGTAATTGCCATATGAGAAGTGGCCATTTCCCCCTGTCACTATTTTCTCAGTCTTGGAACTTAGTGACAGTCTTGCTGCTGCAGTGCTGATCCTGTGGGCGCTATTCAGATAGCTAGCTAGCGATTTTATTTCTTAATAGATAAGAGAGATAGATAGGAGGTTTAGTAACTCCTTCCTAAAACAGCTCTTTTTAGGGCTTAGTACCAGTGTTTTTGGCAAATCCCCGTGGCACAGTGGTGCTTGAGGGAAAAGTTGCTTCAATCCTGTACTAAAAACTTTTTATGGCCACTTTACACGCGGCTACATTTCTAGCTTATCCACAAGTAACTTACTGGCTGCAGTGAAATCATGGAGATATGGTTCTATCTTGTTGCTGTGTACAAATGGAATAATGTCTCCACGATTTCACTGCAGCCAGTAAGTTACCTGTGGATAAGCTAGAAATGTAGCCGCGTGTAAGGTGGCCATTACTGTCACATCGAGGCAGCAACTTCAGTTTTTTGGCTAGTACCACTTTTTTGGCAAATCCCCTGTGGTAAAGTGGTGCTTGTAAAATCTGTGCTGAAAACCTTTTAGTGTCACATCCTGGCAGCTACCACAGTTTTTGCCTAATATCATTTTTTGGCAAACCCCTGTGGTACAGTGATGCTTGTGAAATCTGTGCAAAAGATCATTTAGTGCCACATTCAGGCAGCAATCACAGTTTCTGCCTAGTACCATTTCTTGGCAAATCTGGGCTGCTGGATTCACATCCCCAGATTTTTTTGGCCTACAACTGACTTTCAAATCTGCTACCATCAAACATGAGTGGTAAAAGCCATGGTTGTGGTGGGAAAGGGAATAGGCATGGTGGTAAGGTGGTAAGGAAGACACTTGGTGTCTATGAGAGCGGGTCATGCATGCTATATCCTGGGAATCAGAGGTCAGCTCCAAAACTTCACTGAGTCAAGAGGAGGAAGTGATCTGCACCAATGGACAAAATTATTGTGAGTCGGATCTGGGGTTGGATAAAGAAGGGTCCCAGTATAATATAACCCCTTTTGAGTGAGACAATAAGGCCAATGATGTTGAGATTCTGATACCTGAGGTGGATGCCTATGTGACTTTGCAGTCAGGGCAGGAAGAGAATGGCTCTAAAGGCGAAGAGTATGATAAAACAGAGAGTGATAATGAGGTTCTCAGTGAGCTCAGCAGAGAAGGTGGAAGAGGAGGATGATGAAGCTGATGAGGTGAGGTTGCAGCTTTCTGGACAGAGACAGAGTGCTGCATATACATAAACAACTGCATCCCAGGCCACAACGCTGCTCTATGAAGAAAACCATGGTGGATCTGCAGTTTGCATTTGTAGTAAGCCATGCCTAGCCTGGGCCTTTTTCTAGAACGTGAAGAATGACCCAAGCCATGTTATCTGCAAATCATGTAAGTAAAATCTGAGTAGAGGCAAAAAAATCAATTAATATTACTTAATGCATGAACAGTCACGTGGGCATGCAGCATAAGATACAGTAGGAAGCTCACCATGCTAAAATGCAGTGTAGCAGGTCTGGCCAACCACCAAGCACCCCATCAAGGGCATCTGTGGCTTCTTCATCCTCCATGACTCTGGGGAATGTTGACACACAGACCTTCGGCCTCACATTAGCCACAGCTAGTGTGATTTTCAGGTCATCAGCTGTTTTGGAAGTGAATACATCTGTTGGTGTTGAGCGCTCTCAGACATTGGGAGCATTACCTCTTCATGAAGGCAAACTAACCTCTTCGCCTGCACCTCCCTCAGAGTCCAGCAGTTTGTCTGGTACACCCTAGTCCACACTGTCTCAGCACAGCAGCCAGCCCTCTGTCCGGCAGATGTGGTCAAGTAAAAGACAGTTTGTTCCTACCCATGCCAAAGCTAAGAGCTTACATTTCACCATCTCCAAGCTGTTGACTGCAGAAATGGTGTCTTTAGGCCTAGCGGATACTGAGGGTTTTCGGAAGCTCATGGTCATCGCAGTCCCCAGTACAAGATGTCCATTCACCACTACTTCTCAAGGTAATCTGTGCTTGTGATCCACTATCATGTTGCAGACAACATCACTGCTTCTTTGAGAAACTCTTTGTGTGACAATGTACATTTTATCACATTCACCTGAACGAGTAAGCATGGCCAGGGGAGTTACATTTTTCTACCTGGGCACTGGGTAACTCTAGTGGCTGTGGGTGAATTGGCTGCTGTACAAGTCTTGGCGTCCCTATGGTCTGTGAGTAAAACCTCTGTAAGTATCACTTTCTCCACTGCTTGTGCCTCGTCCACCTCTCCGGAGCCTCCACTTGTGCCAAAAAGCTCTGTAGTATTGTGACATGTGTTTTAACTGTTCAGAAAGAATCCAGCAAACATCTTTACTATGCTGCCAGCAGGGCTCAACAGCATCAGGCTGTGGTAAATTAAAATGCCTTGGAAATATGGGCCTTGCATGGCTCATGTCCTGAACCTGATCGTCCAGCAATTTCTAGGCCATTATCATGGCCTAGATGCACTGCTGCAGAGGACACTAATGTAGTGTGCTCACTTCTACCATTTCCACCCCACAGCTCAACAACTTGCATCTCTACAGTAGTCTTTCAGCATGCTGATTAACCACCTGATATGAAATGTGCCAACACGCTGGAATTCCACTCTGCACATGTTGCAGCAACTGTGGCAGCAGCAACAAGCCAGGTGCAGTGTGTGATGATGTATCATCTGGGCCAACACAATCATGAGGTGGAGCAAATCACACCAATGGCGTGGTCACAGAACAAGGACATCTGCACTCCTCTGCAAAGTTTTGAAAGGGTGGCTAAGATGCTTAGAGCTGACGATGCCATTATCAGCATCTACATGCTAGAGCACACTTTGACCAGGATGCAGAGTCAGGTGGTGGACAAAGAGGAAGACGAGGGAGTAGAAGAAAAAGAGTCGTATGTGCAAGGGACAAGAAGATATGAAAGGTCCAGACTGTCATCAGCACAGAGGCATGTGGCATGGGAGGGTGGAGGAGAAGGATTGATGAGGGCTTGTGGCATTAGTCAAACATTTGATGAAGGTGCAGGAGGCAAGGAAAAAATGAAGGAGAAAGAGACAATGTTGACGGGAGACTCAGCAGTTGAGAGAGATTTTGGTCATGTTTCTGTTGTGGGAGGTTGGCGGGAGAGGGCAGAGGAAACAAGTGGGAATGCTAGCCTGCCACAATCAAAACAAAGACTTGGGCCTCCTAGATGCGCAAGACACATGAATGACTTCTTGCTGCACTATCTGCAACATAATCTGTGGTTTGTTAGTATTCAAAGTAATGCTGACTACTGGGTTGCCACACTGTTATATCCCCGGTACAAAAGTAAATTTGCACAAATAATTCCCACCCTGGGAATGGACACATGCATGAAGGAGTATCAAATGAAGCTTTTAAACAATCAGAGGACTGCGTTGTCCCAAAATGCCAGTGGCGGACATAATGCACATTGCAGTTCTAGGCTTCTAACCCAGGGAACACTGAGTCATCATCATTGCAACGTTACAAGCAGCAATGTATCTGTTACTAGCAATTTCTGTAAGATGTTTGTCCATTTTTTTAGACCACCCTTTGCAACGCCAGAAGAAAGGGCTAGTCTAACACATAGTCATTGCCTAGAGAGGATAGTGCAGGAGTATCTACAGCTCAATATCAATGTCATGACTGTGGTACTGAACTCTTGTGCATTTTGCACTTCAAAACTAGAAAAGTGAGTTCACCACTCATGCCTTGGAGATTTTGTCATGCTCGGCAGCCAGCACTCTCTCAGAACTTGTCTTCAGTCCTGCTGACGCATAAGCGCATACGGCTGTCCACCGAGAGTGTAGATCACCTAACATTTATCAAGATGAATAAATCAAGAACCTCAAAGGACTTTTCCACCTCAGTGCCAGAATGGGGAGTCTAGGCACTGGTGTACATTTCAGTGTGCTACATTAGGCTCCACATTACATTATTTCAACTCTGGGGCAATTGTTGCCACTTTAGTGGAGGCTTTGCCTATTTTTTGAAAACGTGGGGACTCTTGTTAAGGTCTTTCTGCTGTGGAAAAGTGGGAAATCTTGTTATTATCTCTTTGGCTGTACTCTTTAGATCGTAATTAAGGCCACCGTTTTATCTGAAACATGTCGCTGTTAACAATCCTATGGACTGATCTGACTGCCACACATTGTGTATTTTTTATTTTTTATGGATTTGCAAGAAAGTGAAGTTCTACACATTTTTCCTCTATGTGCTGCCATTTCCTCATTCATTCCTTGAGCAGGACTTTCTGAATGACATGCCTACTCTGGTAACTCATCCTCCTTTTACTCCTCCTCTTTTTACTTAATGCATAAAACTGCTGCCACTTTTACTCTGAGACTTATCCATCTGCCAATTCTATCTGGGTGTCACCCACTTCTTAAACTTAAAGGGAACCTGTCACCTCGTTTCCCCCTCCCCCCCCCCCTCTCCTATCACTACCTGTCCCTTCATCTTGTGAGCTCATCTCTAACAATCCCTTAGGGGCCCTATAATGGTTTAGAAAAATAACTTTTAACTTAAATATGGTCTCCATCTCGGAGACTGGAAAGTTGGGTTCCGGGCACCATTCTCCCCTCCTTATCAGTATTCTGCACACCCCGCTGGGAATCCTTCGCTTCTTGTCTTGTTCCACCTTAGTTTTGAAATCCCCCCTTCCTTGTGATGTAAAACGTTGGTCCGGGAAGTCATATCATGCCCGGTGCATTCTAGGCCTAATCATTTGATCGGCCCGCTGCATTGTGGGCCTGATCACATGATCGGCCCGATGCATTGTGAGCCAGATCACATGATCGGCCCGGTTCCAGCGCATGCGCAATGAGCATATTGAAGCCGGGCCGATCACATTATCTGGCCCACAATGCACTGGGATATCCCTGAGGAAGGTACAAGGTCTGTATCCAAACGCGTTGGATGGAAATACTGATGGACTAAAGAAGCAGCTTGCATACTCTTAGCTTCTCTGGCATTTATTCGGGTACGGTGGGATGGCAGCGCGGATCACTAAAGCATGATCTCTCTCTGGTCTTTTTCTTGGATACATCACCAATGTTACGTGGGAGTGCGGATTCAACAGCAGCTATCTGAGCTAATTTACCAGTTGTGGGGAAACACAACTGGATCAAGCGAGCACATACACCTATGATGGTACTACTTTATCCGTAAAACGATAAGACCTATTTGCGCCTCTTTGTCTCCCCCTTTTTTTTGTGTAAATATAAAGTATGAGTCCTAACATAACCCCCTATGTACAGTATTAACTTACACATATCCTTCCTCTATACAGTAGAAACCACAACATAGCGCCCTATATACAATATGAACCCCATATATAAAGGATGATCCCTCATATATTCTTCTACATGCAGGATGAGCCTCCACATAGCCCCTTGTATACAGGATGAGCCTCAACATAGTCCCCTATATATAGACGCACATCCCGCAGATATTAAATAATAAATAAAACCACAACAACACATACTCATCTCTCTTCCATTTCCTGCCACTCTTCTTTAGTCCCTAGGGTTCTACTTTTTCTTATGTCCAGTGCATATCCTTGAACCAGTGCGATGATTTCTTATGCCGGCACATCATATGGAAACTCCCCTGGAGTGGTGCTGCTATATTGTGCGACCGTGTCTGCTGTGTCCAGCCGCTCCCCGGCTAATAGTCACATTGCTGTGTGTGCCTTATTCCAGAAAGAAAAAAAGAGCTGCACTCACCATGGTGATCTTCAAGTCTTTATTGTGGTGTAACAGGTGCCATGTAGGCATGTAGGAGGTTGCAGGCTACGTCCTGTGGATTGATGATGATGTACAGGTACGATTCAATGGGTCTGATAAATCATGCACAGTGAGTGCAGCTCTTCTTTTCTTTCTAGAATAACTGGAACTATCAGTGTGCCCACACCCGGATGCATGTGCAAGGCAAGTTGAAGTTTTAAAGGGACGGCAGCCCACTTTGTAGTTTGTGGCTTTGACCTAGCGGTCATTTGCCCAGCTTGGCTGCTTGCCAGTCCCGGCCTGAGTTGAATGACAGCACAGCCATCCACTTTGGTTTTGGGAGGTGCTGGATTGTTCAGGTATATCATGTTCCAAGTGATTGTCCAGATACTTAGCTGAGCAGTCTCACCCAGAACTCTGCCAGTCATAGCATTCTGTTTGAGTTGTGCTGGTAGCCTTCATCAATGTCCCCTGCTTTTTTTTGATTATTGTCATCTATCCCTGGACTGTTGCCTGATGACAGTTCAGTTTACTCAAACCATACACAATGTGTCTTTTTGGTATGTTGGCTGCAGAGAATTACCTGACTGTCTCAGTTTACTTGTTGTATTCATAACCAACTCTCCTGGTAAGTGACCCTGGATCATCCTACTTCTCTGCTTTCAAACTTGCCCATGAGGAAGTGAGAAGCTTCAAATTATGACTAAATGGTAAAAAGTGTTTTTCATAATGTATATGGTTCAGCCATTAACATAATAAATAGGAGGACCAGATAACACTGCATGAACCAGTCAGCAGTCACAATCTGTACTAGTACAGTTAAAGAGCTGGTAAGTCATGGAGAGTGTGTAATCATATGACGCAAGGAATCAAATTTAGAAGAAAACTTTGTAAAGGGCAGAATGAGAAATGTTAGATAACTAAGGCGTGGTGATAGGTTTAAAGAAATGTGTTTCTAGGGCCCATTTAAGAGTGTAGATATTGAGAAATAATTGAATTGTTAATGATACTGTATTCCAGAGAATTGGCGAAGCTCATGGGAAGTCTTGGAGACAGGAGTGAAAGGTTTGGATTATTAAGGATGTCAGTCTTATGTCATTATCAAATCAGGGG
The DNA here is from genome assembly GCA_033576535.1 of Allobates femoralis. Classification (NCBI taxonomy): domain Eukaryota; kingdom Metazoa; phylum Chordata; class Amphibia; order Anura; family Aromobatidae; genus Allobates; species Allobates femoralis. The sequence continues at coordinate 152,150,350 of JARQOC010000006.1, forward strand.
CCATGGGTGTAGGATAGAGACAGGCTCACGTGTCTCGTAACTGGGTGCTACAGTAAAGAAAGTAACAGTCAATTAGGGTGTCCGGGCACACCAAATATGAATAAATTCCAATCACAAGTTTACAGGTGAAAAAAACGTGTCCTCTTTATTGCCACACTAGTCCAACGTTTCGACCATCCACGGCCTTTTTCAAGGTTCTGTTTACAAAGATTGTCAAGCACAATGACACAGGTATTAATACAGTATGCACAGTATAAATATAAAAGAGGTGTTGGTGTGTGTGTCCGTGCATATATACAAGTGAGCATCTATAGTGTTGGTGGTGGAGGCACGTACAGGTGTAATGTGATCAAATAGTGTGGGAGTGTGTAGGGAGTGGAGCAAGAAGGTCGAGCGGGTTAAGGTGGAATGACTAAGTGAGAGGCACTAGGTATAATGGCTATCTTGGTAGGTTTAACTGGAACAAGACCTAATGTAGTCAAGTGAAAAAGGTAGTTACAGTGTAGACACTGGGGATGAGGTGTTAGAGGAATGAGTATCAATCAATGGAAAGGTATTCTTGCAAGAGAATAAAAGCTGGTGTTAAAGACAATGGGAAAAAGATAATGTATGTAGTGTATGAAGCTTCTCGTTGCTTCAGCCTCTGAATACGATTTCCGCCCCTCCTTTGGGTGGTGCGCCCTCAATGACTTGAAAGCGTAACTGCGATACATTTTGATTATGTTGAAGAGGCTAAAGCAACGAGAAGCCTATTGGATCCATGCACTACATACCTTGGAACCTTTGGGACTGAACCGTGAATACGAGACTTTTTGATAACCATCTTGTAATATGGACTTCTACTGATTCATTTCCATGAGTCTATTTTTTGCTTATCATGAGTATCTGACCATACTTGTGTGAAGTATTATTTAAGGTAAACATCACGTATCTGACTACAATTACCTCCCTCATTTTATGTGCCATGTGACTAACCTGCTTCTGTTCTAAGAATATAAGCATAATGACTTGCGTTATCATATTTAAAGGTCCTAGGTGTACTGTCAGGACCTTGCAATCTGGCCAATCAGGTGGCCGCTAGCGATCACTTGGTTGTGACGTGTCGCCATCTGATTGGCCAGATTGCTACCGGCCATCTGATTGGCTCATAGTCACAGGTCCTTGTCCGGTGATCTGATGTCTTCTTTGCTGGTCCCGGTGCAGGTGTCAGGCAGGTGAGTATGTAATTTTATTATTTTTAACAACTTTTAATCACTTTTAGGCTACTTTCGCAGTGTAGCTATAGATACACTGTGAAAGTATTAGGACTACTCGCTACTCCCGAGTACACATAAGATACTCGGAGAGTAGCGAGTAGCCGAATACCGCTACTATTCGGCGAGTTCCGAATAGTAGTGAGTATACTCGCTCATCCCTACTCCAGCTGCATTATTGAGGATGTTGACCCCACCAGCACTGAGAGAGCACACCAACGCCGCCTTGAACGGACTTCTACACCCTCACAGCACTGTTCTTTAAATGCTTTCCGTATTTTCTGACACATTGGCATAGCGCTTTCGAGGACCATATTTTGAACCGCACATGCACGTGCTTGCTTTTCACCGCACTTCCGTGCGTTCCACACATCGGAAGTGACGTGCGGTAGTCCTGCCTCACTTCCTTAAATACTATTTACACAGATACCGCACACCGCTGCTGAACAAGCAAGACACAAGCCGAAAAGTAACCCACTCTCCTGCTATCCCAGCTTATTCTATTATTGCCACTTTGTATGCCCATTAGTCTGTTTCTTTTACAGGCCAAACTTACACCCTGAGCTCTGCCCAACTACTTTGGTATGAGATTCTTGCCTACTTTGACAGGTTTGATTTCATCAATGTCCTCTCCTGACCCACTCTGTAACCCTTTCCTTTCCTCCATCCAGATCTCTGTATCGTATGTGCCCTTCATACGTTCTCTGAACCTCCTGATACTTGGAGATCTTATGGGTATATTGGTTCAAAGACATCATTTAGACTCACTCAGTACTTATACCTTTATTCTAATTTAACCCCCTTTTTTTGGTCTCTGTGTAGAACCACAACACTGTGGACTATATAGGTCTTGAACAGCACGAATCCATTAAGTGATACTCTGATTCTGTTTCACTTTGCTACCAGTAGGTTTTCCTATAGTCTTTTCCTACACACACTAATCTGGGAGTACCTTTTCTAGGACTACACTTTTACAGTATACTATCTTCCTATGGGGTTCTAGCCCTCATCAAAGGAGATTTCCGTGCTCTATCCCACTACTGGTCTAGCTTTAGTGACGCTCTATTTGCATCACAATGATCCTTAACTGTTGTACACTATACTATATGTGTAACGTTTTATAACTAGATATTCCACTTTCACTTTTTCATTGATTTTATAAAAGGGAATTAGTCTTCTGGTTTTTGCTATGTAATCTGAGAGCACCATGATGAAGGGGCAGCGACCCTGATTTTAGTCTGTTTTGCTGTTTCAATAAAATCAATGTTTTATAAGCAAGAGATTATCACCACAGGAAAAGATGGCCTCATGCCTCCTGCTCCAAATGTGTCTCCATCACAGATTAGCAGCTTTATTTCAATATACAATATATGTAACACAGAAAGTGACCAATGGTAGGGTCACACTCGGCAGTCGTCAGTTTTTCTGCCTTATGGAAACCTGATTCCGTCTTTGGAGATTGCTATGTTTGCAACCCAAAAACACTATGCATTAACGCATGGTACCTATATGTACCATGCGTTAACGGATGTGTTTTCCATAGGGCCCCATGTTGAAAAAACGCTATGCGTTTTTTTCACTGCACCCAAAAACGCAGCTAGCAGAGGTTTTGGGTGCAGTAAAAAAACGCATAGTGTTTTTCAGCAGTGCATTTTGACACTGCGTTTTTTGCATGGGAGCCTATGGATCCATTAAAACCATCCGTTTTTCTCAAATTCTAAGTTGAAAAACTGTTGGTTTTAACAGACCCATGGCTCAAGTGTGACCCTAGGCAATCAGTAGTGTGGCAGGGGATATTACAGAGCTTGCATTCCTAGATGTGAAAAAAGAAAAAGTAGGGTTCACCGACATTTGTCCTGAATATATACTTGCTGTTAATCGCATGCACCAAGCCAGTGCATATACAGAATGCTAGAGTGCTCGCTTCCACTGGTATCTTCTCAGTTAAGACACCTCCAGTCCGCAACATGAAACAATTTTCTTTATTTCATCACTTTGTTAAAAAAAAGGTCAGATAATGCGTTTCTAGAGCCTCATGTGCCTTTAGTTATGGTATATATAGTACTATGATTAAGGGCACGTGATTTCCATTCCTAGATCTGCAGCAGAAAAAAAACTGACTTTATCACAATTGCTGCATCTAATAAACTAAGGGAACTTTCACATTACGTTTTAACACACGTTCAGTAATCCTATCTGATTCAAAGGATGCAGGATGGGATTACCAGCCAAGGGGGCGGCGAGACATTTCACGAACCTGACCCAAATTGCTGCCTCCAGATCTCAACAGGAGGCCAGCTGTGCACTGAATATAACTTCATACTTCAGGTACGTGGGGTCACTGTGGGCACATACAGGGGTTACTAGAACCCTATGTACTTGATGGAAACCTGCTGCACAGTATAAAATGCCCTGGGGGGGTGACCGGTTCCCTTTAATAATCAGGACCATAAAAAGATCAGGATAAATGTGAACAGTTTAGAAATAAAACACATAGCTGATACTATGTTGTCTGAAATAATGGATTCCAAAATCCCAATGTTTAATGTACCCTGTTTGGTGCTTCATATACCTAATCTCTATTTGCATTTTCTGATGAAAGACAAACAAAAGCATGATGAACAAAATGTTGTTTAACTGGATCACATTTATGGAGAGAACAGAACTTGCTGCCAAACCATGTTTATGTAGATATGCGTTTTTACAAGTCAAAATATTCCAAAGCAGCTGGGGAAACAGATTTCCAGAATACCATGAAACAAACGTACACACATCAGGTGCAAAACAAAGAATCATTTTTAGACATGGTTAGCTGTGATAGAATTGTTCTGAAAGTTTGCTATTAACTAAACATAATGACCTGCAAACAAACGGTCCTGAAACAGTACCATTTTTCTAAAGTTAATTACTTTGAAAACTTATAAAGAAAAAAGTTTCAGTTACATAAACTGATTTCTAAAGAACAAAGAAAAATAAACTGTTAAATTATCATCTTGACCCTCAAAGTCAAACGTTTGTGTAAGAATAATAACCTGTTATTTTTAATTCAGAGCTTTGACAATATATCAGTAAGTTTAACGTTAATGAAAATTGAACAATAAGTTTTCTTTTATTATTATTGACCAAAAATAGTTGTGTATGATATACTAGTGCACCAGATTCTTCAAAAAGGTGCCGATCTGAAACAGTTTTTACAACAAGACATGTTATGGCCACTTTACACGTCCCGATATCGGCGTCCAACTCCGATAAAAAGTTACGTGGTTCGTGTGTTGGCCCCGATATCGTTCGTGCGTTGTATGGTGTAAATGTCCAATACGATGCACGAACGATGCCAAAACGATATTGGGGATCAAATGAGCATGCTCTCCAACGGCCCGATATTGGATGGACGATGTGACTGGATCGTGCTGTGTGACAGCCCAACAACGATTTGGAGTACAACTTCCCCTATTCTCTCCCATGTTAAATGGTCGTTCCTGGGTCGCCCGTACAAGGGGGCGTACACATCGCAGTGGCGTTGCCTGCCGATATCGCGCTGTGTAACATCTTCTATGCGATCTTGTAATTCTGCCCAAAAAATGCGCGCTCCGGCGTCGTTGTATCCAACATCGGACCGATGTTGGGACGTGTAAAGTGGCCATTAGGCTTCACATTGTTTTATGCAACTTTTCTTAAAAAAAAGAAAAAAGAAAAAGAAAAGGAGATGACATATTAGTAAGACTAGAAATCAGCATATTGATTAGATGTAATCTATGTTACAAGCCTTATGAAACTTACAGGACCATTCAAATTTAAACAATTAGTTCAACTGATTAGCCAAATAAAATGCCCACCAACAGCTTCCACATTGCTGGTAAACATCAGAGAGACGTCAGATGCTATTAATGAAAATACAGTGGGTACGGAAAGAGCTCAGACAATTTTTAGCTCTTTGTTTCTTTGCAGCCATTTGGTAAATTAAAAAAAGTTCTTTTTTTTTTCTCATTAAAGAGGACCTGTTACCCGCCTGGTGCTATCCAAACTGAAAGCACCACTGAATGCAGCATGTCTGCTGCATTCAGGGGAAGGATCTCCCATATTTTTACCCACCCTGTAAGCTGTAAAAAATAACTTTAGAGATAAAGAGTCTGTAGGGACTTACTGATTATGGAGTCCTCGCTCTTCCCAGGAGTCCTCCCTGCCCCCTGTCTCTCAGTGCCTCATCCTGCCTGTGATGTCAGTACTGGGGCCCACCCTGCTTCAGATTATGCTGTATGCATACAGCGAGGCAGGCTCTGGTGCTGATGTCACATGCAGGAGGTGGCACAGACAGGCAGGGGGTGGCACAGAGAGGAAGGAGGTTTGGAGGATCCCCGGGAACAGAGAGAACTCCATAATCAGTAAGTACCTCCGGACTTATTATATCTAAACTTTATAAAGTGTTTTTTACAGCTTGCAGGGTGGGTAGAAATATGGGAGACCCCATCATTGAATGCAGGAAGCACGCTGCTTTCAGTGGTGCTTTCAGTTTGGAAAGCACCAGGGGGGTGAAAGGTCCTCTTTAATGTACACTCTGCACCCTCTCTTGACTTAAAAAAACAGAAATGTAGATTTTTTTTATTTTATTAAAAAAGAAAAACTCACTTGGAGAAATTAGAACTGGATGGATAGAAGCCGCGCTGACCACAATAAGAGTAACAGAGTAACAGACACACTCTGTTTATTCAGAGTGTGTCTGTTACTCTGTTACTCTTATTGTGGTCAGCACGGCTTCTATCCATCCGGTTCTAATTTCTCCAAGTGGATCCTTACTTTTTGCCGGGAGCCTGCTGCGACCATACGTGCTTGTCCACGGGAGTTGTGACCATTCACAACCAGACCAGGTGAGTCTGCATTGTAGGAGCAGGGCCGGGACGATAGGTAGGCGACCCTAGGCGATCGCCTAGGGCGCCATCTTGTGGAGGGCGCATTGCCCGCCCCCTAGAGGGCCCCGTGCTGACCGCCGGCGGCCGCGCCGGCCAGAGAGGAGGGAGGAGGGGACTTCCTGTCCTGCAGCTCTGCCCGGTGCCCGCCCCTCCTCTCCTCCAACATGGGGCCTATGGAGCGCGGATCCGAGGAAACAGCTGAGTTCCTCGGACCCGATCTTAGTGTACTGAGCATGCTCAGTACACTAAAATCGCTCTGTGCCATAATATCACTTCTGCAATGTATATTCATACATTGCAGAAGTGATATCCTGTGAAATGAAAGGGTTAAAAATAAAAAAATCTTTATTCTCACCTCTCCACGATCCAGCGATGCCTCCTGCGCTCTGTGCTTCCAGGACCTGGCCTGACGTCACAGTGCAGTCACATGACCGGTTACCGCGGTAACCGGTCATGTGACTGTGACATCACGCCAGGTCCTGTTGATCAGAAGAAGCTGGAAGCAGCGCGGGTGTCGCGGAGAGGTGAGAATGAAGATTTTTTTATTTTTTAAGCTCTGCAGAAGGAGGACAAAGAGGGGGGCAAAGAGGGGCTGCAAAGGGGGGCAAAGAGGGTCTGCAGAGAGGGGAGCAAAGAGGGTCTGCAGAGAGGGGAGCAAAGAGGGTCTGCAAAGAGGGGGGCAAAGAGGGGCTGCAAAGGGGGGCAAAGAGGGTCTGCAGAGAGGGGAGCAAAGAGGGGAGCAAAGAGGGTCTGCAAAGAGGGGGCAAAGAGGGGCTGCAAAGGGGGGCAAAGAGGGTCTGCAGAGAGGGGAGCAAAGAGGGTCTGCAAAGAGGGTCTGCAGAGAGGGAGCAAAGAGGGGAGCAAAGAGGGTCTGCAAAGAGGGGAGCAAAGAGGGGGTCCAAAGAGGGCTGCAAAGAGGGTCTGCAGAGAGGGGAGCAAAGAGGGGGGCAAAGAGGGTCTGCAAAGAGGGGAGCAAAGAGGGGGTCCAAAGAGGGGCTGCAAAGAGGGGGGCAAAGAGGGGAGCAAAGAGGGGCTGCAAAGAGGGGAGCAAAGAGGGTCTGCAGAGAGGGGAGCAAAGAGGGTCGGCAAAGAGGGGCTGCAAAGAGGGGCTGCAAAGAGGGGAGCAAAGAGGGTCGGCAAAGAGGGGCTGCAAAGAGGGGCTGCAAAGAGGGGGGCAAAGAGGGGCTGCAAAGAGGGCCTGCAAAGAGGGGCTGCAAAGAGGGGGGCAAAGAGGGTCTGCAGAGAGGGGAGCAAAGAGGGTCTGCAGAGAGGAGAGCAAAGAGGGTCTGCAAAGAGGGTCTGCAGAGAGGGGAGCAAAGAGGGTCTGCAAAGAGGGGGGCAAAGAGGGCTGCAAAGGGGGGCAAAGAGGGTCTGCAGAGAGGGGAGCAAAGAGGGTCTGCAAAGAGGGTCTGCAGAGAGGGGAGCAAAGAGGGGAGCAAAGAGGGTCTGCAAAGAGGGGAGCAAAGAGGGGGTCCAAAGAGGGGCTTCAAAGAGGGTCTGCAGAGAGGGGAGCAAAGAGGGGGGCAAAGAGGGTCTGCAAAGAGGGGAGCAAAGAGGGGGTCCAAAGAGGGGCTGCAAAGAGGGGGGCAAAGAGGGGAGCAAAGAGGGGCTGCAAAGAGGGGAGCAAAGAGGGTCTGCAGAGAGGGGAGCAAAGAGGGTCGGCAAAGAGGGGCTGCAAAGAGGGGGGCAAAGAGGGGCTGCAAAGAGGGGCTGCAAAGAGGGGGGCAAAGAGGGTCTGCAGAGAGGGGAGCAAAGAGGGGGCAAAGAGGGGCTGCAAAGAGGGGGTCCAAAGAGGGGCTGCAAAGAGGGGGGCAAAGAGGGTCTGCAAAGAGGGGGTCCAAAGAGGGTCTGCAGAGAGGGGAGCAAAGAGGGGGGCAAAGAGGGTCTGCAAAGAGGGGAGCAAAGAGGGGGTCCAAAGAGGGGCTGCAAAGAGGGGGGCAAAGAGGGGCTGCAAAGAGGGGGGCAAAGAGGGTCTGCAGAGAGGGGGGCAAAGAGGGGGCAAAGAGGGGAGCAAAGAGGGGCTGCAAAGAGGGGGGCAAAGAGGGTCTGCAGAGAGGGGAGCAAAGAGGGGGGCAAAGAGGGTCTGCAAAGAGGGGAGCAAAGAGGGGGTCCAAAGAGGGGCTGCAAAGAGGGGGCAAAGAGGGTCTGCAAAGAGGGGGCAAAGAGGGTCTGCAAAGAGGGGAGCAAAGAGGGGGCAAAGAGGGGGGCGAAGAGGGGGGCAAAGAGGGTCTGCAAAGAGGGGAGCAAAGAGGGGAGCAAAGAGGGGCTGCAAAGAGGGGGCAAAGAGGGCTGCAAAGAGGGGCTGCAAAGAGGGGGGCAAAGAGGGACTGCAAAGAGGGGAGCAAAGAGGGGGTCCAAAGAGGGGCTGCAAAGAGGGTCCGCAGAGAGGGGAGCAAAGAGGGGGGCAAAGAGGGGAGCAAAGAGGGGGTCCAAAGAGGGGCTGCAAAGAGGGGCTGCAAAGAGGGGGGCAAAGAGGGGCTGCAAAGAGGGGCTGCAAAGAGGGGCTGCAAAGAGGGGCTGCAAAGAGGGGGGCAAAGAGGGTCTGCAGAGAGGGGGAGCAAAGAGGGGGCAAAGAGGGGCTGCAAAGAGGGGGTCCAAAGAGGGGCTGCAAAGAGGGGGGCAAAGAGGGGCTGCAAAGAGGGGGGCAAAGAGGGTCTGCAGAGAGGGGGTCCAAAGAGGGTCTGCAGAGAGGGGAGCAAAGAGGGGGCAAAGAGGGTCTGCAAAGAGGGGAGCAAAGAGGGGTCCAAAGAGGGGCTGCAAAGAGGGGGCAAAGAGGGGAGCAAAGAGGGCTGCAAAGAGGGGGGCAAAGAGGGTCTGCAGAGAGGGGAGCAAAGAGGGGGCAAAGAGGGTCTGCAGAGAGGGGAGCAAAGAGGGGTCCAAAGAGGGGCTGCAAAGAGGGGGGCAAAGAGGGCTGCAAAGAGGGGCTGCAAAGAGGGGGGCAAAGAGGGACTGCAAAGAGGGGAGCAAAGAGGGGGTCCAAAGAGGGGCTGCAAAGAGGGTCTGCAGAGAGGGGAGCAAAGAGGGGGCAAAGAGGGTCTGCAAAGAGGGGGTCCAAAGAGGGGCTGCAAAGAGGGGAGCAAAGAGGGTCGGCAAAGAGGGGAGCAAAGAGGGGCTGCAAAGAGGGGAGCAAAGAGGGTCGGCAAAGAGGGGCTGCAAAGAGGGGCTGCAAAGAGGGGGGCAAAGAGGGACTGCAAAGAGGGGAGCAAAGAGGGGGTCCAAAGAGGGGCTGCAAAGAGGGTCTGCAGAGAGGGGAGCAAAGAGGGGGGCAAAGAGGGTCTGCAAAGGGGGGCAAAGAGGGTCTGCAGAGAGGGGAGCAAAGAGGGTCGGCAAAGAGGGGAGCAAAGAGGGGCTGCAAAGAGGGGAGCAAAGAGGGTCGGCAAAGAGGGGCTGCAAAGAGGGGCTGCAAAGAGGGGGGCAAAGAGGGGCTGCAAAGAGGGCCTGCAAAGAGGGGCTGCAAAGAGGGGGCAAAGAGGGTCTGCAGAGAGGGGAGCAAAGAGGGTCTGCAGAGAGGAGAGCAAAGAGGGTCTGCAAAGAGGGTCTGCAGAGAGGGGAGCAAAGAGGGTCTGCAAAGAGGGGGGCAAAGAGGGGCTGCAAAGGGGGGCAAAGAGGGTCTGCAGAGAGGGGAGCAAAGAGGGTCTGCAAAGAGGGTCTGCAGAGAGGGGAGCAAAGAGGGGAGCAAAGAGGGTCTGCAAAGAGGGGAGCAAAGAGGGGGTCCAAAGAGGGGCTTCAAAGAGGGTCTGCAGAGAGGGGAGCAAAAGAGGGGGCAAAGAGGGTCTGCAAAGAGGGAGCAAAGAGGGGGTCCAAAGAGGGCTGCAAAGAGGGGGGCAAAGAGGGGAGCAAAGAGGGCTGCAAAGAGGGGAGCAAAGAGGGTCTGCAGAGAGGGGAGCAAAGAGGGTCGGCAAAGAGGGCTGCAAAGAGGGGGGCAAAGAGGGGCTGCAAAGAGGGGCTGCAAAGAGGGGGGCAAAGAGGGTCTGCAGAGAGGGGAGCAAAGAGGGGGGCAAAGAGGGCTGCAAAGAGGGGGTCCAAAGAGGGGCTGCAAGAGGGGGGCAAAGAGGGTCTGCAAAGAGGGGGTCCAAAGAGGGTCTGCAGAGAGGGGAGCAAAGAGGGGGGCAAAGAGGGTCTGCAAAGAGGGGAGCAAAGAGGGGGTCCAAAGAGGGCTGCAAAGAGGGGGGCAAAGAGGGGCTGCAAAGAGGGGGGCAAAGAGGGTCTGCAGAGAGGGGGGCAAAGAGGGGGGCAAAGAGGGGAGCAAAGAGGGGCTGCAAAGGGGGGCAAAGAGGGTCTGCAGAGAGGGGAGCAAAGAGGGGGCAAAGAGGGTCTGCAAAGAGGGGAGCAAAGAGGGGGTCCAAAGAGGGGCTGCAAAGAGGGGGGCAAAGAGGGTCTGCAAAGAGGGGGGCAAAGAGGGTCTGCAAAGAGGGGAGCAAAGAGGGGGGCAAAGAGGGGGGCGAAGAGGGGGGCAAAGAGGGTCTGCAAAGAGGGGAGCAAAGAGGGGAGCAAAGAGGGGCTGCAAAGAGGGGGGCAAAGAGGGCTGCAAAGAGGGGCTGCAAAGAGGGGGGCAAAGAGGGACTGCAAAGAGGGGAGCAAAGAGGGGGTCCAAAGAGGGGCTGCAAAGAGGGTCCGCAGAGAGGGGAGCAAAGAGGGGGGCAAAGAGGGGAGCAAAGAGGGGGTCCAAAGAGGGGCTGCAAAGAGGGGCTGCAAAGAGGGGGCAAAGAGGGGCTGCAAAGAGGGGCTGCAAAGAGGGGCTGCAAAGAGGGGCTGCAAAGAGGGGGGCAAAGAGGGTCTGCAGAGAGGGGAGCAAAGAGGGGGGCAAAGAGGGCTGCAAAGAGGGGGTCCAAAGAGGGGCTGCAAAGAGGGGGGCAAAGAGGGGCTGCAAAGAGGGGGGCAAAGAGGGTCTGCAGAGAGGGGGTCCAAAGAGGGTCTGCAGAGAGGGAGCAAAGAGGGGGCAAAGAGGGTCTGCAAAGAGGGGAGCAAAGAGGGGGTCCAAAGAGGGGCTGCAAAGAGGGGGCAAAGAGGGGAGCAAAGAGGGGCTGCAAAGAGGGGGCAAAGAGGGTCTGCAGAGAGGGGAGCAAAGAGGGGGGCAAAGAGGGTCTGCAGAGAGGGGAGCAAAGAGGGGGTCCAAAGAGGGGCTGCAAAGAGGGGGGCAAAGAGGGCTGCAAAGAGGGGCTGCAAAGAGGGGGGCAAAGAGGGACTGCAAAGAGGGGAGCAAAGAGGGGGTCCAAAGAGGGGCTGCAAAGAGGGTCTGCAGAGAGGGGAGCAAAGAGGGGGGCAAAGAGGGTCTGCAAAGAGGGGTCCAAAGAGGGGCTGCAAAGAGGGGCTGCAAAGAGGGGCTGCAAAGAGGGGCTGCAAAGAGGGGGCAAAGAGGGTCTGCAGAGAGGGTTGCAAAGAGGGGGTCCAAAGAGGGGCTGCAAAGAGGGGGGCAAAGAGGGTCTGCAGAGAGGGGAGCAAAGAGGGGGGCAAAGAGGGTCTGCAAAGAGGGGAGCAAAGAGGGGTCCAAAGAGGGCTTCAAAGAGGGGGGCAAAGAGGGGAGCAAAGAGGGGCTGCAAAGAGGGGGGCAAAGAGGGTCTGCAGAGAGGGAGCAAAGAGGGGGGCAAAGAGGGGAGCAAAGAGGGGCTGCAAAGAGGGGGGCAAAGAGGGTCTGCAGAGAGGGGAGCAAAGAGGGGGGCAAAGAGGGTCTGCAAAGAGGGGAGCAAAGAGGGGGTCCAAAGAGGGGCTGCAAAGAGGGGGGCAAAGAGGGTCTGCAAAGAGGGGGGCAAAGAGGGTCTGCAAAGAGGGGAGCAAAGAGGGGGGCAAAGAGGGTCTGCAAAGAGGGAGCAAAGAGGGGGTCCAAAGAGGGGCTGCAAAGAGGGGGGCAAAGAGGGCTGCAAAGAGGGGCTGCAAAGAGGGGGGCAAAGAGGGACTGCAAAGAGGGGGCAAAGAGGGGCTGCAAAGAGGGGGGACAGAGGGGACAAAGAGGGGAGACAGAGGGCAGACAGAGGGGAGAAGGGTGACAGGAGGGTGACAGGAGGGGGACAAGGTGACAGGAGGGGCAGGGAGAGGATCCAAACTGATGCTGCAAAACATCGGGATCGGATGCCTATTTGGCATCCGATTGCAGTCATCAGTTTGGATCAGTTGCTGTCCGAGGGTGCTGCAAAAAGTCTGGTCCCCTCGGACAGCACAAAAACGCTGTGTGAAAGCAGCCTTATTTGGAACGGATCAGGTCGGATCCAATTCGGTCCGATTTGACCCGCTGTGCCAAAAATCGAAGCAGGCTGCGATTTTGGGCACAGCAAAAAATCGGCCAGAATCGGATCTGACAAAAATCAGATGCCAATAAGGCCAAATCCGATGTGAACCGTGCCCATAGGATAACATGAGGCCAAAATCTGATCCGTGGCTGTCCGTTTTACAACGGACAGCCACGGATCACAGAAAAACGCAGTGTGAAAGCAGCCTTACAGCAGACGCACGGTGACGGCGGCCGCGGTGAGTGTGCAAAGGCGCGCCTCCCCCCCCGGCCCCCGCATACTGGGCCCTGTATACACCACTGGGCCCTGTATACACCACTGGGTCTTGTATACACCACTAGGCCCTGTATACACCACCACTGGGCCCTGTATACACCACCACTGGGCCTGCTGTATATACTGCTGGGGCCTGTATATACCACTGGGGCTGCTGTATATACTGCTGGGGCCTGTATATACCACTGGGGCTGCTGTATAACCCCTGGGGCTGCTGTATAACCCCTGGGGCTGCTGTATTACCCCTGGGGCTGCTGTATAACCCCTGGGGCTGCTGTATAACCCCTGGGGCTGCTGTATAACCCCTGGGGCTGCTGTATAACCCCTGGGGCTGCTGTATTACCCCTGGGGCTGCTGTATTACCACTGGGGCTGCTGTATTACCACTGGGGTCTGTATGTACCACTGGAGAGGCTGCTGTATACCACTTTGCTGGGGGCTGTATACCTGTGCTGGGGTCCACCCTCGGCTTATACACGAGTCAATAGGTTTTCCCAGGTTTTGGGGGCAAAAGTAGGGGGTCGGCTTATACACAGGTCGGGTTATACACGAGTATATATGGGTAGTAATCCTACAATGTCTGCTGGACATGGTATGAGGAGGTTTATGGCTCAGTACACACTCCATACTTCTTGTTATTAACCAGTTAATGCTCTCTTGTCCACCGCACTGCAGTTTCAAAAGAGGACAACAGTGAGACAAGCAGCAACATGGCATCAGAGAGTCCCTGACCTCGAAATAGAAGATCCTCACATCCTGGTATTGTGACATAATATTAAGAATAATACTTTTTGCATTTATATTACACTATGAACTTCACAGCACTTTACATACATCATGAACACTGTTCCCATTGGGGCTCACAATGTAAACAACCTATCAGTATGTCTCTGTAGTGTGGTTGGACGAACCTTTTATAGGTCCCCGTTAAATTAAATCTACTTTCAAAGTATGCTGACATTTTTATTCCCAGACATATTTCGGGGGGGGGGGGGGGGGGGGCGCCGTTTGCCTTACCTGCCTAGGGCACCAAAATGCCTTGTCCCGGCACTGTGTAGGAGTCCGTGTGACCATCAAACCCGAAGGTATTACTCTATGTGCGCTTCTTTTCCTTCTTATTTGTAGAAAAAAGAAAAACTGAAATATCACATAGTCATAAATATTTTATATTTATATTTTATATTTATATTTATAACCCTTAGCTCAGTATTGAGTGGAAGCACCCTTTTGAGCTAGTACAGCCATGAGACTTCTTGGGAATTATGCAACAAGTTTTTCACACCTGGATTTGGGGATCCTCTGCCATTCTTCCTTGCAGATCCTCTCCAGTTCCGTTAGGTTGGATGGTGAATGTTGGTGGACAGCCATTATCAGGTCTCTCCAGAGATGCTCTACTAGGTTTAGGTCAGGGCTCTGGCTGGGCCAGTCAAGAATGGTCATAGAGTTGTTCTGAAGCCACTACTTTGTTATTTTAGCTGTGTGCTTATGGTCCTTGTATTGTTCGAAGGTAAACCTTCGGCCAAGTCTGAATTCCAGAGCACATTCATGTTTCCTTGCAATTGCAGCGAGTCTTCCTGTCCGTGCAAGCTGATAAACACCCCCACAGCATAATGCTGCCACCACCATGTTTCACTGTTGGGATTTTATTGGGCAGGTGATGAGCAGTGCCTAGTTTTCTCCCAAATGTACCGCTTAGAATTATCACCAAAAGGTCTATCTTCATTTCATAAGACCAGAGAATCTTATTTCTCATAGTCTGGTAGTCCTTCATGTGTTTTTTAGCAAACTCTATGCAGGCTTACATATCTCTTACACTGAAGAGAGCCTTCTGTCTGGCCATTCTGACATAAAGGCATGACTAGTGGATGGCTGCAGTGATAGTTGACTTTAAGGAACTTTCTTTCATCTCCATTGTGCATCTATGGAGCTCAGCCATAGTGGTCTTGGGGTTCTTCTTTACCTCTTGAACCAAGGCTCTTATCCTTCGATTGGTCAGTTTGGCTGGATGGCCAGATCTGGGAGACTTCTGGTGGTCCCAAACATCTTTCATTTAAGGATTATGGAGGCCACTGTGCTCTTAGGAACCTTGAGTACTGCAGAAATTATTTTGTAACTTTGGCCAGATCTGTGCCTTTCCACAATTATGTCTCTGAGCTTCTTGGGCAGTTCCTTTGATCTCATGATCTTCATTTGGTCTGAAATGCGCTGTGAGCTTTGAGGTCTTATGTAGACAGGTGTGTGCTTTTCTAAATCAAGTCCTATCAGTTTATTAACCCCTTCAGGACCCAGCCTATTTTGACCCTAAAGACCTTGGCCTTTTTTGCAATTCTGACCAGTGTCCCTTTATGAGGTTATAACTCGGGAACGCTTCAACTGATCCTAGCGATTCTGGGATTGTTTTTTCGTGACATATTGGGCTTCATGCTAGTATTAAATTTAAGTTGATAATTTTTGTGTTTATTTGTAAAAAAATTAAAAATATGGCAAAAATTTAGAAAATTTCACAATTTTCACATTTTTTATTTTTTTTTCTGATAAACAAGAGAGATATGTGACAGAAAAAAGTTATTAAATAATATTTCCCACATGTCTACTTCACATCAGCACAATTTTGGAAAAAAAATAATTTTTTGTTAGGACGTTATAAGGGTTCAAAGTTCATGAGCCATTTTTCATTTTTCAACCAAAATTTATAAAACCATTTTTTTTGTGACCACATCACATTTGAAGTCCTTTTGAGGGGTGTACATGACAGAAAGCACCCAAAAGTGACACCATTCCAAAAACTTCACCCCTCAAGCTACTCAAAACTACATTTAAGAAGATTATTAACCCTTCAGGTGCTTCACAGGAACTAAAGCAAAGTGGAAACAAAAAATGGATATTTTAATTTTTCTATCAAAAATGTTCTTTTAGCCTCAATTCTTTCATTTTCACATGGGCAACAGGATAAAATGGATCTTAAAATGTGTTGTGCAAATTCTCCCGAGTACATCGATACCTCATATGTGATAATAAACCACTGTTT
Source organism: Allobates femoralis (assembly GCA_033576535.1). Classification (NCBI taxonomy): domain Eukaryota; kingdom Metazoa; phylum Chordata; class Amphibia; order Anura; family Aromobatidae; genus Allobates; species Allobates femoralis. The sequence goes on from JARQOC010000006.1 coordinate 152,166,037, forward strand.
GGGCGCACGGCAGGGCTCAGAAGTGAAGGAGCGCAATTTGAATTTTGGAGCTAATTTTACATTCAAAAAGTAAAATTGCGCTCCTTCCCTTCTGACCCCTGCCGTGCGCCCAAACAGTGGTTTATGACCACATATGTGGTATCGGTGTACTCAGGAGAAATTGCCCAACAAATTTTAGGATAAATTTTATGCTGTTGCCATGTGAAAACGAAAAACTTTAGGCTAAAAGAAAATTTTTTTGAAAAAAAAAGTACTATTTCATTTTCACAGATCAATTTGTAAAGCAACTGGGGTTCAATATGCTCACTACCCATCTAGATATGTTCCCTGGGGGGTCTAGTTTCCAAAATGGGGTCACTTGTGGGGGAGTTCCAATGTTTAGGCACACAGGGGCTCTCCATACGCGACATGGTGTCCGCTAACAATTGGAATTGTTAGCGGACTCCATGTCGCGTATGGAGAACCCCTGTGTGCCACTAGCATTGCCACCAGCACAAGGGCAACTGGAAGAGTTGGGGTACAGCACCAGAAAATGTCACCTGTAATGTGCTATTTTCTGGGGTGGCTGTGGGTTGCAATTTGCAGCGTGGGGGGGCCACAACATTTGGGTCTCTCCACAATGAGGATTGCAGCCCCCCAACTGCCAAGTTGTACCTGGCTGGCATCCAAAAATAAGGCAAAGCACCTTGTCATTTTATTGGTAGAAGTAAAAAAAAAATGGCATGGGGCTCCGCCATATTTTTGGTCCAGCCAGGTACAACTTGACAGCTACGGACTGCTAGCAACCCCCAGCTGCCTCGTTGTACCTGGCTGGTAACCAAAAATACAGCGAAGCCCATTTTTTTTTTTTCTAGGACTAATTCTAGAAAAAAAAAATGGCATGGGGCTCCGCCATATTTTTGGTCCAGCCAGGTACAACTTAGCAGCTACGGACTGCCACCCACCCCCAGCTGCCTCGTCATACCTGGCTGCAACCAAAAATACAGCGAAGCCCATTTTTTTTTTAATTTCTAGAACTAATTCTAGAAAAAAAATTACGTGGGGCTCTGCCATATTTTTGGCCCAGCCAGGTACAACTAGGCAGCTGGGGACTGGAATCCTCAGCATAGAGAGGCCCAAGCGTTCTGGGCCCCCCATGTTGCGAATTGCAGCCCGCAGCCGCCCCATAAAATGGCGCATTCATTGAAGCGCCATTTTCTGGTGCTGTACCCAGGCTCTTCCAGCTGCCCTGGTGCCGGTGGCAAACTGGGTAAAAAAGGGGATAATGCCAGCTTTTTATTGGCAGCTGGCACTAAGCCCGAGATTCATAATATAGGGCCAATGTTAGACCCGCCATTAGGAATCTCTGCTAAATAGTCAGAAAATACACACAGAGAAAAATCTTTTTATTTGAAAAAAAAAGACAAACAAAATTCGGACTCCATCTTTATTGTAAAGATCCGACGTAGTCCACAACGAAGATCCCACGACGCTCGATCACCTCTGCTACATCCAGAGACTGCAGCAAGGGATCAAGTGTCCTCTTGTTGTAGTCTCTGGGATCAACGTTATGGTGCACGGTATGGCACATCATTGCCATACCATGCACCATGACGCTGATCCCAGGGAGTACAACAAGAGGACACTTGATCCCTTGTTGTAGTCTCTGGGATCAGTGTCATGGTGCACTGCATAGCAATGATCTGCCATACTGTGCACCATGACGCTGATCCCAGAGACTACAACAAGGGATCAACTGTCCTCTTGTTGTAGTCTCTGGGATCAGCGTCATGGTGCACGGTATGGCACATCATTGCCATACAGTGCACCATTACGCTGATCCCAGAGACTACAATAAGGGATCAACTGTCCTCTTCTTGTAGTCTTTGGGATCAACGTCATGGTGCACGGTATGGCAGATCATTGCCATACAGTGCACCATGACACTGATCCCAGAGACTACAATAAGGGATCAACTGTCCTCTTGTTGTAGTCTCTGGGATCAGCGTCATGGTGCACGGTATGGCACATCATTGCCATACAGTGCACCATGACGCTGATCCCAGAGACTACAATAAGGGATCAACTGTCCTCTTATTGTAGTCTCTGGGATCAGTGTCAGGGTGCACTGTATGGCAATGATCTGCCATACTGTGCACCATGACGCTGATCCCAGAGACTACAACAAGGGATCAACTGTCCTCTTGTTGTAGTCTCTGGGATCAGCGTCATGGTGCACGGTATGGCACATCATTGCCATACAGTGCACCATGACGCTGATCCCAGAGACTACAATAAGGGATCAACTGTCCTCTTCTTGTAGTCTTTGGGATCAGCGTCATGGTGCATGGTATGGCACATCATTGCCATACAGTGCACCATGACGCTGATTCCAGAGACTACAATAAGGGATCAACTGTCCTCTTATTGTAGTCTCTGGGATCAGTGTCATGGTGCACTGTATGGCAATGATCTGCCATACTGTGCACCATGACGCTGATCCCAGAGACTACAACAAGGGATCAACTGTCCTCTTGTTGTAGTCTCTGGGATCAGCGTCATGGTGCACGGTATGGCACATCATTGCCATACAGTGCACCATGACGCTGATCCCAGAGACTACAACAAGGGATCAAGTGCTCCCTTGTTGTAAGTCTCTGGCAATAGTGGATCCAATCACCATGGAAACTAAGTGCTGTGATCCATGAGATCACAGCACTTAGGGGTTAACACAGACCAGGGCACAGCAATCACAGAGATGAGCCGACAGAAGAAGGAGGACGCTGCAGGAAGAGGACAGCAACAGAGAAGACAGAAGACACAGCAGACCGGAGGACAGAGGAAGAAGAGCGGAGGAAAGAGGGAGAAGAGCGGAGGACAGAGGAGAAGAAAGAAGACAGGTGAGAGGCCTGGAGAGAAGGGGAGAACAGGAGCAGCATCGGTGGTCACCGGAGAGCGGGGGGATGGGGGAGTGGACCGGAGGGCAGGGGGAGAGATCAGAGGGGAGGGGGGAGATTCGGAGGGAGGGGGGAGATCCGGAGGGCAGGGGGAGATCGGAGGGCAGCGGGGGAGATCAGAGGGCAGGGGGGGGGAGATCTGGAGCACAGGGGACTGCCAGGATGGGGTAAGGGGACTCTCTGGCATTCACCCCGAGCAGGACTCGGGGTTACCGCTTCTGGCAGTGAAATTTAACCCCGAGTCCTGCCGGGAATACCGGCAGGGAGGTTAACTGTTAATGAGCTGACTTAATTATAAACAGCATTATTGGCGGGCATTACCTTGGCGGCGGGAAAATGCGAGAGTCTCTCCGCTCTCAGGATGACGCGCCGGCCTCGGTGACGTCAATAAGTCGCGCGAGCGTTCAAAGCTCGCGCATGTGTTATTCTGTGACTGCGCATCGCTGCACATTGCTGGGGAACAAAACAAAGGGGGCACCATAGTTTGGGGAACTTTCCCCGCGGCACACCCGACCATGTGTCACGGCACACTAGTGTGCCGCGGAACACTGGTTGAAAATCACTGATCTAAGCTACCCTCATGTACTGACATGAAGTGTCTGCTTGCTGCAGAACACCTCACAGTCAGTCTATTGGTAGCGTCAAATAGATATCTCCATATGCAGGTTTTTAAATGACATGCGTACACCCCATGTATTTCAGATTACAGTCACTATAAGTAATGACATAAACTACAAATTTAGAATTGCAATTAATGTAACTTTTTCTAGCAAAAACATTCCTTATTTATGACTGTTGATTTAAAAGTACAGCCACTTTCCACATATTTACAGCAATTGCAAACATTGTGTCCACATCTCGAAAAGCCATTATATTGCAACCACGTGGGGTTAGATAGTACATTATACAAATAAATAAACAGACTAGGTGAAAGGATCTCACTTAGGGCCACGTCACACGCATAAATTTGATGAACGATATTGCTTAAGTGACCTGCTTTTTTGATCGCTTAAGCGATATCGTTTGTGTCTCGCTGCGTGTAACCAAGCGATATTTCTTTGAAAAATCTCTTGAATGTTTGATTGCAGATTTGTGAACCTGTTCACAAATCTATCGTTGGTCGGCCGGTGGACACGCGGCATCGCTGCGTGTGACACCGGGAGACCATCGATCAGCAAGCTCCCAGCACTCCACGGCCTATGTTGGGAGCTCGTATCAATGGTAAACATCGGGTTACTAAGCGCCACGTGGCGCCTAGTAACCCGATGTGTACCTTGGTTACCAGCGTTCTCGCTGGTCCACATCGCTGGTGAGTCTGCCTGTGTGACAGCTCACCAGCGATATGAACGATATTGTTAGCGATCGCACGTGCATGTGATTGCTAACAATATCGTTCATCAAATTGATGCATGTGATGTGGCCCTTAAAGTTGCAGCTGTTTTAGAAATAAATCTAACAGGGTTTTGCAGAATTTGTTTTTATTTATGGTCTTGAAACAAAATCGGAAGATGAGATTTAATCATTGATTTTTTGTTATACTGAGAGCTATAAACTGAAACAAAAGTCTGCCCTTTAAATACTTCTTTGTCTGATTTTACTAGAGATTTGTTTTTGATGTATTAACATACTTTCTTTCTTCACCAGGTTCTTAATATTCCTACCTTTCTGATTAATCCATTGGGGATATCCTTTATCCCTTAGTTTCCAGTATACCCGATCTAATTTTCTCTCTAACTCACCCAGTTCTGATGTATTCCTATTAATACTCACCTTTAGTGAGCTTATTTTTTACTACCTGTCTAGCATGAGGCAGTTTCCTTTCTGTACGAAGATATTACAGCATTGTTTGATGGTCCAATGTTAATCTGACAGCTAAGACGTCGATAGTATATTTACTGAATTTATATGTGAACTTAAGGTTCATCTGATTTGAATTAACATACAAAAAAAATTCCTACTAAATTTTCTTTTGAAAATTAAAAACTTTTGACCAAAGAAACATTTTTTTGGAAAAAATGGGAATTGTTAATTTAAGCCCAATGTTTACAATTCTGTAAATGGCATGTGTGTTAAAAATGCTCACTAGATGACGTCGATGAGTGGTGTAGTTTCTAAAGGAGGTCACTTTTGGGGGGGGGTTCTACTAATTAGGCACAAATCTAATCGAGCCAATTTTGGCCTCCAAAAATCAAATGGTGCTCTTTAGCCTATGAGCTGTGCCATTCCTGCAAACTGTAGGTTTCCAGAACATATGGGGTACCTGTGTGCTCAGGAGAAATTGCATAATAACTTTTATGGTCCATTTTCTCCTTCTGCACTTGTCAAACTAAAAAATTAGGAGTTAAAGGAACATTTTTGAGGAAAAATAATTTTATTATTTTCACAGATCAATGTTCTAAACTTCTGTGAGGCATATTTGGGTTAAGGGTGCTCAACTCACCTTTAGATAAATTCCTTTAGGGATGAAATTACCATTATGAGGTCACTTGGGGTGGTTTCCACTGTTTAGGCGCATCAGGGACTTTGAAAACATAACATGAAGTCTGTTATCAATTCCAGACAATTTTGCACACTAAAATTAAAATAATGATCCTTACCTTCCGAGCCCAGCCATGTGTCAATAGTTTTCCATGACATGTGAGGTATACTTATATAGAGGAGAAATTGCATAACAAATTAAATGGTGCATTTTCTCTTGTAACTCATGTGAAAGTGTAAAATTTTGAACCAAAGAAACATTCTGGTGGGAAAAATCTATTTGCCTTTTCCACAGCTCAATTTTCTAAATGTTTGTAAAGCATCTGTGGGTTCAAGGTGCTCACCAAACATCTAGATAAATATTTTAAATGGTGTTACCAAACTGGTTTTTCTTGTAGGGGTTTTCACTGTTTATGTGTCCGCTATCTATCCCAGTCAACTTTGTGCTCCAAAAGTCAAATAGCTCTCCTTATCTTCCGAGCGCTACTATGAGGCCAAACAGTAGATTTCCATCAAATATGGAGGAATCGTACAACAAATTGTAACAACATCATTGTTGGAAAAAGTAAGATTTACATTTTATACTTATACATTGCTTTAATTCCTGCAAAGCATCAAAAGGGTTAATAAACTTCTTTAATGTGGTTTTGAGGACTTTGAGGGGTGTAGTTTTTACAATTTCATTTTCTGTCACATAGGCCTCTCAGTCACCCCAAATGTGATGTAGTCTCTAAAAAAATTGTATTCTAAACTTTCATGGAAAAATTAGAAGTTGCTGGTAAATTTGAACCTTTTCAACTTCCAACAACAAAAAAAATTCTTTAAAAAATTAATGCTGACAATTTTAGACATGACATATGGCTACTTAAGAATTTTGTATGATATACTGTAACTATCTGGTTTAAGAGCATAATTCAAATTCATGAATTGCTGCAATTTTTGTAGCATTTTTGATCATTTTATAAAATAAATCAATCAAAATTTACCACTAACATGAAGTACAAAGTGTCACTATATGATACTTTCAGAATCACTGGAATCAGTTGAAGCATCCAGAGTTATTACCACATAAATAGACACCGGTCAGAATTGTAAAGTTTGACATGGTCCGGAAGGTGAAAACAGGCTAGAGGTTAAATACCTCTATGACCTGAAATATATTAATGATTTACTGACAATTAGTTCACTGGTTAAAAATGAACAAAAAAATTTATCAAGAGTTACCTAGTCCCAAATATTATTATATTTTTTCCTTTCACGAGTGTGAGAAATTCCTTGCATACCACTGACCCGAAGTGATCTCTGGAGCCTCGTTTTGAGAACGTTCTCAGATGCCCATCACTTCCAATGGAGATTTGTTCTCAGAACTTTCTCAGAACAAAGATCCATAGGCTAGGGTCACACAGAAGCCCAGGATCCGTTTTTGGCATGAGTTTTTTCAATTGTTTTTTCTAAGTCCAAAAACTGATGCTAAAAACGGATCCTGGACTTATGTGTGACTGCATTTGTAATAAACGCATGCATTTTTTCAAACATGGGGCCCTATGGGAATGCATTAGCGAATGGTACATATATGCACCATGCATTAACGCGTGCGTTTTTGCATGCGTTTTTTTTTTAAAAAATGGCTAAGTCTAAAAAACATTCAGGGGCACAGGAGGCACAAAATGCAGCCTAAGAAAAACAGATTTGGCATGGAAAACACTACCAAAAACGGATTGGCATGTGTGACCCTAGCCATAGGTCACTCCTGGTCAGAGGGATGTACAGAATTTCTCCCACCAGTGTTTTAAAATATATTGAGATAAAAATGGCTGCAGTGCTATGCATTTATCTCGTAATATATATTTTATGAAATAATACTTAATTTCAAAAAAATATTTTCACATAAAATCATAATTATAAGCTTAATTTAATAAGAAAAAAATTCTAGTAAGATTAAATGCAGCAGATAACATTTATATATGTGCAAAGTACCAAAAATACAGTATGCTACAAACAAAACAACAAGTCCTAGGCATAAGGTTTAGTTTCTAGTCTTTGAAGCCTAATCATGTGTTATTGTCCATTCTTAATTAGCAATGGAGGTGCAAGTATTACTAGGCCATCTGTTGTAGTTCTAATAATATATTGTAATTCACTTCAAGGTTATTGAAAATGCTCTTAAAAATGCTCTGCACAAGTTTATTTTTCCATTCTAGAAATACACATTTGTTGACAAATGCAACTTTAGGGCCATTAAAGTAATTTATACAAAATGGCTTATACTGAAATAAGGGTAAATTGCAACTGAAAAATGTTACAAAACCGCTAATTTTCTAAACAGTATATCGACTGACACAATAGAGCAGCACGCTGTGTTTATGCATATGTTTTGTTCGGCAAATTATGCCAGTTGCAATCTTCCGACATGCATGTTAAAATACCATTTAAAATAAACAGAAAAGATTATTGTTCTGCTAAACAATGGAGTATAATCTAAAAACATCTTATCATTCAAGAAGTGATAAATATTCCAACATAATTCTCCAACTATAACAGATTTTTTTCTAGATTTCTTAAAGCATAACTGCCATTTAAGTTTTTATTTAATAATACTGTACAGCAATTGATTTTAATAAACTCTCAAATATACTTTAACAGAGAATTCTGTAGAAAACTAATCATAAACCTTCCTCAAGGTGACCCCACTAGTCTGTGTCAGAAGCAATATGTATGTTCGTTTTCAGTCAGATCTGTCTTCACACTGAATATGGGGCATGTAACCATATAAATGTGGAGAGGGCATGGCCTACACAGTGCGAGCTCCTGACTACAGCTGATGAGGAAACATTGTATCAGATTACATCAGGCTACAGCGCAGTTGCTAAGCAATGTCAGAATAATAATAATATATAATAACATTTCTATAGCGCTATTAATTCCATTGCACTTTACATACATTAGTAATGCTGTTCCCATTGAGGCTCACGATCTAAACATTATATCAGTATGCCTTTGCAATGTGGGCGGAAATCCATGCAAACACAGGGAGAACAAACAAACTCCTTGCAGATGATGTCCTTGGTGGGATTTGAACCCAGAACCTCAGCGCTGCAAAGCTAGCCACTGAGCCACCATGCCAACCTCTCAGGATCAGTATGGACTCCTCTTTCCTTGGCACAAGCTTCTGATCTGTCATCTGGCTCTGCACAGCTCAGTAAGGATCTGTTAACCCCTTCACTGCTGGCACCTCACACTACTCCCTATCAGCCTGCTCTCAGAAGCTATGGAAATACACACGCAGTGCTGGCAAACACTGAGTGACACTGGCCATGCCTAGACAGCCATAAAATGAAGTTTTTAAAAGAGCACAGAAAAATGTGAGAAAATAAGTCATATGCCGACACAAATAATCATTATCTTAGCTGCTATGTGACCCATCATTAAAAACCAGTACAGTACTGTGTTTCTTTTTAATAAAATTACATTTACACTTTAAATTAAATTCCCTGCAAAGTCATGTGACTGTTTAAAATCACCATTTTTACAGTATCCAAAACTAGCGATGAGCGAGTAACATAATATTTGTAATGGCTATACTTGTTACGAGCACTTTCTAATAATCGCATATTCGTTACGAATAGTGAGTACTGTACAATGCAAGTCAATGGGAAACCCTAGTAATTTTCTGCTGGACCCTACAAAGGGGTCTGGATGCCTGAGGAAAAGGCTGAAATGGGTAGTAAAGTGATGAAACAGAATGGGAAGAGTCTGCAGAATATGCCTGCATGCATTTCTGACTCACATACGGTTTGTGGGAATAGCTTTGTCGCAGCATTGCACCACAGTTACAGATACACAAGAGCAACTACCAAAGCTAGCCTAAATTGCATTTACCGGCCAAAAAGATTCGGAAACAGTTTTACGTGCATAATCACTTTTTATGCAAAGCTAAATAAACCAGTGAAACAAAAAAATATCGCTTTTAGCGTTTGTTCATACGTAATGTTGTCTTCTTTGTGCCTTTTACAATTGGGAGGGCCCTGACTTATACATTTTGTTGGTCCTTCTGTCATACATCATTTTTAATTACATATTTCCAGCACTTTACAAAGCCAACTAGAATGTAGCAGTAGGTATTTGACCTCAGAGGTCTCAGGTGGTCCTGTAACATACGTTTTGGTGGGACCGCTCTTACTTAGACCTTTGTGCAGTCCCTCCCTAATTGTCACTGATAGTGCAATACATATTCCATAGCAGTTTACATATTCCATAGCAGTTTACAATGTGCCCATTGTAGCGTTGGGCTTCATCCTCCTTCTTTTCCTCACCTCTGACATTTTGCGGCCCTATATTCAAATGTTCAGAGGGCCTGCAGTAGACAAGAAACATGAGTTTAGTGAGAGCCATCATGTGGCCCTGTAACATAGTTTGGAAGTGCCATTCTGTAGAAATTTTGGAGGTCCCTCTTGTGAACATTTGAAACTGCTCACACTTAGGCTAGGGTCAGACTTGGCTGCGTTTTTGAGGCTGTTTTGGCAGCCTGCGTTTTTGCTGTTAGAATCAGCCTTTAACAACGCAAGCAAAAACGCATGCAAAAACGCATGGTACCATTTAGTGCCATGCGTATTTGCATGCGTTTCCCACGGGGCCCCATGTTACAAAAATGCATGCATTTTTGAAAATCTTTAAAAAAATGCACCAAAAAACTCAGCATGATGCATTTTTTGGTACTGAGACAAAAAAAACATCCAAAAAACGCATAGCACTTTAGCCATGCGTTTTTTGCATTAGTGCCTATCGATGCGTTGTTGCATGCGTTTTTCACAAAATACAAGTGTGAAAAACTCATGGGAAAAACGCATCCACGACGCCATTGTGCCCTAGCCTTATTCATATTGTAGGGCCCTCACTCTATTATTTAACTCATTGAATGGCAGAGACTACATTTGACAGGGGAACACATAGTAACATAGTAACATAGTTTTTAAGGTTGAAGGAAGACTTTAAGTCCATCTAGTTCAACCCATAGCCTAACATGTTGATCCAGAGGAAGGCAAAAAAAACCCATGTGGCATCACTAAGCTCCACATTGGGGGAAAAAATTCCTTCCTGACTCCAGGTACGGCAATCAGACTAGTTCCCTGGATCAACGCCCTATCAAAGAATCTAGTAAGTATAACTGGTAATATTATAGTTTTCAAGAAAGGCATCCAGGCCCTTCTTAAATGTTAGTAGTGACTCACTCATTACAACATCATGTGGCAGAGAGTTCCATAGTCTCACTGCTCTTACAGTAAAGAATCCGCGTCTGTGATTATGATTAAACCTTCTTTCCTCCAGACGTAGAGGATGCCCCCTTGTCCCAGTCTCAGGCCTAAGAGTAAGGAGATCATTAGAAAGGTCTCTGTACTGTCCCCTCATATATTTATACATTATTATAAGATCACCCTAAGCCTTGGTTTTTCCAAGCTAAATAACCCCAAGCTTAATAACCTGTCTTGGTATTGCAGACCCCTTAGTCCTCTAATGACTTTTGTCGCTCTTCTCTGGACCCGCTCTAGTTCAGCTATGTCTTTCTTATACACCGGAGACCAGAATTGTACACAGTATTCTAAGTGTGGTCGCACTAGTGACTTGTATAGAGGTAAAATTATGTTCTCCTCATGAGCATCTATGCCTCTTTTAATGCATCCCATTATTTTATTTGCCTTTGCAGCAGCTGCCTGACACTGGCCACTAAATGTGAGTTTGTCATCAACCCATACACCCAGTTCTTTTTCAGTGACAGTTTTGCCCAGTGTTTTACAATTAAGCACATAATTATACCTTTTGTTTCCTCTGCCCAAGTGCATGACTTTACATTTATCCCCATTAAAGCTCATTTGCCATTTAGCAGCCCAAGCTTCTAGTTTACATAAATCCTCCTGTAATATAAAATTGTCCTCCTCTGTATTGATTACCCTGCAGAGTTTAGTGTCATCCGCAAATATTGAGATTCTACTCTGTATGCCCCCTACAAGGTCATTAATAAATATATTAAATAGAAGCGGGCCCAACACTGACCCCTGTGGTACCCCACTGTTAACTGTGACCCATTCTGAGTGTGTTCCATTAATAACCACCCTTTGTTTCCTATCACTAAGCCAGTTCTTAACCCACTTACACATATTTTCCCCTATCCCCATTGCCCTCATTTTATGTATCAACCTTTTGTGTGGCACCGTATCAAAAGCTTTTAAAAAGTCCATATACACCACATCCACTGCATTTCCTTGGTCCAGTCCAGAACTTACTTCTTCATAGAAGCTTATTAGATTAGTTTGACAGGAACGGTCCCTCGTAAAACCATGTTGATAATGGGTCATGAGGTTATTTTTCTTCAGATACTCCAGTATAGCATCTCTTAAAAAACCCTCTAGGATTTTACCCACAGTAGAGGTTAAGCTTACTGGCCTATAATTTCCAAGTTCAGTATTTGTCCCCTTTTTGAATATTGGCACCACATTTGCTATACGCCAGTCCTGTGGTACAGACCCTGTTATTATGGAATCTTTAAATATTAAAAATAATGGTCTATCTATGACAGTACTTAATTCCTGCAGCACTCTGGGGTATATCCCATCCGGGCCCGGGGATTTGTCAATTTTAGTGATTTTTAGACGATGCCGTACTTCCTCTTGGGTTAAGCAGGTGACATTTATTTGAGACTTTTTGTTATCACTGATCATATTGTCTGTCATGGGATTTTCTTGTGTAAATACTGTTGAAAAAAAGTAATTTAGCATATTGGCTTTTTCCTCATCCTCATCCACCATTTCACCCAGACTATTTTTAAAGGGGCCAACACCATCAATTTTTAGTTTCTTACTATTTATGTAGTTAAAAAATATTTTGGGATTCTTTTTACTTTCTCTGGCAATGAGTCTCTCTGTCTCAATCTTTGCTGCCTTGATTTGCTTTTTACAAATGTTATTTAATTTTCTGTATTTATTTAATGCCTCATCACTACCTACTTGCTTTAATTCCCTAAATGCTTTCTTTTTGTCACATATTGCACCTCTTACTGCTTTATTTAGCCATATTGGTTTCTTCCTATTTCTAGCATGCTTATTCCCATAGGGTATATATTGTACACAGGTCCTATTCAGGATGCTAATAAACATCTCCCATTTGTGTTGTGTACTTTTATGTCTCAGGACATCGTCCCAGTTTATTGCACTAAGATCATCTCTCAACTGTTGGAAATTTGCCTTCCTGAAGTTTAGTGTCCTTGTAGCCCCTCTACTACACGTCTTAGTAAAGGATACTTGAAAGCTTATTAAAGGGAACCAACCACCCCAAATGACCCCCCCGGACTATTAATATCGTTCCCTACACCCAGCACATACATGTGCTGGAAGGTTTTTTGCTAAAAAAAATGCTTTTTAAAAGTTGAGATAATGATTTATAAAGTATTTAACGAAGGGACAGGTGGGCGTTACTTAGCAGGGGCTAAAGCCGGGTTGCAGCTGCCAGTCATCATCCTGTCTCCCCTCGCAGCAGTAACGGCCAGCCCTTTCTTGTCGTCACAGCCTGCTGAGCCTGGTGCACGGGATCTCATGCCCGTGCACACGTCATCAGCTACAGCCGGGTCGCGAGCGCGCGCTCTGACTTCCACAGCCGAGCGCAGGAAGTCAGAGCGTGTGTGCTCGCGACCCGGCTGTAGCTGATGACGTGTGCACGGGCATGAGATCCCGTGCACCAGGCTCAGCAGGCTGTGACGACAAGAAAGGGCTGGCCGTTACTGCTGCGAGGGGAGACAGGATGATGACTGGCAGCTGTAACCCGGCTTTAGCCCCAGCTAAGTAACGCCCACCCGTCCCTTCGTTAAATACTTTATAAATCATTATCTCAACTTTTAAAAAGCAGTTTTTTTAGCAAAAAACCTTCCAGCACATGTATGTGCTGGGTGTAGGGAACGATATTAATAGTCCGGGGGGTCATTTGGGGTGGTTGGTTCCCTTTAAGTTATGATCACTATTACCCAAGTGACCCCCAACCCGTATATTTGATATGCGGTCCGGCCTGTTGGTTAATATTAGGACCAGCAGTGCCCCCCCTTCTTGTTGAGTCCTGAACCAGTTGTGAAAGGTAATTGTCTCTCATAGTTTTCAAAAACTTATTACCCTTGCTGGAACTGCAGGTTTCTGATCCCCAATGTATTTCAGGGTAGTTGAAGTCCCCCATAATAATGACTTCTCCCTGAGTCGCTGCTTCATCTATTTGCTTTATGAGGATATTCTCCTCCACTTCCATTATTGTTGGGGACTTATAACAAACCCCTATCAGTAATTTATTATTCTTTCCCCCTCCCCTTATCTCCACCCACAGGGACTCTACATTTCCATTAGATTCACCTATATTATCACGCAGGATGGGTTTTAAGGATGATTTTACGTATAAACATACACCTCCTCCTCGCCTATTTGTGCGGTCATTTCTGAACAGCCAAGTCTCCGAAATCCCCACCATGTCATAATTATTTTCCAACAAAATCAATTCTAATTCCTCCATTTTGTTGGTGAGGCTTCTGGCATTAGTGTACATGCACTTTATGCATCTCTCTTTACCTCTATTCCTTCCTACTAGATTGACTGTTCTAACCCCACCCCCCATACCACCCCCAATTTTATTACTTGTGCCCAGGTTACTATTTACACTATCTTCCCCTCCTATACAATGAATACCCTCCCCCCCAATCCCTAGTTTAAACACTCCTCCAACCTTCTAGCTATTTTCTCCCCCAGCACAGCTGCACCCTCCCCATTGAGGTGCAGCCCGTCCCTAGCATAGAACCTGTAGCCAACAGAGAAGTCGGCCCAGTTCTCCAGGAACCCAAACCCCTCCTTCCTTCACCAATTCCTGAGCCACTTATTTATCTCCCTAATCTCCCTTTGCCTCTCTGGTGTGGCACGTGGTACAGGCAGTATTTCAGAGAATACCACCTTGGAGGTCCTTGCCTTAAGCTTGCAGCCTAATTCCCTGAAATCATCTTTAAGGACCTTCCACCTACCTCTAACTTTGTCATTTGTGCCAATGTGCACCATGACCGCTGGGTCCTCACCAGCCCCTCCTAGTAATCTGTCAACCCGGTCAGCGATGTGCCGGAGTCGAGCGCCAGGTAGGCAGCACACTGTTCGACGATCCCTGTCTTTGTGACAGATTGCCCTATCTATTCCCCTAATAATTGAGTCCCCCACTACCAGCACCTGTCTGGCCTACCCTTCTCTCCTGTTTTCCCCCTTACTGGAGCAGACACTCCTCTGGCTTTCAGAGGTCATGCCCTGCTGCAGCAGTGCTATCCCTGAACTCACACCCCCCTCATCTGCTCATCTGGGGTCCTTGGCTGCCATGTAGTTTTGCATACTGGTGGTGCGGAGGTTAATTTTGCCCTGGCCTCTGCTCAGCTTGGTATGGCAAATGCTACAGACCACAATGTTTTTCTCTGAATGACTTTCAGACCAAAAAATTCCACACAGCAGCTGAACGTCCCATTTGTTCTCACTTGACCCAAAGCGGGGGATGTTCTTGGGAACAGTCGACCCAATTGTCACTCTGGGCAAAGCACAATGAGCCTTTGGTGCCTGTATTGATGCTACATATCCATCTTCCTCTGTGTTGCTATCAGTGGACTCATCATCAACCACCTCATCCTCTATCTCATTCTCCTTCCTAGTTAACATTGTAGACTGACCTGATGGGTACTGTTATGCAAATAGAGTCCGTGGAGCCTCGTTTAGGAGTCTCAAACACGGAACTAGCCAGATATCCATCCAGGGAAGGACCTAGCCCTGGGGTGGCTATTTCCATTTTCGTAATTCCCAGGGGGCAATGCACCTAGGATTTCACTGTGCTTGAGCGCTTTTGCCTGCTGCCCTGAGATCAGTGAGTGCTTTTTGATGCTGATGGCTGCTGTGTCTCATCATCATCAGCTCTGGAGACAGTAAATGACATCCCTCTAATTGGCTTACTTCTGGCCATAGGTCCTCAAATACTTGAGCATGAACGCATTAAACCTCCTCACATCCTCTCTTCGAATATGCATGGTGATAGGCCAGAGCCAACCAAACGATGCGTACCAAACAGATCCTCTGCGTGGCCAAGCTTGGGGTCATATATCTCCTGTGACTGATAATGGTGGGAGGAAGGAGAACCAGCTCCAGGATTGGATGGGCTAGCCTTCTGTGTATCGACATTAAAATTTGTGGTCGTGGAAGATTTGCTGCTGCTTGACAAATGTGTAGAGGCTGTCTCTGCTATTCAAGACAGAATTTGTTTTTGATCTTCTGGCTTCCACGCATGTTTACATTCCAAAACAGGAAATTTTTCCAGGAACATCCCTGTTACCCTGATGAAGAGGTTGGGATGACCTTGAAATGCATCGAAATAAAGAGTACTGTTCACAATACTACAGACATCTGTCATTTCATACAGCAGCACAGATCAAATCTTTGTCCTTTGGGTATCACACGACCATCCGTGAGGTGGTGAATCCTGCGGCACCTGTCCGATATGAGAGTAACCGGTTATGGGTTGCACAACCGATTAAGGTGAGCAGCCAATACACTGTATACATTCATTTACACTAAACATTAAGACCCATTGCGCCCTTGTCTACCCATTTTTTCAGATATCTTTTTCTGACCTGACACAGACTCAGTGCCTTCTCGCACACCACTGACACCACCACGTTCATGTCCACGTCCCTTTCACTTAACAACAGGAGTTTTTGGCATTTTGGGTTTTGCTGACAGATTTTCAGGTGTGGATGGCACAAGCCAACCTAGCTGTCACACTCACAACCAAAATAGTGCGGAGAATGGCTTGTTGTGAGGTTTGTAGCAGGTAGTAGGAAATGTTTGTACTACTTCTGCTTAGCGTTGGGCAAACCGCTTTTTTCTAATGAGGACAGAAGTAGTAGCGGGTTAAATGGCCTGTTGCGAGATTTGTAGCAGGTAGTAGGAAATATTTGGACTACTGCTTCTTAGCGTTGGGTAAATCACCTTTTTGTAATGTGGACAGAAGCACCAGCAGGTTAAATGGCCTGGCACAAGGTTTGTAGCAGGCAGTAAGAAACGTTTGGACTATTGCTGCTCAGCATTGTGCAAAGCCCTTTTTTGTAATGTGGGCAGAAACACCAGTGGGTTAAATGGCCTCGTGCAAGGTTTGTAGTAGGTAGTAGGAAATGTTTGGACTACTGCTACTTAGCATTGGGCAAACTGCACTTTTGTTAAGGTGGACAGAAGCACCAGCAGGTTAAATGGCCTGGTGCGAGGTTTGTAGCAGGCAGCAGGGAATTATTGGACTACTACTGTGTAGCATTAAGCAAACCGCCTTTTCCTAATATGGACAGAAACACCAGTTTGTTAAATGGCCTGTTGTGAGGTTTGCAGCAGGCATTAGGAAATGTTTGGACTACTGCTGCTTATCGTTGGGCAAACCATTTTTTTGTAATGTGGACAGAATCACCAGCGGGTTAAGTGGCCTTGTGCGATGCTTGTAGCAGGTAGTAGAAAATGTTTGGACTACTGCTGCTTAGCGTTAGGCAAACCTCTTTTTTCTAATGTGGACAGAAGAACAAGCGGGTTAAATGTCCTGTTGCAAAGTTTGTAGCAGGCTGTAGGAAATGTTTGGACTACTGATGCTTAGCATTGTGCAAACCACCTTTTCGTAAGGTGGAAAGAAACACCAGCGGGTTAAATGGCCTGGTGCGAGGTTTGTAGCAGGCAGGGGGAAATGTTTGGACTATTGCAGTTTAGCATTGAGCAAACTGCTTTTTTCTAATGTGGAAAAAATCGCCAGCATTGTAAATGGTCTGTGTGAGGTTTTTATCAGGCAGTAGAAAATGTTTGGACTACTGCTGCGTAGCATTGGGCAAACTGCTTTTTTCTAATGTCGACAGAAGCACCAGCGGGTTAAATAGCCTGTTGCGAGGTTTGTAGCAGGCATTAGGAAATGTTTGGACTACCGTTGCTTAGGCTGGCTTCACACTTGCAGATGCATCTGCAGCGTTTTGCAGATGCATCTGCAAGTATCAGCATGCAGACCGCGGCCGCTATGTTTATAATGGGGCGCACCGCGGTCTGAAAGCACTCATTCATTCCTATATGTGAACCGTCCGCAGGCGGATGCCTGCTTACAGATCACACACTCCCGCCCGCACCATGGACGCGACATCTCGCGTCCATGGTGCGGGCGGGAGTGTGTGATCTGTAAGCAGGCATCCGCCTGCGGACGGTTCACATATAGGAATGAATGAGTGCTTTCAGACCGCGGTGCGCCCCATTATAAACATAGCGGCCGCGGTCTGCATGCTGATACTTGCAGATGCATCTGCAAAACGCTGCAGATGCATCTGCAAGTGTGAAGGCAGCCTTAGTGTTTGACAACCCGCCTTTTTGTAATATTGACAGAAGCATCAGCGGGTTAAATGTTTGTACTACTGCTGCTCATTGTTGGGCAAACCACCTCACCTTTTTGTAATATGGACATAAGGACCAGCGGGTTAAATGGCCTGTTGCGAGGCTTGTAGCAGGTAGTAGGAAATGTTTGTACTACTGATGCTCAGCGTTGTGCAAACCACCTTTTTGTAATGCAGACAGAAGCACCTGCAGGTTAAATGCCCTGATGTAAGGATTGTAGCAGTCGGTAAGAAATGTTTGGACTACAGCTGCTTAGCATTAGGCAAAATGCCTTTTTGCAATGTGGACAAAAACACCAGCGGGTTAAGTAGCCTATGTGAGGTAGCGGCGGCTGCACGGCGGATACAAGGGATCCGGGTCACCACGGGTCACTGCACACGGGTTTATTCAACCAACAGAAGAGAAAAAAAAAACAATAGTCTAAAAGAACATTCCGGTCCCCTTCCTTCAGGGGCTGCTCCTCGCTACTTTCCCAGTAGTCTACCAGCCACTAGGTCTGCGGCCTGGCTCAGACATTGCTTCACCACCAAAATCCCAGGGAGTTGTGCTCACTCCCAACTCAAGGAACCACACCCCGTGTTCCTGCTTCCTCTTAACGCCTTCCTCTCTGAGAAGAGGGAAAACACCTCCAAACCCCGGACTGGAGTAATTTTCTACCCATGGAGGGCGCACAGCCTGGGGGAGACGTATCGGCCGTCCATGACAACCCTGGCTACCGTCTCACACATCTTCCCCCTCAGTTCAAGCGAGCGGGATTGAACTCCAGCCCCCAACCCCCAGGTGCCTATTTGTACCTGGCCGGACACAAGAATATAGGGGAGCCCTTTTTTTATATTATTTCATGAATTTCATGAAATAATAAAAAAAAAATGCGTAGGGCTCCGCGCAATTTCTTTGTCTAGCCAGGTACAGCTAAGCAGCTGGGGGCTGGAATCTGCAGCGCAGGGATGCCCAAGCTTTCTGGGCACCCCCCGCTGCAAATTGCAGCCCGCAGCCGCCCCAGAAGATGGCGCGTTCATTGAAACGCCATCCTCTGGCGCTGAACCCCGCTCTTCCAGCGGCCCTGGTGGAGGTGGCACGCTGGGTAATAAAGAGGTTAGGGCCAGCTTTGTATTATCAGCTGGCCCTAAGCCTGAAATTTATGGCGGTCACGCCAATATTAGACATGACCGCCATGAATTTCTATTAAATTGTTTTAAAAAAAAACACAACACAGAGAAATTTTTTATTAGAAATAAAAAAAAAAGCCATTAGGGACTCCATCTTTAATTAAAAAAATCCTCTTCTGTCCGACGCAGTCCAAAACGCGATGTCCTCTCTGCTCATCCCTGTGCATAGATATAGATGTCTATGCACAGGGAATGAGCAGACTGAGAACAATCTCACCACTGCTACATCAGGCGGGCTGTAGGACCCTGGAGCTGCGGCAGCCAGCACACAGAGCAGACAGGACTCTTATCTGTGCGAGTTTCCCAGCGATTACTTGCAAAGTAAAGGAGTCCAATGCAAATCAATGGCAAAACTAGGATTGCTTCAGGCTGAAGCTTCCGAGACACATCTGTGATTTGTAAATCGCACACTACTCGCTATTACTCGCTTCCCCATTCATTAACATTGGACTCGCTAGCCTCGCAACGAGTAGCGAGTCCTGGGCTCAGACTCGCTAGAGTCAAGCGATTCCGAGTAATTTAAGATTCGCCCATCACTAGTAGAGATCGAACTTGGATATGTCGTTCAGTCTCCTAAAGTCATTACAGAATCTCAAGGAACCATTGGGTTTAGGTATTAGAACAATGGGACTGGCGCATTCGCTCTTGGATTTTTCAATGACCCCAAGGCGTAGCATGTTTTTCACCTCCACGGAGATGGCTTGTCTCCGAGCCTCCGGTACCCGGTATGGCTTCAGGCGTACCTTCATCTGAGGCTCGGTGACAATGTCGTGGCGTATAAGACTGGTACGACCGGGTAATTCAGAGAAGACATCGGGGTTCTGCTGAACTAGCGGTCTGGCTTCCCGCCTCTGTTGTTTGGTAAGGGTTTCTCCGATCTTGACTTCCGGTACGTCCCCTCCGGAGGTCGCGGGACCCGGGGCGAACGACTAGAAGAAGAGGGAGAGGGGAAAAGCTCCCCCATCAGGCTTACCCTGTCCTTCCAGGGCTTCAACAGATTGACATGGTAAATCTGCTCAGGTTTCCTCCTTCCGGGTTGCAACACTTTGTAGTTGACCGCCCCGACTTGTTCCTTAATCTCGTAAGGACCCTGCCACTTGGCTAGGAACTTGCTTTCAGCGGTGGGGATCAATACCAACACTCGATCCCCTGGGTTGAAGGACCTCACGGTGGCCTGTCTATTGTAGCGGCCGCTCTGGCCGGCCTGAGCCTCCTGTAAGTGTTCTCTCACTATCGGCATGACCGCACTTATGCGGTTCTGCATCCCCAGAATGTGTTCGATCACACTTTTATGGGGGGTGGGCTCTTGCTCCCATGTATCTTTTGCCAGGTCCAACAGTCCCCGGGGATGTCGCCCGTACAATAACTCAAAAGGCGAAAACTCCGTGGAGGACTGTGGCACCTCCCGGACGGCGAACATCAGGTAGGGAAGCAACATATCCCAGTCTTTACCATCTTTGGATATCACCCTTTTTAGCATGGTTTTGAGGGTTTTATTGAACCGCTCCACTAATCCGTCCGTTTGAGGATGATACACAGACGTACGCAACTGCTTGATTTGGAGTAGCCGGCATAGCTCTTTGGTTACCTTGGACATGAATGGGGTCCCCTGATCCGTAAGGATCTCCTTGGGCAACCCCACCCGGCAGAACACAGCAAACAACTCTCGAGCAATCAGCTTAGCCGCCGTATGTCTGAGGGGTATCGCCTCTGGATAACGGGTGGCATAGTCCACGATCACCAGGATATGTTGGTGCCCTCGAGCAGACTTTACGAGGGGCCCCACCAAATCCATCCCTATCCTTTCAAACGGTACCTCTATAATAGGTAACGGCACCAATGGGCTGCGGAAGTGTGCCAGGGGTGCGGTAAGCTGGCACTCCGGGCAGGTTTCGCAGAACCTTTTCACCTCACCAAAAACCCCGGGCCAATAGAACCTCTGCAAGATTCGCTCTTGCATTTTCTTGACCCCTAGGTGGCCGCTCATCAGGTGTTTGTGGGCCAGGTCGAGGACTCGCCGGCGATATGGCTGGGGCACCAACAACTGTTCGATCACCTCGCCCCGTATCTCATCCACCTGGTATAGCAAGTTTTGCTTGAGAGCAAAATGGGGGTACCTTTCCTGGGTACCCGGCACCTGGGCTATCCCATCGATTACCGTCACGCGACCCCGGGCGTTTGCCAAGGTCGGATCCTGGAGTTGGGCCGTCCCGAAAGTATCCGGGGAAGCCTCCAACTCCGGGACCGGCTCGGCCGTCTCGGTCTCTCCTGCCAACACCTCTAGGGGAGCCCTATCGGGTTCACACTCTGTCCCTAACATGGTCACCCCTACGGCAGGCGTCCCGGACTCGGGATCGTCAGGCTCAGGCCCTGGACCGTCCATTACCTGAGGGGACTTAGAGGACCCCTTCCATAGAGTCCAGAACAAAGGCAGATCCTTTCCGAGGATCACATCATAGGGAAGAGAGTACACAATCCCCACCTCATGCCTCACCTGTCCGCAGGGTGCCGTGAGGGTGACAACCCCCGTGGGATAATCCTTACGATCCCCGTGTATGCAAACCACCCCCACAGTACGTCCGGTGACTTTTACTTTCGCCACCAGGGTGGATCGCACCAGGGTCACTAGGCTTCCGGAGTCCAACAGGCCCGTCACCGGACAACCATTAACCTGTATCTGGCATAAGTGGGGCTCGGTCTCTGGGCGAACCATGTCCGCGGTGCACACCACCTGCGCATACAGGGAACCCGGCGGTCAACCTCACAATCCATGGGCTCCGTCGTGAGGGGACACTGGGCTGCCATATGTCCCATCCGCTGGCACCGCCAACATCTAATGGGGATGGAAGCCCCCTGGATGGGTTGTCGTTTGGGGTACATAGCCTTCCTGACCTCAGAGACGGCTGGAGAGGCAATGAACGGGGCGGGTGCGAACTCTTGTATGGATGTCGGTGGCGGGGCCCGGGCCTGAGGCTTGGAGGGGGCGGTACGACGGGCGGCACGCAAAGTCCCAGTGTTCCGGATCAAGTCCTGCGTAGCCACGTGTCGCTCTACCAAGCCCACCACTTGATCCAGAGTACTCGGGTCGCCCTGGCCTACCCATCGTTGTATGGAGACAGGTAAAGTGCGTACAAAGCGATCAACCACAACTCTCTCCACCATTTGAGCCGGGCTCATGGTCTCAGCTGCAACCATTTTTTTACCAGATGTAGCAAGTCATAGGCCTGGGACAGGTCGGGTTTGGTTTCGTCATAGAACCACTGGTTCACCCACTGCGCCTGCACATACGTATTAACCCCCGTCCGAGCAAGAATTTCGCCCTTCAAGGCCCCATAATCCAGGGCGTCCTCTGTACAGAGGTCCAGATATGCTTTCTGGGGCTCTCCAATCAAATAGGGCGACAGTACCTCAGCCCACTGAGCGACCGGCAGTCTCTCTCGCTCTGCCACTCGCTCAAACACTGCCAGGAACGCTTCCACATCCTCCCCCAGGGTCATCTTTTGTAGCGCTTGTCTTACCCCCTTCCGGACGCTGCCTTCGTCACTGGGTCCTCGGGTGGATTCCTCGGTCTGGCCCGCACAGCCTCGGTCAACAGGGCCATCTGCTCCTGGTGCCTCCTCTCCTGCTGCTGCTGAGCTTCCTGTTGCTGCTGCTGGGCCAGCACCAGGTGCTTGAGCAACTCCTCCATGCTGGCAGCGGGTGTAGGTTGCAGCGTAGCCGGCCGGATCCAGGACATGGGCTCCGGGCACCCCACAAGAGACTGGCTGCTCCTCTCACTTAGCAGCCGCTCATTAGCCTCATGAACAGTCACTTCCCCACCGGAACAGAGGGCAACAGTAGCGCCGGCTACATCTCACCGGGCCGGCAATGCCCGCATTCTCCACCATATGTGAGGTAGTGGCGGCGGCATGGCGGAGACAAGGGATCCGGGCACCACGGGTCACTGCACACGGGTTTATTCAACCAACAGAAGAGAGGAAAAAAAAACAATAGTCCAAAAGAACATTCCAGTCCCCTTCCTTCAGGGGCCGCTCCTCGCTACTTTCCCAGAAGTCTACCCGCCACTAGGTCTGCGGCCTGGCTCAGACATTGCTTCACCACCAAAATCCCAGGGAGTTGTGCTCACTCCCAACTCAAGGAACCACACCCCGTGTTCCTGCTTCCTCTTAACGCCTTCCTCTCTGAGAAGAGGGAAAACACCTCCAAACCCCGGACTGGAGTAATTTTCTATTCATGGAGGGCGCACAACCTGGGGGAGATGTACCGGCCGTCCATGACAACCCTGGCTACCGTCTCACACCTGGTGCAAGGTTTGTAACACGTAGTAGGAAATATTTGGACTACTGCTGCTTAGCGTTGGGCATAGTGCCTTTTTGTAATGTGAGCAGAAACACCAGCGGGTTATATTGGCCTGGTGCGAGGTTTGTAGCAGGTAATAGTTAATGTTTGGGTTACTGCAGCTTAGTGTAGTACAAAGCACCTTTTTGTAATGTGGACAGATGCACCAGTGGGTTAAATGGCCTGGAGCTAGGTTTGAGGCAGGTAGTAGGAAAAATGTATGAACAACTGCTGTTCAGCGTTGGGAAAACCGCCTTTTTGTAATGCGGACAAAAGCATCAGCGGGTTAAATGGCCTGGTGTGAGTTTGGTAGCAGGCAGTAGGAAATGTTTGGACTACTGCTGCTTAGCATGTGACAAACCGCCTCTTTGTAATGTGGACAGAAGCACCAGCTGATTAAATGGCCTGATGCGAGGCTTGAAGCAGGCAGTAGGAAATGTTTGGACTACTGCCGCTTAACGTTGGGCAAACTGCCTTTTGTAATGTAGACAGAAGCACCAGCAGGTTAAATGGCCTGGTGCGAGCTTTGTAGATGGTAGAAGGAAATGTTTAGACTACTGCTGTTTTACACTGACCCTGTTAGAGTAAGGCTAGTGCCACACTTAAGAGGTCATCCACGTTAGACGAATGATGTTACAGCATAGCCCAGTCTGCTGTAATGCTGACCGCTAATGTCGGGTGATTCCTAAGAACGCTGCTCCATAGTAACCCGCTGTTTACTATGGTTACAACTTCACAGGAAGCCCCAGGCAGTTCGCTTATCCAGGACACACAGGAAAACAGTGCTGACAACGTTTCCCTGTGCGTCCTGGATAAGCGCACTGCTTCCTGTGAAGCTGTAGCCATAGTAAACAGTGGGTTACTATGGTGCAGCGTTCATAGGAATCACCCGACGTTAGCAGTCAGTGTTACAGCAGGGCTGTGCTCTGCTGTAACGTCAGTAATCTAATGTGGATGACCTCTTAAGTGTGGCCCTAGCCTAAGGCCAGGGCCACACTTGCGTTTGCATTGCTGCTACTGGATCCTGTTTTACATCCTGAAAACTGGATCTGTTAATGGACCCGTAGACTCCAATGTTAACAATTGTTTGCCAAAGAGCAATCCGACTACTGCATTGCGTTTTTGAGAAATCTGTTTTATTAGGGTCTAGAACGTTTTTTGGTGTTTTCTCAAAAATGCATGCGTTTTTTTAACATGGGGGTCTATGGGAAACAATTGTGTTAACGCATGGTACATATAGGTACCATGCGTTAATGCATGCATTAACGCAAGCGCTAAAAATGGCTAAAAAATGACAAGGGCCAAAACTGGATCCAGTAACAGATCCAGTAGATGGATGCAGCCTCCCAAGTGTGGCCCTAGCCTAATTCGCCCTCCTTGTAGTATAAGGCTAAGGTCACACTTGGAGGGTCACCCACGCCTGGCGCCTCCACTAATTTTCCCCCGCAGTGCATAGTGTTAATGTTATGAGCTGCCTGCCAACGCTGCCCCATAGAAATTTGCCGTTTACCTGCAGACAGCGTTTCCTGTGCACTCAGCTAAAGCGCACGTCCTGTGTGGCCGCTGCTAAGGAAAACAGTGGGTTACTATGGGGCAGCGTTGGCAGGCAGCTCATAGCGTTAACGCTATGCAATGCGGGGGAATATTAGCAGAGGCATCAGGCGTGGGTCACTCTCCAAGTGTGACCCTAGCCTAACTCTGTACTGTGTCTCCTAAACTCTCAAAAGAGTCATGCAATGGTACTCGGTAGCCGGGCTGGCTGATTCTTTGGGAGCTCATTGTGGCAGTAGCCCAGCTCCTTGGCCCTGGCCAAGCAGTGAAGAAGTTATTTACAAGGGAATTTAGTAATCTTTTGTGACACCACCAGTGGTATTCAGCCAAGGATGGCCATCGCTGGGGCAGATTGTGCAACAGCCAGGATGGTATTGCTCCCCATAGGTGGACAGGGCCCCAGGGATGGTGTGGTAGTCTATGGGGTTGATGGTAATGGTCATTGGGGTGCAGGACAGAGGGCGCAGGAAATGATCAGAAGACAGGGTGCAATTTCCTTTACCTTCACTTGGCAGATGTTGGTGCAGTCCAGGGCACTGTTTTCCAGGTTTTGGAAGGATTCATTCAGCCTGGAAGCATTTGGGGATCCACCTCACCAGGTGTGTAAGAGGCCTTCCTGCTGTGCTTTCCTCTTTAGGTCCCTTCTGCTTGTAGCCATGCTGCTCTTCCTGCGTGTTGCTCCTAACTCATATGGCAAACAGCACAAGCCTCTCATGGATACCGCCTTGCTGATGGCAGCTCCGGGCTTTAAGTATGCTATGGTGCCACCAAGTCTTTAGTGTGGCCAGGAGACTTGCAGCCTCCTGCCCTCCAAATTTGGGTGCGAGGACATACAGTACTTGTGTACCCAAGGACTTTGGAATCCTCTCTCGTGCCACTCTGGGGTGAGCTCTCTCGCAGCTCCACTTCCAAGAGTTCTCTCATACACATGCTCTCCTCTCTCTTTCCTCAGACATTACCCCTTTTTCTCACTAGGCTCTCCTCCTTGCCAGAACCAGGGCAGCTCCCCTGAACTCGGGTGCTGAACTCTCCCTTCTGGCCCGGAGTCAGGTCTGTTGTTGGATGATGGGTGTTACTTAGCATGGGAACCTCCTGTTGCTTCAAGGCAAGACATCACCCCCTGTGAGGGAGGCATAGTTACGATGACAACAAGAGCACTGGGGTGACACCTTACTCCCTAGTGAAACTCAGTACATTCCGGACTGTGGAAACATAACGAAAAACAGGTTTATATTGGGCGAACTCTCCAAAGATGGTACAGACCCCCTAGTGAACCTTAGTCAGGGTCTGGATAGTGTTACAGTAGCAGGTTATTGGGGTGCAGGACAGAGGGCACAGGAAATAATCGGAGGACACAGAAGGGTGCAGTTTCCTTTACCTTTACTTGGCAGATGGTGGTGCAGTCTGGGGCACTGGTTACCAGGTTTTGGAATGATCCAGTCAGCCTGGAAGCATTCAGGGATCAACCTCGCCAGGTGGGTTTGGAGGCCTTCCTGCTGTGCTTTGCCTTTTGGGTCCCTGCTGCTTGTAGCTATGCTGCGGACCTCTTCCTGTGTGTCGCTCCTAACCCATATGGCAAACAGCACAAGCCTCTCACGGATACCCCACTTTGCTGTTGGCAGCTTGCAGCCTCCTGCCCTCCAGATTTAGGTAGCGAGACATACAGAACCCATGCACCCAAGGACTCTGGGGTCCTCTCTTGCACCACTCTGGGGTGAGCTCTCTTGCAGCTCCACTCCCCAGAGTTCTCTCCTACACGTCCTCTCCCTTTCCTCAGACATTTACCCTTTCTCTTCCTAGCCTCTCCTCCTTGCCAGAACCAGGGCAGCACCCCTGAACTCTGGTGCAGAGCTCCCCCTCCTGGCCTGGAGTCAGGTCTGGTGTTGATTCCTGGGTGTTACCTATTGTTGGAACCTTCTCCTGCTTCCAGGCATGACATCACCCCCTGTGAGGGAGGCAACATCACTGTGGCAACTGGACCACTGGGGTGCCACAGAGGTATTATGCAGCTGCTGAACTGATTCTTTCAACTGTCCCTGCTCCAATATCTCTCCCTTGCTAATCTACACCGAGGTAGTATACACTACAGGTAGCCCTGAAAAAGGCTTTTGAGTTATGTAGAGGCCTAACATTCTCCCTAGCAGCTGAGCAATCTCTTGCTTGTGGAACGCAGGCTCCCATGCAATGCTTGCAAAATAGCAGCTACAGGGCTTACGTAGACCCTATGACACCACTGGGCAGCCAGCCAATCACAGTATTGCCACAACCAAGATGTCTGCGGCATTATTGTAATTGGTTCGTATAATGACCAGCACTCACTTGAGTGATGTTATGGCGGTACTATTGTAAAGGGTCTGTTTGGCCCACAATGCAGAATAAAGTAGAAACAATGCACTCGCACAGTTGCTTTGTTGCTTAGTGTGGATTTATTTCAATCAAAGTGAAAAATGGTGACAGAGCGGGTTAACGTTTCGGCCTAGTATCGGCCTTGATCACAACGTCACTAAGGATAAAAAGTGAAAAAGACTTTTTACAATGGTATTATGTGAGGTACATACAGGTGTTAAAAAGAAAAAAGCCAATATATACAAATGTACAAAATTATACATCAGAAACCAATGTCGACTCTATTTGATATATAGTTTAGGCTACCAATATATCTAGTAGGTGAGATCCAGGAGATAGGTTAAAGACATGGAAGGATTCAAGGAAGAAAGTGATAAAAGAGAGAGAAATAGATTAGAGTAGCCTATTACCTGCTGTCTTTGTTTACTGAAGGGGTTCTCTCTCAAGTAGAGATAGAATGGTAAGTGGAGTGTAGGTATGTACATATTACCTATGGTTAAGTAAATAAGTTACTCAGAGGTAAATATTTTGTAGTTGTGCTGCTAAGTGATATATATACCTAGATCTCAGTTATGAGTGATCAAAGGGTCATATGAAGAGCTTGTAGACCATGTATAAAGGATACAGGGTTCCAGGACTTGTGATGTCCAGTAGGATGTACTGCTGCTGGCCCTTAGTGGTGTCTCAGATGGATGGTCATAGGTTATATCTGAAACAGAGCGATCATGGGATTATATCTGGGTTTTTATATAATTTGAAAAAAATTCTTGCAGCACACAGCTACTACCAATGATGTACAAATGCTATAAGCTATATGTACATGAGGAAAAAGTTTAAAAACTTACGTTTTTTTCAAAAAACTCAAAAATTCTAAGGTTAAATCTGAAACAGAGCGATCATGGGATTATATCTGGGTTCTTATATATGTATGGTGAAATATGTGCCATTAGGTAGTGTACCTTAAGTCCACAGATGGTAATATAGAATTAACCCTTTAGTTATAGCGTGATTGCCCTCTTGGGTATTTCAGATGGGCCAATGGTGTCACTGAGGAATAAGTAAAGAGAGTTTAGATATGCGGAATTATACTTATCTTAGTGTAGTGCGAGGGGTCCAAGAAGTATCCTGCACTGGAAGGGGTCTTGTGTTGCTAGCACGGTCCATGCCCAGGCAGGGAATGACACTGAGCCCCATGTGTGAGCAGTGTTTTATCGGCGCCAGGCCGGTCACATGACCGTAAGCGACGCGCGCGGTCGTCAGACATTCGCAGTAGCACCTGGAGCTCAACCGGAAGTGACGTTGCGCTATGTTGTGAGCGTTGTCACGGTGATATGCCGTGTTACAACGCTGAAATCTCATAGAATTGAGATTATTTGTTAGCGATCTACCTCATAGTAGTAAGGTGGTTGTACTAATCCCAAGTTTAGGGAAGAAGATGAGAAAAAGTTTATACTGCTTTTGGAAGACAGAAGTAGTGAGTTGGTGATGTATTAGAATAGGTAGAGATCCAGTAATGGATGTGGTTAGATAGCATATAGAGGGGAATACAAGAATGAATGCATATATAGACATGAAATCATGATCAAGTATATCTTATGTATCTGATTACAAAAGACAAAGGACATCACAGATAAGTAAACCATAGTACTAGACATGGATAAGGCCATCAAAAGATGTAGTTGAATGGTATGTAAATAATAATATGTGTAATTATCTGGTATCTGGACATGTATTAATATATACTTATGATCAAATGCATCTCATATGTTGAATTACAAGTAGACCACAGAAAAATAAATCATGTTTATCCACAACAACTGGTCACAGGTTTCATATACATCTAGGAATCCAAACCCAAAATAAACTTCAGGGAAAAAGTAAAGTTGAAAGTAAAAAGGAAACTTATAAACCCGGAGAAATAGAGGGACACTATTGTAGCTTACCCAGTAGGATGGTACGAAGGAAGGCAATATACGGTTAAGTTTTTTTAGGAGTTTGATGTGATTGCCACCCCGTCGGGGTCTGGGGACATGTTCTATAAGCTGCAAACGAAGCTGTGCCACGTTGTGATTGGCTTCCTTAAAGTGGTAAGGAAGCGGTACCCATGTTTTTTCACAACGTATGGTCGACTTGTGGCTTGCAATTCTATCTCTAATTGGTTGGATGGTTTCTCCTATGTATAGGAGGCCACATGGGCATTTGATCAAATAGACTACATAGCTCGTTCCACAGTTATAGAAGCCCCTAAGACGGTATGATTTTCCAGTACGAGGATGGACTATTTCAGATCCCTTGATCACGTTGGAGCAACACATGCAACCCAAACAAGGAAAAGTGCCATGTCTATGTTCGCCTGTCAGTGTTCTGGTCAGTGATTTCTTTTTGGATCCTACGTCCGCTCGAACTAGTCGATTTTTAATATTTGGTGGCCGTCTGCTACACATGAGAGGTGTGTTTTGGAAGGCTGTTATCTTGGGATGTGCCTTACCAAGTAATGACCAGTTCTTCCTTACCAGGTTGTATACTTTTGGCATAAGTGGGTGGAATGTGTGTACAAAGGGTATTCTGTTTTTCTCTCTAGATTGTTGTGTCTCATTCTCGGTATTGGCAATGGCGAAGTTGAGTTCTTTATCAAGTAATACGGGGGGTAATTTCAGGCCAAAAATTTGTTGGACATTTCTGTCAGTCTGGTGACTCTGGTTGTTTCGTTGGATACGATGCGGGTTACTCATTTGAATTGCGACCTGGGTAGACTATTTCTCGTCGGTTTGGGGTGACAACTGTTTTATAGCAGAAGACCATTTTTATCAGTAGGCTTGGTGTAAAGGTCTGTTGTTAAGTAGCCATGTGTGTCTTTGAGAATCAGGGTGTCAAGGAATGAGATTTGATTGACATGTGAGTTGAGTGTGAAACTTAGCTCGGGTCTTACTGAGTTTATAGTATTGAGGAATGTCAGTAAGGATTCTTCAGTGCCCTTCCATATACAGAATACATTGTCGATATATCTGTACCATGTAATGGCGTTTTCTTTAAACAGGTCATTTGTATATATGTAGGTCTCTTTAAATCGATCCATGTACAAATTTGCATACGCAGGGGCTACATTCGAGCCCATTGCTGTACCAAATGACTGTACATAAAATTGGTCCTCAAAAAGTAAATAGTTTTGCCTGAGGACCAATTCCAAGAGTTCAAGGCAAAGATCCCTGATGTTGGCATCTACGTTAGTTTGAGACATTGTGTGTTTAACTGCTTCAATCCCCTTATCGTGAGTGATGGAAGTGTACAGACTGTTTACATCAAGTGTACACAGAAGGCTGTCAGGGGGAATTCAGTTGATACTCTTGATTTTATTAAGGAAGTCCCCCGTGTCTAAAATGAAGGATTTGACAGACCTTGTGTATGGTGTAAGAGTCTTTTCCAGAAAGACTGATAATGGGCTGAGAATTGAGTCTGTGCCTGCCACGATGGGACGTCCTGGTGGGTTGTGTAGATCTTTATGGATTTTAGGTAGAATGTACAGTATAGGTGTTACAGGAATATCATTAAGAAGAAAAGATTTGGTTTTTGAATCGATCGTGTTGTTATGGTAGTACTTGTTCACTAATCTGTGTATTTTTGTACGTATGTTGAAGATTGGATCGTTCCCTACTTTTTGGTATGTTGTCTCCAGGGCTGGTTTTAGGCAAAGTGGGGCCCTAGGCAAAAGGTTAAAGTGGGCCCTAAATGCTCAGGCCACTTTCACATCTAACGCTTTGCTGCATTTTGCTCAATTTGCATTTCCATGCGTTTTTACCGCAAAAACGCATCAAAACGCATGCGTTTTTGTTCCCATTGATTTTAATGGAAACACAAGCAAAAACGCATGTAAAAACGCATGCGTTTTAAAAAACAGAAAACGCATGCGTTTTTGCCAACGCTGCCCAAAACATCGGGGAAGACGTTTTGTGCTGTGTTCGCAAAAATGCATGTGTTTTGCGTTTTTGAAAACGCACATGCGTTTTGCATGCATTTTTACATGCGTTCCCATTGAAATCAATGGGGGAAAAAACGCTAGCGTTTTTAATGCGTTTATAGCGGTAAAAACGGCTAGAAAGGCAAATTTAGCAAAACGCACACCAACCTTAGATGTGGAACAGGCCGTAGTTATATGGTAAGAGTGACTTCATAAGTTGATTATCTAGGTCAGAATAAGAACATACTGAACATCATTTTTATTTCAATCATAAAAAAAAAAAACAGAAATTTGTAAAAAAAAAAAATATTTTTTTTTTATTTTCCGAGACCCATGATGTTTTAATTTTTGAAGATACATAGATAAGTGAGGGCTTACTTTATGTGCCCTGAGCTGACATTTTTACTGATACCATTTTGAGTCAGATACAACATTTTGATCGCCTTTTATTGCATTTTATTGTAACAACGTGGTGGCCTAAAAAACATAATTCTGGCGTTTTTTTTTTTTTCCCATTACGCCATTTACCAATTGGATTAATTTACTTCATATATTGATAGCTTAGATTCTTACGAACGCAGCGATACCAAATATGTGTATTTTTACATTTTTTTCACTGTTTTATTGCTATTTTCAGTTCAGCTCCTTTGGGGGCCCCTAAGAGAGTGGGGGCCCTAGGCAACTGCCCAGTCTGCCCCCCCCTAACGCCGGCCCTGGTTGTCTCGTCCGATAGTTGTCTTTGGATCTCTGAGATATATTGGGTTTTGTTCATAACAATGATTGCTCCTCCCTTGTCCGCTGGTTTAATAGTGATGTTAGAGTTTTCTTTTAGAGAGGTGATAGCTTGTTTTTCAAGAGCAGTCAAATTGGTGCGGACAGGGAGGAGACCAACCTGTTGTTCACGAACAATGTCCTTAACGTCTCATTTTAATATATTGATGTAGGTTTCGACATCACACTCCTAAAAAAACGTAACCGTATATTGCCTTCCTTCATACCATCCTACTGGGTAAGCTACAATAGTGTCCCTCTATTTCTCCCGGTTTATAAGTTTCCTTTTTACTTTCAACTTTACTTTTTCCCTGAAGTTTATTTTGGGTTTGGATTCCTAGATGTATATGAAACCTGTGACCAGTTGTTGTGGATAAATATGATTTATTTTTCTGTGGTCTACTTGTAATTCAACATATGAGATGCATTTGATCATAAGTATATATTAACCCCTTAAGGACCGAGTCACTTTGCAGCT
Source organism: Allobates femoralis (assembly GCA_033576535.1). NCBI lineage: Eukaryota > Metazoa > Chordata > Amphibia > Anura > Aromobatidae > Allobates > Allobates femoralis. Next base: position 152,198,505 of record JARQOC010000006.1, read on the forward strand.
TAATGACCAGACCATTTTTTGTAATTCTGACCACTCTCCCTTTATGAGGTAATATCTCTGGAACACTTCAACGGATCCTAGCGATTATGAGATTGTTTTTTCGTGACATATTGGGCTTCATGTTAGTATTAAATTTAGGTCGATAATTTTTGCGTTTATTTGTGAAAAAATAAAAAATTTGGCAAAAATTTTGAAAATTTAGCAATTTTCAAATTTTTAATTTTTATTCTGCTAAACCAGAGAGTTATGTGCCACAAAATAGTTAATAAATAACATGTCCCACATGTCTACTTCACATCAGCACAATTTTGGAAGAAAAAAAAAAATTTGGTAGGACGTTATAAGGGTTCAAAGTTCATCAGCAATTATTCATTTTTCCAGCAAAATTTACAAAACCAATTTTTTAGTGACCACATCACATTTGAAGTCCCTTTGAGGGTGTACATGACAGAAAACACCCAAAAGTGACACCATTCCAAAAACTGCACCCCTCAAGCTACTCAAAACTATATTGAAGAAGATTATTAACCCTTCAGGTGCTTCACAGGAACTAAAATAATGTTGAAGGAAAAAATGGACATTTTAATTTTTGTAACAAAAATGTTCTTTTAGCCTCAATTTTTTCATTTTCACATGGGCAACAGGATAAAATGCATCCTAAAATTTGTTGGGCAATTTCTCCTGAGTACACCGATGCCTCATATGTGGTCATAAACCACTGTTTGGGCGCACGGCAGGGCTCAGAAGGGAGGGAGCGCAATTTGAATTTTAGAGCCAATTTTCCGTTCAAAAAGTGAAATGGCGCTCCTTCACTTCTGAGCCCTGCCGTGCGCCCAAACAGTGGTTTATGACCACATATAAGGTATCGGTGTACTCAGGAGAAATTGCCCAACAAATTTTGGGATGTATTTTATCCCTTTGCCCATGTGAAACTGAAAAAATGTAGGCAAAAAGAATTTTTTTGTGAAAAAAAAGTGTTTTTTTAATTTTTATGAATGAATTTGTGAAGCATCTGGGGTTCAAAGTGCTCACTATGCATCTAGATACCTTCCTTAGGGGTCTAGTGTCCAAAATGGGGTCACCTGTGGGGGAGCTCCAATGTGGAGACACACCGGGGCCCTCCAAATGCGACATGGTGTCCGCTAACAATTTGAATGGAAAATGAGCTCAAATTGTTAGCTGACACCATGTCGCGTTTGGAGGGTCCCTGTGTGTCTCCGCATTGGAGCTCCCCCACAAGTGACCCCATTTTGGAAACTAGACCCCCAAAGGAACATATCTAGATGCATAGTGAGCACTTTGAACCCCCAGATGCTTCACAAATTGATCCATAATAATGAAAAAATAAATTTTTTGTGGGAAAAAAAAGTGCTTTTTCATTTTTACGGATGAATTTCTGAAGCATATGGGGGTTCAAAGTGCTCACTATGCATCTAGATACGTTCCTTAGGGGGTCTAGTTTCCAAAATGGGGTCACTTGTGGGGAGCTCCAATGTGGAGACACACGGGGACCCTCCAAACGCGACATGGTGTCCGCTAACAATTTGAATGGAAAATGAGCTCAATTTGTTAGCGGACACCATGTCGCGTTTGGAGGGTCCCCATGTGTCTCCACATTGGAGCTCCCCCACAAGTGACCCCATTTTGGAAACTAGACCCCCAAAGGAACGTATCTAGATGCATAGTGAGCACTTTGAACCCCCAGGTGCTTCAGAAATTCATCCGTAAAAATGAAAAAAGAAACTTTTTGTGGAAAAAAACGTGCTTTTTCATTTTTATGGATGAATTTGTGAAGCATCTGGGAGTTCAAAGTGCTCACTATGCATCTAGATACGTTCCTTCGGGGTCTAGTTTCCAAAATGGGGTCACTTGTGGGGGAGCTCCAATGTGGAGACACACGGGGACCCTCCAAACGCGACATGGTGTCCGCTAACAATTTGAATGGAAAATGAGCTCAATTTGTTAGCGGACACCATGTCGCGTTTGGAGGGTCCCCATGTGTCTCCACATTGGAGCTCCCCCACAAGTGACCCCATTTTGGAAACTAGACCCCCAAAGGAACGTATCTAGATGCATAGTGAGCACTTTGAACCCCCAGGTGCTTCAGAAATTCATCCGTAAAAATGAAAAAGCACTTTTTTTCCACAAATAATTTCTTTTTTCATTATTACGGATCAATTTGTGAAGCACCTGGGGGTTCAAAGTGCTCACTATGCATCTAGATATAATCCTTTGGGGTCTAGTTTCCAAAATGGGGTCACTTGTGGGGGAGCTCCAATGTGGAGACACACAGGGGCTCTCCATACGCGACATGGTGTCCGCTAACAATTGGAATTGTTATCGGACACCTTGTAGGATATGAAGAGCCCCTATGTGCCTAAACATTGGAGCTCCCCCACAAGTGACCCCATTTTGGAAACTAGACCACCCAAGGAACGTATCTAGATTATTACGCCATTTACCAATTGGATTAATTTACTTCATATATTGATAGCTTAGATTCTTACGAACGCAGCGATACCAAATATGTGTATTTTTACATTTTTTTCACTGTTTTATTGCTATTTTCAGTTCAGCTCCTTTGGGGGCCCCTAAGAGAGTGGGGGCCCTAGGCAACTGCCCAGTCTGCCCCCCCCTAACGCCGGCCCTGGTTGTCTCGTCCGATAGTTGTCTTTGGATCTCTGAGATATATTGGGTTTTGTTCATAACAATGATTGCTCCTCCCTTGTCCCCTGGTTTAATAGTGATGTTAGAGTTTTCTTTTAGAGAGGTGATAGCTTGTTTTTCAAGAGCAGTCAAATTGGTGCGGACAGGGAGGAGACCAACCTGTTGTTCACGAACAATGTCCTTAACGTCTCATTTTAATATATTGATGTAGGTTTCGACATCACACTCCTAAAAAAACGTAACCGTATATTGCCTTCCTTCATACCATCCTACTGGGTAAGCTACAATAGTGTCCCTCTATTTCTCCCGGTTTATAAGTTTCCTTTTTACTTTCAACTTTACTTTTTCCCTGAAGTTTATTTTGGGTTTGGATTCCTAGATGTATATGAAACCTGTGACCAGTTGTTGTGGATAAATATGATTTATTTTTCTGTGGTCTACTTGTAATTCAACATATGAGATGCATTTGATCATAAGTATATATTAACCCCTTAAGGACCGAGTCACTTTGCAGCTTAATGACCAGACCATTTTTTGTAATTCTGACCACTCTCCCTTTATGAGGTAATATCTCTGGAACACTTCAACGGATCCTAGCGATTATGAGATTGTTTTTTCGTGACATATTGGGCTTCATGTTAGTATTAAATTTAGGTCGATAATTTTTGCGTTTATTTGTGAAAAAATAAAAAATTTGGCAAAAATTTTGAAAATTTAGCAATTTTCAAATTTTTAATTTTTATTCTGCTAAACCAGAGAGCTATGTGCCACAAAATAGTTAATAAATAACATGTCCCACATGTCTACTTCACATCAGCACAATTTTGGAAGAAAAAAAAAAATTTGGTAGGACGTTATAAGGGTTCAAAGTTCATCAGCAATTATTCATTTTTCCAGCAAAATTTACAAAACCAATTTTTTAGTGACCACATCACATTTGAAGTCCCTTTGAGGGGTGTACATGACAGAAAACACCCAAAAGTGACACCATTCCAAAAACTGCACCCCTCAAGCTACTCCAATGTGGAGACACACAGGGGCTCTCCATACGCGACATGGTGTCCGCTAACAATTGGAATTGTTATCGGACACCTTGTAGGATATGAAGAGCCCCTATGTGCCTAAACATTGGAGCTCCCCCACAAGTGACCCCATTTTGGAAACTAGACCACCCAAGGAACGTATCTAGATGCATAGTGAGCACTTTGAACCCCCAGGTGCTTCACAAATTGATCCGTAAAAATGAAAAAAGAAACTTTTTGTGGAAAAAAAACGTGCTTTTTCATTTTTATGGATGAATTTGTGAAGCATCTGGGAGTTCAAAGTGCTCACTATGCATCTAGATACGTTCCTTAGGGGGTCTAGTTTCCAAAATGGGGTCACTTGTGGGGGAGCTCCAATGTTCAGGCACACAGGGAGGGGCTCTCCATACCCGACATGGTTTCCGCTAACAATTGGAGCTAATTTTCTATTGAAATTGTTAGCGGACACTATGTCGCATATGGAGAACCCGTGTGCCACCAGCACAAGGGCAACTGGTAGAGTTGGGGTACAGCACCAGAAAATGCCGCCTCTAATGAATGCGCTATTTTCTTGGGTGGCTGTGGGTTGAAATTTGCAGCGTGGGGGACCCACAACATTTGAGTCTCTCCACGCTGAGGATTCCAGTCAGCCAGCTACCAAGTTGTACATGGCTGGCTACAAATACAGCGAAGGCTTTATTTTATTTCTAGAACTAATTCTAGAAAAAAAAATGACGTAGGGCTCCGCCATATTTTTGGTCCAGCCAGGTACAACTTGGCAGCTACAGACTGCCAGCAATCCCCAGCTGCCTCGCTGTACCTGGCTGCAACCAAAAATACAGCGAAGCCCATTTTTTTTTATTTCTAGAACTAATTCTAGAAAAAAAAATGACGTAGGGCTCCGCCATATTTTTGGTCCAGCCAGGTACAACTTGGCAGCTACAGACTGCCAGCAACCCCCAGCTGCCTCGTTGTACCTGGCTGCAACCAAAAATACAGCAAAGCCCATTTTTTTTTATTTCTAGAACTAATTCTAGAAAAAAAAATGACGTAGGGCTCCGCCATATTTTTGGCCCAGCCAGGTACAACTAGGCAGCTGGGGGCTGGAATCCTCAGCATGGAAAGGCCCAAGCGTTCTGGGCCCCCCATGCTGCGAATTGCAGCCCGCAGCCGCTCCAGAAAATGGCGCATTCATTGAAGCGCCATTTTCTGGCGCTGTACCCATGCTCTTCCAGTTGCCCTGGTGCCGGTGGCAAACTGGGTAATAAAGGGGTTAATGCCAGCTTTTTATTGGCAGCTGGCACTAAGCCCGAGATTCATAATATAGGGCCAATGTTAGACCCGCCATTAGGAATCTCTGGTAAATAGTCAGAAAATACACACATAGAAAAATCTTTTTATTTGAAAAAAAAACACAAACAAAATTCGGACTCCATCTTTATTATGAAGATCCGACGTAGTCCACAACGAAGGTCCCACGACGCTCGATTGCCTCCGACGTAGTCCACAACGAAGGTCCCACGACGCTCGATCGCCTCTGCTCAATCCAGAGACTGCAGCAAGGGATCAAGTGTCCTCTTCCTACAGTCTCAGGGGTCAGAGTTATGGTGCACTGTATGACAATGATCAGTTATACAGTGCACCATGACTATGATCCCAGAGACTATAACAAGAGGACACTTGATCCCTTGTTGCACCCATCCATCCACCTATGCACCCATCATCCACGCACGCACATCCACGTACGCACATCCACGCATGCACACAACCACGCACGCACATCCACGCATGCACACATCCACGCACGCATGCTGACATTCACGTACATCCACACACACATCCACGTACATCCACATCCACGTACGCACACATCCACGCACGCACATTCACACACGCACATCCACGTACGCACATCCACGCACGCACATCCACGTACGCACATCCACGTACGCACATCCACGTACGCACATCCACGTACGCACATCCACGCATGCACACAACCACGCACGCACATCCACGCATGCACACATCCACGCACGCATGCTGACATCCACGTACATCCACACACACATCCACGTACATCCACATCCACGTACGCACACATCCACGCACGCACATTCACACACGCACATCCACGTACGCACATCCACGCACGCACATCCACGTACGCACATCCACGTACGCACATCCACGTACGCACATCCACGTACGCACATCCACGCATGCACACAACCACGCACACACATCCACACATGCATATCCACGTACGCACATCCACGTACGCACATCCACGTACGCACATCCACGTGCTGACATCCACGCATGCACACACCCACGCACACACATCCACACACGCACATCCACGCACGCACACATCCATCCATCCATCCACCCATCCATCCATCCACCCACCCATCCATCCATCCATCCATCCATCCACCCATCCATCCACCCATCCATCCATCCATCCATCCATCCATCCATCCATTCATTCATTCTTTCATTCATTCTTTCATTCATTCATACTTACCCAGCGATGAGGAGGAGGAGCCCCTGAGAAGAGGAGGAGCCACACTGCAGAGGAGGCCCGACGGTGCGGGCGGGTGCACCGAGCGTGCAGCCCGCCGGAATCGGGATAGGTGAGCGGGGCTGGGGACCAGGGATCGGGGGCTGGGGACCGAGTCCCGGGGGCTGGGGACCAGCAGGGAGGAGGAGGGGGCCCTGCAGCTTTGCCGGAGGGCGCAGAAGCCCGCCGGCAAACAAACTGTGCAAGGTGGAGGGCGGGGATGGACGGGAGACAGGGGGGGCTGCACAGGGGACGGGGACAGGACACAGAGGGCTCAGGACACAGGGGGGGCTACAGGACACAGGGGGAGCTGGACACAGGGGGCGGGGACAGGACACAGGAGGGGCTGCACAGGGGACAGGGACCGCACACAGGAGGGGCTGCACAGGGGACGGGGACAGGACACAGGAGGGGCTGCACAGGGACGGGGACAGGACACAGGGGGCTCAGGACACAGGGGGGGGGCTACAGGACACAGGGGGAGCTGGACACAGGGGGCGGGGACAGGACACAGGGGGAGCTGGAGCATCAGCTCATGGCCGGCGGCTGCGGTGCAACCCGCCCGCAGATAAGAGTGATTGCGGTGGGGGAGGGGGGTGAAGGGGTTAACAGGGTGCCCACACCTCTGCCCCTAACCCTTGGCTGTCACTGACAGCTTTTAGATTTGAGCTGTCACTGTTCGTTTAGGAGCAGTGACAGTTCAAAGCCATGACGAGTATACTCGTCATGATGCGGGAACTGACATCTTTTCATGACGAGTATACTCGTCATTGGTCGTAAAGAGGTTAATATATGTCCAGATACCAGATAATTACACATATTATTATTTACATACCATTCAACTACATCTTTTGATGGCCTTATCCATGTGAAGTACTATGGTTTACTTATATGTGATGTCCTTTGTCTTTTGTAATCAGATACATAAGATATACTTGATCATGATTTCATGTCTATTTATACATTCATTCTTGTATTCCCCTCTATATGCTATCTAACCACATCCATTACTGGATCTCTACCTATTCTAATACATCACCAACTCACTACTTCTGTCTTCCAAAGCAGTATAAACTTTTTCTCATTTTCTTCCCTAAACTTGGGATTAGTACAACCACCTTACTACTATGAGGTAGATCGCTAACAAATAATCTCAATTCTATGAGATTTAAGCGTTGTAACACGGCATATCACTGTGACAACGCTCACAACATAGCGCATCGTCACTTCTGGTTGAGCTCCAGGCGCTACTGCGCATGTCTGCCGACCGCGCGCGTCACTTCCGGTCATGTGACCAGCCTGGCGCCGATAAAACACCGCTGACACTTGGGGCTCAGTGTCATTCCCTGCCTGGGCATGGACCGTACTGGCAACACAAGACCCCTTCCAGTACAGGATACTTCTTCAACCCCTCGCACTACACTAAGATAAGTATAATTCCGCATATCTAAACTCTCTTTACTTATTCCTCAGTGACACCATTGGCCCATCTGAAATACCCAAGAGGGCAATCACGCTATAACTAAAGGGTTAATTCTATATTACCATATGTGGACTTAAGGTACACTACCTAATGGCACATATTTCACCATACATATATAAGAACCCAGATATAATCCCATGATCTCTCTGTTTCAGATATAACCTATGACCATCCATCTGAGACACCACTAAGGGCCAGCAGCAGTACATCCTACTGGACATCACAAGTCCTGGAACCCTGTATCCTTTATACATGGTCTACAAGCTCTTCATATGACCCTTTGATCGCTCATAACTGAGATCTAGGTATATATATCACTTAGCAGCACAACTACAAAATATTTACCTCTGAGTAACTTATTATTTACTTAACCATAGGTAATATGTACATACCTACACTCCACTTACCATTCTATCTCTACTTGAGAGAGAACCCCTTCAGTAAACAAAGACAGCAGGTAATAGGCTACTCTAATCTATTTCTCTCTCTTTTATCACTTTTTTCCTTGAATCCTTCCATGTCTTTAACCTATCTCCTGGATCTCACCTACTAGATATATTGGTAGCCTAAACTATATATCAAATAGAGTCGACATTGGTTTCTGATGTATAATTTTGTACATTTGTATATATTGGCTTTTTTCTTTTTAACACCTGTATGTACCTCACATAATACCATTGTAAAAAGTCTTTTTCACTTTTTATCCTTAGTGATGTTGTGATCAAGGCCGATACTAGGCCGAAACGTTAACCCGCTCTGTCACCATTTTTCACTTTGATTGAAATAAATCCACACTAAGCAACAAAGCAACTGTGCGAGTTCATTGTTTCTACTTTATTCTGCATTATTGTAAGTGGTTAAAAAGACCAGCATGTTTAGTGGCAGCAAAGGAGGTATCAAAACGGCAGGGCGGGAAATCCAAATATAGCGGGGCAAGTAGACAAAAACTTTCGTAATAATGAGTAATCCAATACCGTACTATTCATGAGAATAGAGAATAGTAAGGAATACACTATCTCATCACTATTCAAAACCATTTGTTGCCATTTTTTTTGCATTCAAAACTTTTCTTGTTGCTTTGATTTTTTTTTCATTTTCATTATTGTTACTTAGACTTAATTCAGACATAGTTTTTTTAAACATGTGTTCTATTCTTATTTTTGAGATATAAAACATGTTTTAATAGTCTATTATGCTGTTCACATATCCATGTTTTGTTGCAGACCGGGAAAGGAGGAAAAATAATGTTAACATGTTAATTTTTCATTGAAGTCGCAAATTAAAATCACTGCCACAAGTCTATGGTCAGTATAATAATGGATGACATTTGAGCATAGAATGTTGACTCTCTGTTTTCTAACTGTTAGGTTACATTCAGACTGTGCATTTTTTATCCGTTTTTGGTTTAGTTTTCTGCAGTGCACTCTAAGACAGGGCTGCATTTACCTGTGTTTGCATTTGTAAGCATTTTTACCACTAATAACTCATCCAAACGCATACGTTAACGCACCCATAGGCTGCAATGAAAAACGCATTGCAAATGCATGAAAAAACGCATGTCATTTTGCAAAAATGCAAAGCGCATGTGTTTTTGCAAGCACAGCCCCAGATAAAGCAGCCCGCGTTTCCACTTTTGTGGCCACATTTATAAAAAACTGCATGCGTTTTTGCATGTGTTTGCATTGTGTTTTGCATTGAAGCCTATGGGTGCGTTAACGCATGCGTTTGTATGCGTTTTAAGCAGTAAAAATGCATGCAAACGCAGGCAAATGCAGCCCAAATGCATTTGTGAAAAGGGCCATATACTTATTTGCAATAATGGTTCAGTCATCTTGAGAAAATAGGGGATAGATAAAGGGCTGCATGAGCCAATTGTGGCACCCCCGCAGACCGGTAGCCACAGTATGGTACAACAGCTGGGACATGTAAGCTGGTCACCCCACACCAACACCCAACACATCCTCCAATCCCTAGACCTAGTACTCCATGTCAGGCAGGGGATAGTGGGGGGAGTGAGGTGGAGGGTGGAGAACAGAAAAAGAACCCGGGAAAGGGGTGGAGGAACTTGAGTAAAACCCAGGAACATCAAATTCTCCTATATAGGGAAGATGGTGTGTCACAGTCCGCGCTGCTACCTCAATGGAATCACAAGGAATGAATGTCTCCAAGAAGCCACAAGGAAGGCAAGGTTCCAAAGTAATGATCTCCTTTATTCACCAACGTGTTTCCGCACCTATCCTGGCACCTTCATCAGGGTATTCAACCAGGATAGAAGGTGCCAGGATAAGTGCCGAAACGCGTTGGTGAATAAAGGAGATCATTACTTTGGAGACTTGCCTTCCTTGTGGCTTCTTGGAGACATCCATTCCTTGTGATTCCATTGAGGCAGCAGCGCGGACCGTGACACACCATCTTCCCTATATAGGAGCGTTTTTCCACGTACGAGTGGCTGGTGGAGGTCCTGCAGCAGCTATTAACTGAAGGCTTATAAACCAGTTGTGGGTCACACAAATGGACCAGGTGAGTGTACACCTATTGATATACTCACACAAACAGTGTCACTAGTGATAGGGCACTATTGCGCCTCTTGTCTCCCCCCTTTTTTGTATTTATACAGGAACATCAAATTAGGAGAGCCCTGTCTAGAGAGAGAGACAACCAGAGGTTTAGGTTTGGGTTCCTGGTGTTTTGTAGAGGGTGAGGAACAGAATTCTTAAGCAGAGACACCCTGAAAGCAATGAAGCTGTAACACCAGAAGGGAAGAACCTGGACCCTGCGGCCTGTGCCACCGTATGGCCCGTCCAGGTCACAGGCTATGTACCGAGGAAGAGCAGAGGGGGTCCACGGTGGGCCCAAGCCAGTAGGGACACCGGGGGACCATCCCAAAACCAGCGAGCCAACCCTGTTGACATGGTAGGACACTGTATGCCCCAGCCATAAATTAACTGGCTGGGTGAAGGAATTGTATGCCCAGAACCCAACCCCCAGGACAACAATGGAAAGGCAGTCACACTAAGGCTAGTAGTCCCAGAGGGGAATGTTCATGAGAAGCTGGCGACCGCTGGCCCGGAGGATGTGCACAGGATTGAGGAAAGAGGCCCAGAAGGTACTAGAATGGGGGGCACTCCTAGTGAATTGTCCCAGCTGCTAAACCGGTGACCGAGACCGCAAGTGAACTGCTGTAACGAGTGAACGGTGACTGTGTTGTTGTGTGAACCGAGCAGTGGAGTAAAGTACCCAGTCAAACTCTGAACTTTGTGTGAGACTCATTAGTATGCCCGCTGCAGAAGCTCACCTGCGGAGACGCTGACTGAATCGCTGCCCTGGAGACAAAGTCCTACCCATAGTGGGCTCACCATCCCGACTGTCACCATCAACATCATTCCCAGAGGTCTAAACGGCAGCGGTGGCCACATTGGACATGACCCACGGGTGGCATCACGAACCTTTACAGAAACTTTATACCCTATTCCCCTGTTTTCTTAATTAAACCCCTTTTATTGCCACGCCTGGGACCACGGAGCCGGGTCATGTCGCCGTGACACCCAGCCGCCCTAGGGGAAGAAAGGGTCCAGCTCGGAGTACCCCTGTCATGGGTGACACAGTTACTGACTAATACTCGTAGTGCTTTTGGCTACATTGGAAAGTTTGATGGTGAATTATCTTCAAAGAACTGGCTATATATAAAAACCTTGATTAGGGAACATGATAGGCCACCCTAAAAAAAATTGTTTAAGTTGTGGTTAGTCCTAATTTCTTTGAGGTAGGGCATTCTTGAGAATTGGTGCAGCTTGGAAGAATCTTGGAGCCGGGACTGAGAAGACTCTACTCTCTTTGCTTCTCTGCTGTGTCACTTTCTTAAGCCATTTATTACATCTCAGGAAAAATGTCTCTGCCTAAGGGTGCTTTCACATCACGATTTTGGAGCATCAATAGCTGTCTAATGTAAAACGGACGGCCACAGATCCGATTTGGCCCCAATGTTACCCTATAGAGGTCGGATATGATCAGATTTGGCCTAATTGCCATCCGATTTTGTGGGATCCGATTTGTGACCGATTTTTTGCTGTACCCAAAATCGAGACTGCAAAAAATCAGATCCCACAAAATCAGATAGCAATTAGCCCAAATCCGATCCGATCCTCGGGGCTTAACATGGAGGCCTATGAGAACTGGTCCGAGGAAACAGCTGATCGTTCCTCGGACCAGAATTTAGTGTACTGAGCATGCTCAGTACACTAAAATTGCTCCTAACCCTCTAATTTCACTTCTGCAATGTATAATATACATTGAAGAAGTGAAATTAAGTAAAAGAAAGAGTTAAAAAAAAAAACTGTATGCTCACCTATCCGTGATCCACCGCTGCCTCCAGCAAGGTTCGGGTGCTTACAGGATCTGCGGTGATGTCACAACCCGGCAGCATCATCAGATCACATGATCGCAGTTACCGCGGTAACTGCGGTCAAGTGACCTGATTAGCTGATCGGCTTGTGACGTCGCCGCAGGTCCTTTAAGCACCCGGACCTTGCTGGAGGAAGCGGTGGATCGCGGATAGGTGAGAATACAGATTTTTTTATTTTTAACTCTTTCTTTTACTATATTTCACTTCAGCAATGTATATTATACATTGCAGAAGTGAAAGTGCCCCGCTGTGTCAGGATACATGATAATCACGGACCAGGACACAGAATAAGTCACCCCCTGTGGTGTTCTTTCCTGCCCGTGGGGTCCTACAAAAAGTAGGATCCCACAGACAGGAAAAAAAATGTTATGTGAAAGCAGCCTTAGCATTTAAGTGCTTCTCAAGATTCGGCCTCATGATAAACTCAGCTCTGGGATCATCTATGCCAGTGATTTTCAACCAGTGTTCCGCGGCACACTAGTGTGCCGTGACACATGGTCGGGTGTGCCGCGGGGAAAGTTCCCCAAACTATGGTGCCCCCTTTGTTTTGTTCCCCAGCAATGTGCAGCGATGCGCAGTCACAGAATAACACATGCGCGAGCTTTGAACACTCGCGCGACTTATTGACGTCACCGAGGCCGGCGCGTCATCCTGAGAGCGGAGAGACTCTCGCATTTTCCCGCCGCCAAGGTAATGCCCGCCAATAATGCTGTTTATAATTAAGTCAGCTCATTAACAGTTAACCTCCCTGCCGGTATTCCCGGCAGGACTCGGGGTTAAATTTCACTGCCAGAAGCGGTAACCCCGAGTCCTGCTCGGGGTGAATGCCAGAGAGTCCCCTTACCCCATCCTGGCAGTCCCCTGTGCTCCGGATCTCCCCCCCCCTGCCCTCTGATCTCCCCCGCTGCCCTCCGATCTCCCCCCTGCCTTCCGGATCTCCCCCCTCCCTCCGAATCTCCCCCCTCCCCTCTGATCTCTCCCCCTGCCCTCCGGTCCACTCCCCCATCCCCCCGCTCTCCGGTGACCACCGATGCTGCTCCTGTTCTCCCCTTCTCTCCAGGCCTCTCACCTGTCTTCTTTCTTCTCCTCTGTCCTCCGCTCTTCTCCTCTTTCCTCCGCTCTTCTTCCTCTGTCCTCCGGTCTGCTGTGTCTTCTGTCTTCTCTGTTGCTGTCCTCTTCCTGCAGCGTCCTCCTTCTTCTGTCGGCTCATCTCTGTGATTGCTGTGCCCTGGTCTGTGTTAACCCCCTAAGTGCTGTGATCTCATGGATCACAGCACTTAGTTTCCATGGTGATTGGATCCACTATTGCCAGAGACTTACAACAAGGGAGCACTTGATCCCTTGTTGTAGTCTCTGGGATCAGCGTCATGGTGCACTGTATGGCAATGATCTGCCATACCGTGCACCATGACGCTGATCCCAAAGACTACAAGAAGAGGACAGTTGATCCCTTATTGTAGTCTCTGGGATCAGCGTTATGGTGCACTGTATGGCAATGATGTGCCATACCGTGCACCATGACGCTGATCCCAGAGACTACAACAAGAGGACAGTTGATCCCTTGTTGTAGTCTCTGGGATCAGCGTCATGGTGCACTGTATGGCAATGATGTGCCATACCGTGCACCATGACGCTGATCCCAGAGACTACAACAAGAGGACAGTTGATCCCTTATTGTAGTCTCTGGGATCAGTGTCATGGTGCACTGTATGGCAATGATCTGCCATACCGTGCACCATGACGCTGATCCCAAAGACTACAAGAAGAGGACAGTTGATCCCTTATTGTAGTCTCTGGGATCAGCGTAATGGTGCACTGTATGGCAATGATGTGCCATACCGTGCACCATGACGCTGATCCCAGAGACTACAACAAGAGGACAGTTGATCCCTTGTTGTAGTCTCTGGGATCAGCGTCATGGTGCACAGTATGGCAGATCATTGCTATGCAGTGCACCATGACACTGATCCCAGAGACTACAACAAGGGATCAAGTGTCCTCTTGTTGTACTCCCTGGGATCAGCGTCATGGTGCATGGTATGGCAATGATGTGCCATACCGTGCACCATAACGTTGATCCCAGAGACTACAACAAGAGGACACTTGATCCCTTGCTGCAGTCTCTGGATGTAGCAGAGGTGATCGAGCGTCGTGGGATCTTCGTTGTGGACTACGTCGGATCTTTACAATAAAGATGGAGTCCGAATTTTGTTTGTCTTTTTTTTTCAAATAAAAAGATTTTTCTCTGTGTGTATTTTCTGACTATTTAGCAGAGATTCCTAATGGCGGGTCTAACATTGGCCCTATATTATGAATCTCGGGTTTAGTGCCAGCTGCCAATAAAAAGCTGGCATTAACCCCTTTTTTACCCAGTTTGCCACCGGCACCAGGGCAGCTGGAAGAGCCTGGGTACAGCGCCAGAAAATGGCGCTTCAATGAATGTGCCATTTTATGGGGCGGCTGCGGGCTGCAATTCGCAGCATGGGGGGCCCAGAACGCTTGGGCCTCTCTATGCTGAGGATTCCAGTCCCCAGCTTCCTAGTTGTACCTGGCTGGGCCAAAAATATGGCAGAGCCCCACGTAATTTTTTTTCTAGAATTAGTTCTAGAAATTAAAAAAAAATGGGCTTCGCTGTATTTTTGGTTGCAGCCAGGTATGACGAGGCAGCTGGGGGTGGGTGGCAGTCCGTAGCTGCTAAGTTGTACCTGGCTGGACCAAAAATATGGCGGAGCCCCATGCCATTTTTTTTTTCTAGAATTAGTCCTAGAAAAAAAAAAAATGGGCTTCGCTGTATTTTTGGTTACCAGCCAGGTACAACGAGGCAGCTGGGGGTTGCTGGCAGTCCGTAGCTGTCAAGTTGTACCTGGCTGGACCAAAAATATGGCGGAGCCCCATGCCATTTTTTTTTTACTTCTACCAATAAAATGACAAGGTGCTTTGCCTTATTTTTGGATGCCAGCCAGGTACAACTTGGCAGTTGGGGGGCTGCAATCCTCATTGTGGAGAGACCCAAATGTTGTGGCCCCCCCACGCTGCAAATTGCAACCCACAGCCACCCCAGAAAATAGCACATTACAGGTGACATTTTCTGGTGCTGTACCCCAACTCTTCCAGTTGCCCTTGTGCTGGTGGCAATGCTAGTGGCACACAGGGGTTCTCCATACGTGACATGGAGTCCACTAACAATTCCAATTGTTAGCGGACACCATGTCGCGTATGGAGAGCCCCTGTGTGCCTAAACATTGGAGCTCCCCACAAGTGACCCCATTTTGGAAACTAGACCCCCCAGGGAACATATCTAGATGGGTAGTGAGCATATTGAACCCCCAGTTGCTTTACAAATTGATCTGTGAAAATGAAATAGTACTTTTTTTTTCAAAAAAATTTTCTTTTAGCCTAAAGTTTTTCGTTTTCACATGGCAACAGCATAAAATTTATCCTAAAATTTGTTGGGCAATTTCTCCTGAGTACACCGATACCACATATGTGGTCATAAACCACTGTTTGGGCGCACGGCAGGTGTCAGAAGGGAAGGAGCGCAATTTTACTTTTTGAATGTAAAATTAGCTCCAAAATTCAAATTGCGCTCCTTCACTTCTGAGCCCTGCCGTGCGCCCAAACAGTGGTTTATGATCACATATGAGGTATCGATGTACTCGGGAGAATTTGCACAACACATTTTAAGATCCATTTTATCCTGTTGCCCATGTAAAAATGAAAGAATTGAGGCTAAAAGAACATTTTTGATAGAAAAATTAAAATATCCATTTTTTGTTTCCACTTTGCTTTAGTTCCTGTGAAGCACCTGAAGGGTTAATAATCTTCTTAAATGTAGTTTTGAGTAGCTTGAGGGGTGAAGTTTTTGGAATGGTGTCACTTTTGGGTGCTTTCTGTCATGTACACCCCTCAAAAGGACTTCAAATGTGATGTGGTCACAAAAAAAATGGTTTTATAAATTTTGGTTGAAAAATGAAAAATGGCTCATGAACTTTGAACCCTTATAACGTCCTAACAAAAAATTATTTTTTTTCCAAAATTGTGCTGATGTGAAGTAGACATGTGGGAAATATTATTTAATAACTTTTTTCTGTCACATATCTCTCTTGTTTATCAGGAAAAAAAATAAAAAATGTGAAAATTGTGAAATTTTCTACATTTTTGCCATATTTTTAATTTTTTTACAAATAAACACAAAAATTATCAACTTAAATTTAATACTAGCATGAAGCCCAATATGTCACGAAAAAACAATCCCAGAATCGCTAGGATCAGTTGAAGCGTTCCGAGTTATAACCTCATAAAGGGACACTGGTCAGAATTGCAAAAAAGGCCAAGGTCTTTAGGGTCAAAATAGGCTGGGTCCTGAAGGGGTTAAAGTGACACACACACAATAAATAATAAAAAAAAAAAGTGTAATCCTGTCAGAATTCCAGTCATATACATTGTATACACTGAGATCTGACATTCTGATCATACTCACTGCCCTGCTGGCCCTTTTCATTTCTGCCATTTCCATGCAAAAAATGGTACCGCTTTTAGCACGAAATTCCTGACATAATCGTACCGCCAGGGAGGTTAATCAGCTGTTGCTGAGTATGTGAGCTTTTGCCTGAGTATATGTACTGTTGGCAGAATACTCAGCATATGAGCTGGTACTTTTAGTACTCCAGCAGTATACTGCATATAACAATGAGAAATGTACAATGAGAAATACTATGGTCATGAGGCTGGAGTACTATAAGTACCAGCTCATATGCTGAGTATATGAGCTGGCACTTGTACTCTGGCCTCATGGCCATAGTATTTCTCATTGTACCCCTTTATATTGCAGTATATGAGCCACATAATTATCAGCACCATATACTGTGGCGCTGAACAGTGCACATCACCACAGTATATGGTGCTGATAATTATGTGCTCATATACGTGGGACTGTATGTATGAGTTTACATGGGACTGTATATATATATATGGGAATACATGGGACTGTATGTATGAGGTTACATGGGATTGTATATATGAGGGGTTTATCCTTTTTTATTTCACTTTTTTAAAATAAATAATTTATTGAAAGGACCTCTGCCAGGCATATTTCACTCTTGAGGGCTTAAAAAGCAACTCTTGCGGTGATAAGAAGCTGATTTAAAACCCCCGAGAGTGAACTCCGTGAGAGCTGTATGTGTGGAATAATAAACGATATTTTGCCGGTCTTCAGCAGTCATGTCCTGCTTGAATTGACTCTTGTGGCGTAGCACTTTGCAGCCGGCTCTATTCTACTTATAGAGAAAGCTACGTCACTAGTGTCAATTCAAGCAGGAAATGCAGACCGTAGTAATATAAGTTATTATTCCACACATACAGCTCTCACGGAGTTCACTCTTGGGGGTTTTAAATCAGCTTCTTATCACCACAAGAGCTGCTTTTTAAGCCCTCAAGAGTGAAATATGCCTGGCAGAGGTCCTTAAGTGTGGCAGATAATGTAATACTCTTCTATTTTAGTGTGTGGCTGCGCACACAATCTCAGCAGTGATGGAGAAGTATTTGAGAATGGAAAAGGCAAATGCTGAACAGGACCCTGGACACAATTCTAACCCAGATGAAGGTAGTATGAGAGGTCGACAAAAGAAAAAAGACAAGACGGTGAGCTCAAGGCAATACAGTGAAAGCTATCTTTCATTTGGATTTACTTTCACTGGGGATGCGACAGCACCAACACCACTGTGCTTGGTGTGTGGTGAGAAGCTATCCAATAGCGCCATGGTGCCAAGCAAGCTTAAACGCCATCTTTAAACGAAACACCCTTCCGTTCAAAACAAGCCGATGGAGTATTTTGTACGCTTACGTACAAACAATGAGAAAGGGGCAACTTTTTTGAGAAAAAGCACAAAGGTAAATGAGAGAGCCCTCAAAGCTAGCTACCTTGTTGCTGAACTCATAGCTAAATAAAAAAAGTCCCACACTGTGGCAGAAACATTAATACTGCCAGCTTGTAAAGCTATTGTAAATGAGATGCTTGGCCCTGACGCAGCCAAAGAGATAGCTAAAGTGCCTCTTTCTGATTCTGATAACACAATTGCCAGACGGATTGATGACATGTCTGCGGACATTGAAACAGTTGTTTTGGAAAAGGTGCGCATCAGTAAGAAATTTGCCTTGCAACTTGATGAGTCGATGGATATCAGTGGACATTGTCAGCTGTTGGCCAATTTGCGTATTGTGGATAGAGAAGCCATTAGAGAAAACTTCCTATTTTGCAAGGCACTGCCAGAAAAATCAACAGGAGAGGTAATATTCCAGGTCACATCGGAATATCTTGATAAAAGTGGGCTTACATGGGAAAACTGCACAGGTGTCTGCACTGATGGAGCCGCAGCCATGGTCGGGCGCATCAAAGGCTTTGTAAGTAGGGTTAAAGAAAGAAACCCAGATGTTATTGTTACCCATTGTTTCTTGCACCGTGAGGCCCTCGTTGCAAAGACCTTACCAGCAGATCTAGCTCCTGTGTTGGATGATGTTGTGCGCATAGTGAACTTTGTGAAGACGCGACCTTTGAGATGTCGCTTATTAGCGTCTTTGTGTACAGAAATGGGAGCGGAACATAAAATCTTATTGCTCCACACGGAGGTCAGGTGGCTGTCACGCGGCAAAGTGCTGGCCCGTGTGTATGAGTTGCGAGAAGAACTTAAAATATTTCTGACAAACGAGAGGTCCGATTATTCAAAGCTGCTTGCAAGTGATGAGTGGTGTGCAAAGCTGACATACCTGGCTGATATATTTCAATATCTGAATGAACTAAACACACGGATGCAAGGCCGAAATGAAAACCTGCTTACAAGCACTGATAAAATGAACGGATTCCGTTTAAAGCTGCAGCTCTGGCAGCAACATGTGCAGGGTGGCAACCTTCAGATGTTCCCGCTCACCGAGAAACTGCATGATGACAACACTGCTGCAATGTGCGAGGTGATTGGCAGACATTTGAAAACTCTTGAGGAGAAGTTATCGTTTTATTTCTCTTCAACCTTCACAGAATGCCTTGACTGGGTTAGGGATCCATACAGCTCATTATCCGTTGCTGGAAAGGACATGACTTTAAAGGAGCAAGAGGAACTCATTGAACTGAAGCAAGATCGCGGTTTAAAGCTAAAGTTTGCTGATCTTCCTTTGGACAGTTTTTGGTTATCTGTTGCCAAGGAGTTCCACATTCTGGCCAACAAAGCTATTTTGACATTGCTCCCATTTTCGACCACATATCTATGTGAGCTGGGCTTCTCAAGCTTGACTGCGATAAAAACTAAAAACAGGGAGAGACTGAGAACTGTTGAGGAAGAGCTTCGTGTTGTGTCTTTCCACCATTCCTGCCAGGATATCCCTTTTGTGTTTATCGAAACAGGCCCAGGTTTCACACTGAGTGAGTATAAATTCATTTAGAATCTATATTATTAACTATATGTATAATATGTACTGTATTAGTGTCATTTTGTGCCATTTTGGTTGGTGGTGTGCCCCGGGATTTTTTTAAGTATAAAAAGTGTGCCGCGGCTCAAAAAAGGTTGAAAATCACTGGCTTAGATTCCTGCAAGATTCAAGGTATTGAGCTTTTGGAGGAGGTGATCACAAAAGGGCTATATTAAACTGAAAGTCATAGTGTATCTACATATTAAAAACAACATCTCCACAGGTATTATATTTGAGGCATGACTTAATTTATCATTATAAATAGTAAAGCTGTGAATATGTTTTTTTTTTGCTTTTCTATAGTATTAAGATTTTACTTACAAGAAGCAGACAACATGTATAAGCCGAGCGGTCACTAAAGTTATACAATAAATAGTGATGGGCGAGTCCTAAATTACTCGGAATCGCTTGACTCTAGCGAGTCCGAGCCCGGGACTCGCTACTCGTTGCGAGTCTAGCGAGTCCAATGTTAATGAATGGGGAAGCGAGTAATAGCGAGTAGTGTGCGATTTACAAATCGCATATGTGTCTCGGAAGCTTCAGCCTGAAGCAATCCTAGTTTTGTCAGAGACTCTGACAAAACTAGGATTGGCATTGACTTGCATTGGACTCGTTTACTGTACAAGTAATCACTGGGAAACTCGCACAGTAAGGAGTCAGGCTGTCTGCTCTGTGCTGGCTGCCACAGCTCCAGGGTCCTAGAGCCCGCCTGCTCTTCCTGTGTGTAGCAGAGCACATATAGATCCATACTGTGATGAAATGGACCCCTTTAACACTAGAACTACTGAGGTGGTCATTTTGACTACTTCGCACTATGTATTTCTATGTAGGTGTCACGAGTGCAGTAGTTCTAGTGTTAATATATAATGTAGGAGGATTTCTTATTTATCCCAACAATATTGTATTTTGGTTTGCAAACTTGTAATATGCCACTCATGTGTTACACAAGATTTCTAGGAGCTTGCTAGTATTTAAAGTGGGTAATGTAATTATCTGCCTTGTGATGGCCAACTCATTGTTCCTAGAGTTTGGTGGATGCTTGGAAATGTTGACCATGTGTAAAGTAATTATCTTGCCTTTTTGTATTGTATGTTGTTCCCTACCTTGAGATAAGCAACTCATTGTTCCCAGAGTCTTGAAGATGCTTGGTGATGTTTACTGTGTGTAATGTAATTATCTCAAACCTTGTCAGAGAAGGTCATGACACTCAGAGAACTTAATCCTGGTAACATTCCATTGTATTGCTATGTCAATCAGCATACTCGTTTCCCTTGCCAGGACTGCAATACTACTTAAAAATATGTCATATGAGGCTTGAGGTACAGTCAATGAAAATACAGTCTTATTCCACCAATGGTGAAGTCCCCAATATCCTGCAATGAGGGCTGAGGGTATATAAGAAGGACTGTTCACTTTGACCAGCAGATTGGTCACAGGCAGCTAATGTAGGATCTTCGGGTCCGATTGGCCAGCCATAACCCCAGGCGTAGGCATTTCGCTGCCGACTGAGGGGATCAGAACCTGGATTATAAAACCATAAGGACTTCAGCATTGGATTCTGCTGTGATGACAAAGACTACATAAGGAAGCAACCCAGGTTGGGACAAACCAGTCACCTGGCTACAGACTTTGCTGTGCTATATTCTAATCCCTGGTGAGCCAGCGGAAGGGTGAGACTCTGTTTCCTCTTACATTTTGTGTTTTGCTGGTTATGTGTTATTTGCTGTAAACTGTTTGGGGATCCAATAAAGCCTTAATATTGTGGTTTCCTCACCCTGTCTGTCGTCCACGGTTAAGGAGCTCAGGCGTTCAGTTTGAGGATGAGCCCTGGTCCAGGCCATAGGTGAGGCATACAGGTTTCGGACGTTGCCATCTCCAACCCCACCAGCTCAGCCATGGGATGAGGACTGGAGTGGAAGTACAGCTGCTATAAGAAACTGCAACTACAGGTGGCATGTCAGTTTCAAGAAATCAAATTCAGGGACACTGACACACGGTCGGATTTCATCCAGAAAGTGGTCCAGTGACATGCCCAGAAGGATGCGGAGAATATTGGGGACCCCGCCGAGATTGACCCAAAGGATTTAAACCGTGTGCCACCCACATCATGGATCCAGTGACAATCTGGAAAGACACCAGTTCCAAGCCCTGGGACTACAAGAAACTGATCCTGTCAACAACCTGCCTGAGCAGGGAGAGGACCAGTCAGAGTTTTTGGGCAGCGTTCCTATCCCTGTTGCTTTGGGAACTAACCAGGAAGAGGTCTGAATTATAAAACCACAATGACTTCAGCATCAAATTATCGGATTTGGCTGTGATGACAAAGATTGAATAAGGAAGCAACCCTGGTTGGGACAATCCAGTCACCTAGCTACAGACTTTGCTGTGCTATATTCTAAACCAGGGGTGGGGAACTCCAGTCCTCGATTGCCGCAAACAGTGCAGGTTTTCAGGATTTCCTTAGTATTGCACAGGTGATAACATAATCACTTGCACTTGTGATGATTCCAATCCCTGTGCAATACTAAGGAAATCGTGAAAACCTGAACTGTTTGCGGCCCTCGAGGACTGGAGTTCCCCACCCCTGTTCTAAACCCTGGTGAGCCAGTGGAAGGGTGAGACTCTGTTGCCTTTTACATTGTTGTGTTTTGCTGGTGATGTATTATATGCTGTTAACTGTTTGGGGATCCAGTAAAGCCTTAATAGTGTGGTTCCCGCACATTGTGTTGTCTGAGTAGTGTTCCACCCATGGTTAAGGTGCTTGAGCATTCAGTTTGGGGATGAGCCCTTGTCCACGTTGTCTTTCTAAAGACGGCTGAGCCAGCGGACGAGAGCACCCACTGACCCCCGTGTCTCCATACATACTATGGAAACTTTTTTTAAGCTATGCAACAAGATTGGGCAAACAATATCCTGTAAAAGATTAAGTTCTTGCACTAGCAGAGGTGGGCCCTAGGCAAAGGAAAGGTGCTTCACCAAGGAGGCTGGTGCTATCTTAAGATTGCCATACAATGCATAAACACTGTGCTATCATGTGCCTGCAGTCTGCAGTTTGGAGATGGGATTGATCAACCCCAAGACATGCTTGCTTTGGAGGATGTGATCTTACTCAACATTCCTGGAGCATCAAGGAGAAGAGATTACTTTCTCTATATATGTGAGCTGGAGTACGACTCTGCTAACTGCATTGGGCCTGATATGCAGTGAGTACAGTTTTAATTCTACTCTCCCATGCCTGAACAAGAGGTCCCAACAGAATGCAGCTCAGAATAAGGAGGTCAGCTTTTCTGCATGCCAGCCGGGACCAGCACAAGTCAGAGTCAGGATCATCTTGCAGCATGCTTGGCCTTATTACACCTGCAGCCAGTGTCTGAGTTGGTGGATATGCAAATCCAGGAAGAGGAAGTAGTTTCAATTGTCACTGGTTTTCTGTCTTGTGTAGCACCCTCACCCGAGGCCTTTGACTGGGAGAATGTCATGTGAGGTCCCATTCCCTTCTCAGCTACTATCCTAATTGGCCTGAACCACCAATGCTCATTTCATTTCTATAAGAAATTTGGCTCTCTGATGCCATCACCCAAAAGTAGTTGTAAGAGTTTAAGGCCAACGCCTTTTATGAGCAATGCACTCAGGGTCAGGTGATGACATTCTTCCAGAATAGTGGGTTTGAGTTCCAAGCCAAAGATGAGACTGGTGACAGGTGATAAATGAACTGGTCCACCCTACTACATGAGCAGCTACAATCATGACTCTGTGCCCTGTAAGTTGGGGATGTGGTCACTTTCATGAGGGTGAATGGCTGCAAGCAATGGTTTGCAGTAGGTGTAAGTAGGGTTGCCACTGCGTAGGAATGCAAGACTGGCAGCAGGAGGCTGTGTTGGCTGGAGGTGATGATTGATCTTGTTAACAACCCAGCTGCAGAGAAATCTGCAGGGGCTAGAGATTTTGAAGGGCCTGATTGCGCTTCTCTTTGCTGCATTTGTGGGACTTCAGCCTTTGGGCTACACTTCAAAGCACTTAATGGACTGTGCCCTTAATGGACTATGTTCTTAATGGACTTTTCATGTTAATGGAGTCTGCTGATCCTTGTGGGACTTACATACTTATATACTGTGTACATTTATATGTTTCTTTTAGACTTATTATAGTAATTGGTAACTAGTGCCTATTTTAAAATTATCATGGTGTTTTATAAATGTGAACTATTATACATTAACTAACATGCTTTTTTTAAAAGTTGCTGTAGTAGGGCCTGTATACTTCACACTTTGTATGCTGGACTGTTTCTGCAGCTAAGAGGTACTTTGATACTGCCCTACAAATGATAGCAATCAAGCCACAGACCTGAAACCTGAAGGTTTGAGGTCTAGAAATGTAAGACACTACATAAACTACTATAAAACAGGGCTGGGCAACTGCTGCCCTTAATGGTCGCAAACAGTGCATGTTTTTTAGGATTTCCTTAGCATTGTACAAGATGTTGGAGGAATGACCTCTGCAAGGTATGAAATTAACACTTTTGCAATGCTTAGGAAATCCTGAAAACTTGCACTGTTTTCAGTCCTTGAAGACTGTAGTTGGCCATCCCTGCTCTAGAAGTCTTTTTGGAGGTAGATAGAGGCTAAGAGGAATCCTTGAGCCCTTTCATCACAACTGCTCTCTCTGTACCTTCATAGGCTCAGTGCCCACAGTACATTGTTTGAAGCTTTTTTAATGCAGATTTTAAGTATCTGCATCAAAATCTGCATGTCTATCCTGAAGCGAGCAATGTCAATGACAGTTCAGAACTGCTGTACCAACATTGATTCTTTTTTCCCTAGCAGACTTGATGCAGATTTGGGGGCAGAGAAAATAAATCTACAACATATCTGAAAAACACAAAAACAGCAACATGGCCACAGCACTTCTGAACTGTCTCTGTTGGCCTCAGAATAGACATGTAGATTTTAATGAAGATTCTCAAACTTTGCTTCCAAAAAAACATCAAACAACTCACCATAAGCACAGGGCCTAAGAGTCCAGGGTGAGTCACAGTTATGGTAAAATGGCTTGAGGATTCCTCTTCCCCCTGGTTACCTCCACAGAGACATCTGGGCAGGGGTTGCTTACTACAGTCCTCAGTGGCTGCAAACAGTGCATGTTTTCAGGATTTCCTTAGCAATTGACATGTGGTAATTTCATCAACTGCATATTCCATAACCTTGTGCAATGAAAAGATTAGAAAATACTGAAAGCATGCACTCTTTTCAGCCCTTCAGGACTGCAGTTGGCAATCTCTGCCCTAGAAGTCTCTGTGGAGGTAGCCAGGGGGCAAGAGGAACTTCATGTCCTTTCACAACAACTGTGGCTCTTCTTTGACCCTCTAAGGCTCTGTGCCCACAGTGCATTGTTTTTTAGCTCATTTTGGCACAGATTTTGAGAATCTTAATCAAAATCTGCATGTCTATCCTGATGTCAGGAAAATCTTTGAGCATCCAGAGGTGCTGGTCCCACGTTACTTTTTTTTCTTACATATGAGGTGCAGATTGATTTTTGCTGGCTTCAGGACATGTAAATTTTGATGCAAATTCTCAACATCAGCTTCAAAACAGCATCAAACTATGCACTGTATCAACTTTTTTACACAACCTTCTACAATTTTATACACATATATATATGTATATAGTCCTAGGTACGGTATTTATATCATACTCAGCATCATATTATTCACTCGCTGTAATCTGGGCAAGAGGGAGAGAGATTCTCTTCAACCAGGAATACCATGAATACGTTCAACAAACTATAGATTCATATCTCACTATTCAAAGGAACTTACTTAGACACCATTTATAAACTAAGCTACATAGTGTTATTTAGTAAGTGGACATATTGGGAAACCATTTACAGTGCCTTGTGAAAGTATTCGGCCCCCTTGAACTTTTCAACCTTTTGCCAGATTTCAGGCTCCAAACATAAAGATATAAATTCAAATTTTTTTTTGTGAACAATCAACAAGTGGGACAGAATCGCGAAGTGGAACAAAATGTATTAGATATTTTAAACTTTTTTAAAAACTAAAAAACTAAAAAGTGGGGTGTGCAATATTATTCGGCCCCCTTGAGTTAATACTTTGTAGCGCCACCTTTTGCTGTGATTACAGCTGTAAGTCACTTGGGGTATGTCTCTATCAGTTTTGCACATCGAGAAAATGAAATTCTTGCCTATTCTTCCTTGAAAACAGCTTGAGCTCAGTGAGGTTGGATGGAGAGCGTTTGTGATCAGCAGTTTTCAGCTCTTTCCACAGATTCTCGATTGGATTCAGGTCTGGACTTTGACTTGGCCATTCTAACACCTGTATACGTTTATTTTTGAACCATTCCATATTAGATTTTGCTTTATGTTTGGGATCATTTTCTTGTTGGAAGATAAATCTCCATCCCAGTCTCTGGTCTTTTGCAGAGTCCAACAGGTTTTCTTCCAAAATGGTCCTGTATTAGGCTCCCTCCATCTTTTAATCAATTTTAACCATCCTCCCTGTACCTGCTGAAGAAAAGCAGACCCAAACCATGATGCTGCCTCCACCGTGTTTGACAGTGGGGATGGTGTTTTGAGGGTGATGAGCTGTGTTGCTTTTACACCAAACATATCGTTTTACATTGTGGCCAAAAAGTTTGATTTTGGTTTCATCTGACCAGAGCACCTTATTCCTCATGTTTAGTGTGTTTCCCAGGTGGCTTGTAGCAAACTTTAAACAATACTTTTTATGGATATCTTTGAGAAATGGCTTTCTTCTTGCAACTCTTCCATTAAGGCCAGATTTGTGCAGTGTACGACTGATTGTTGTGCTATGGACAGACTATCCCTCCTCAGCTGTAGATCTCTGCAGTTCATCCAGAGTGGTCATGGGCCTTTTGGTTTTATCTCTGATCAGTCTTCTCCTTGTTCAAGATGAAAGTTTAGAGGGACGGTGGGGTCTTGGTAGATTTGCAGTGGTCTGATACTGCTTCCATTTCAATATGATTGCTTGCACAGTGCTTTTTGAGATGTTTAAAACTTGGGAAATCTTTTTGTATCCAAATCCGGCTTTAAATGTCACCACAACAGTATCTTGGACCTTCCTGTTGTGTGCCTTGGTCTTCATGATACTCTCTGCACTTGAAACAGAACCCTGAGACTATCACAGAGCAGGTGCATTTATACAGAGACTTGATTACACACAGGTGTGTTCTATTTATCATTACCAGTCATTTAGGACAACATTGGATCATTCAGAGATCCACACTGAACTTCTGGAGTGAGTTTGCTGCATCGAAAGTAAAGGGGCCGAATAATCGTGCACGCCCCACTTTTCAGTTTTTTATTTTTTTTTTTAAAAAGTTGAAAATATCCAGTAAATTTCATTCAACTTCACAATTGTGTCCCACTTGTTGATTCTTTAAAAAAAAAAAAATTTGAAATTTAGGCCAGCTTCATACAGCGGTGTGATCAGGTCTGGGCCTGTCCTGTGTAAACCTGACAGCCCCAGACCCAATTTTCACCCAGTGCAGCCCTATGGGGCCATCTAGTTTCCATCTGTCCAGGATGATCCGTCAGGATTCAGATTTTTCTCCCGGACACAAAAACGGATCATGTAGAATTTTTGTGTCTGGGGGAAAAAATCTGAGGAAAAAATCTGAGGAAACGTGATTCTCCTGGATCCTCCTGGTCCGGTGTGATCCGGCGCCCCCTAACATGTGGGTCTAAGGCACCAAATCGCACAGGAGCCACACCCGGGAGCCGGACGCTGGTTGCTGAAGCTCAGCCCCGGCCAGCTCTGAACTTCAGCACCATGGAGCTGTCCCCTGCTTACAGTTCAGGACCACAGCCAGTTCCGCCCTATCCGCGATTTTGAATTAGCAGCAGCTGCAGCTGCGATAAGAAGAATCTGGCTGCACACTGGTTCTGTGTCCAAATCAGGTCCGGGGCTGTCCGATTCACATCGGACAGCCCCGGACCTGATCACACCCTAGTGTGAAGCCGGCCTTATATCTTTATGTTTGAAGCCTGAAATGTGGCAAAAGGTTGAAAAGTTCAAGGGGGCCAAATACTTTCACAAGGCACTGTATATATGTGAACACATAATAGGAATTTCCATATCTCCCTTTTAGGGAAATGACCCAAAGAATACCAACTAAAGAGCAACTCTAAACATAACAACATAAAGGTTGTGAAAATCCAAGATATAGGAAATAAAACTCATACATGACCAAAAACTAGGTCCCTACATTCCCAAATGTAGCACTATGATTATAGGGAAACCAAATTACTGGAAACAGAAAAACTGGAGCCTGTCCTGAAAAATAGCTCATACAATATTAAAGTAGAACCTATATTTATACCAATACACAAATACTATACCTGTATCATAAGACAATCTAATATATAAACATGAATAATATGTGTAACAGGCTTCTCACGCTTATGTCGCTATCCCACAATGCACTGCGGCACCATTGTGGGATAGCGACACAAGTGATAAAAGTAAGTGACACAGATGCCACTGCTACCGTCGGGCGATCAGTGGCTAGCACCATCACCCGCTCATCACCCGCCGCATGGAGGTCTGCGGCAATGTAGCCAATGAGATGAGCGGCGCCAGCCGCTCATCATCCGGCTGCTCACAGCAGAAGTGTCTCAACCGCCATATTGGAACTCCCAAGTTATGGGTATTCCGATATGGTGGCCCGGATTCAAATTCCCCACCAAAGCCGTCGTCACGCGCCAACAGTGCTCATTGATTACCGCTGACCGCGTGGACCAATCAGCAATGTTGGCGTGTAATTTAAATCGCACTTCCCTGATTGGTCGCCACGATCCGCGGCTTAGCAGGAAATTTGAATCCCGCACCACTCAGCCAATCAGCAGCGCAGGATTCAAATCTCCTGCCAAGCCACATGCCGCATCGCTGATTGATCGCCGTGATCCGTGGCGACCAATCAGCGAAGCGGTGCGTGACTTAAATTGCGCTTCGCTGATTGGTCGCTGCGATCTGCGGCGACTAATCAGCGACTCAGCGTGCATCTTAATAAGAAATTTGAATCCTGCACTGCTCAGCCAGTGCCACTTCACGAATTAGTCGCCGCCGACCACGGCGATCAATCAGCACTCTTGGTACGTGATTTAAATTGTGCTTTGCTGATTGGTCGCCGCGGATCATGCTGCCCAATCAGCAAAGCGGCGTGCGGCTTAGCGGGAGATTTGAATCCCGCACCACTCAGGCAATCAGCTGGGTGGGATTAAAATCTCCTGCCAAGTTACGCATCACTTCGCTGATTGGTCACCGCGGTCGGCGGCGACCTATCAGCTTGAGTGGTATTGGCGGGCAGGTTTAAATCTCCCACCAATACTGCGCTGCTCAGCTTTTTGGTCGCGTTCTACCCGACTATTGACCAATCAACTGAATTGCGCTGTATTGGCAGGAAATTTAAAGCTGGCTCAGCTCAGTGGTTAGCAGTGTATGGTGGTTTAGTGGTTGGCAGTGTATGGTGTTTCAGTGGTTAGCACTGTATAGTGACTCAGTGGTTAGCACTGTATGGTGGCTCAGTGGTTAGCACTGTATATGGTGGCTCAGTGGTTAGCACTGTATGGTGGTTCAGTGGTTAGCACTGTATGGTGGCTCAGTGGTTAGCACTGTATGGTGGCTCAGTGTTGATTATCGAGATATGGTTCGCCACTCAGCCTCCGGTGCTCAGGAGAAAAAGCACTCAATAATATAGAAATAACTCCGGCACTCAGTCAGAGATTGCATGAAACACAAAGTTTTTATTTTCGAAAAATTTGTGATATTCTATAAATTTGAAAAAATTCTGACGTTTCGGTCTCTCAGACCTTGTTCACAGAAAAGAATATCTACATAGAATCAGAAACAATAATGTCAGAAATATAACATATGATATGACAATATCTTGTTTTGATACATTCAATTAAAAGAAACAATCACAAAACATGGCAATTTTACATATCCAGTCTATACAAAAAATATGTAATTAATCATAGATTAGACCCTTTCCCATAGAAGTATATGTGAGTGAAGCACCCTATCAAAAACATCAGAAAAAAAGGGAAGAAAACATGTTTACCTTATAGCAAATTTTCCAAGAAAAAACAATGACGACTGTACTATACTGTGCCTGTCGGCTGTCAAATGAGAGCAGGAATCAATGCATTACCACTACTATATGTCAGGTGTATAATTGAAAATGAATGAAATAACTACCTGTTTGTCAATAAGTAATATGACGTCCCATATACAAAAAGGATCTGGTAAGTCCTAAGAATTGAGTAACAATAATTAATATCATATAGCTATACATGTACAAATACTGAACAAATACAAAGGTAGTGACCCAGTTCCCTTTGGGTCTAAATAGAGAATATGTCATATTGATTAAGCATAACAAAGGTTTTCTTCACATTATCTAAGTCAGTAAGGTGTCTTTTCAATAATGGATACACTGCCCCTTTAAGAAACAGCTGTCTGTGGTTGGATACCTAGTCCATGGTAAACCCCTGGCCATATCTTCAAGCTCGCAAGGGCTGGGTAGTGACTTAAGGGCTACTAATACCCTGGGCTAGGTCCTTCCCTGGTGGGATAACTGGCTGGTGTCCATGTTGTAGACTCTTAACCAAGGCTCCATGGACTTCATCTGCATATGCCCCTTTAAGACGCGGTATTGTTATTTTACATTAGTTTTACACTGACTACCTTTGTATTTACACTGCTATACTTATATTTCTCTATTACTCTTTGACAACTCTTACTTTTTTCTCTCATAGGTGAGATACTAATCACAACCCTGCTGAAGACACGTTGTGTTTAAGTGTCTTTGAGATCACGATTAGACCGGTTTCCTAAAAAACACTCACACAGCACAGCTTCTCATTCCTGCACTTGCGCACAACGCTAGTGACGTCGGCGATAATGACGTCACACGCCGACTTTTAATGGCGCGGTTCACTAAGAGCCGTACATGTATCCAGCGCGGCGAGATCCCGCTCACAACACTACCCACAAGGTATATAGTATATTGCACCGATTTTTCAGCTTTTTTTCAGCTTATTATCTGCTTTCCTGTGTAGCCAGTCTTTGAATCAAAGAATTGTAACCCTTTCTGTGAGGTTTTTCATTCTTAAATAATCAACATTTGGTGTGTCTGCCACATTACACATCACAAGTAAACAGAGGAATTCTTTGTTTAATTGAAGGGCAAGTGAACACCTAAAGGCCACTTCACACACACAGATATCTGAGTCCAATATCTGAACAGATCTCTGGTTGCAGTGAAATCATGGATACATTGCTCCATTTTGTGGCTGTGGTGGCTCAGTGGTTAGCATTGTATTCGGTGGCTGAGTGGTTAGCATTGTATGGTGGCTCAGTGGTTAGAACTGTGTATGATGGCTAAGTGGTTAGCATTGTATGGTGGCTCAGTTGTTAGCACTGTATATGGTGGCTCAGTGGTTAGCACTGTATGGTGGCTCAGTGGTTAGTACTGTATTTGGTGGCTCAGTGGTTAGTACTGTATTTGGTGGCTCAGTGGTTAGTACTGTATTTGGTGGCTCAGTGGTTAGCACTGTATATGGTAGCTCAGTAGTTAGCACTGTATGGTGCCTCAGTGGTAAGCACTGTATGGTGTTTCAGTGGTTAGTACTGTATGGTGACTCAGTGGTTAGCACTATATGGTGGCTCAGTGGTTAGCACTGTATATGGTGGCTCAGTGGTTAGCACTGTATGGTGGCTCAGTGGTTAGCACTGTATGGTGGCTCAGTGGTTAGCACTGTATGATGTTTCAGTGGTTAGTACTGTATGGTGACTCAGTGGTTAGCAATGTATGGTGGCTCCTTGGTTATAACTGTGTGCTGGTTCAGTGGTTAGAACTGTGCAGTGGCTCAGTGGTTAGAACTATGCAGTGGCTCAGTGGTTAGCACTGTACGGTGGCTCAGTGGTTTACACTGTGCGTGCGCTTAGTGCTTACCACTGTATATGATGGTACAGTGGTTAGCACTGTATATGGTGGCTCAGTGGTTAGCACTGTACAGTGGCTCAGTAGTCAGCACTTTACAGTAGCTCAATGGTTAGCATTGTATTGTGGCTCAGTGGTTAGCATTGTATATGGTGACTCAGTAGTTAGCAATGTACAGTGGCTCCATGCTTAGCATTGTTCAGTAATTTGAACTGTGTGTGGTGGCTCAGTGGTTAGCACTGTGCGGTCGCTCAGTGGTTTGCACTGTATGGTGGCTCAGTGGTTAGCAATGTATATGCTGGCTCAGTATTTAGCACTGTACAGTGGCTCAGTGGTCTGCACTCTATAGTAGCTCAGTGGTTAGCACTGTATGATGGCTCAGTTGTTAGCACTGTATATGGTGGCTCAGTGGTTGGCAATGTACAGTGGTATAGTGGTTAGAACTGTGTGAAGGTTCAGTGGTTAGAACTGGTCATTGGCTCAGTTGTTAGCACTAGCACTGTGCCATGGTTCAGTGGTTAGCACTGTATGGTGACTCAGTGGTTAGCACTGTGCAATGGCTCAGTGGTTAGCACTGTATATGGTGGCTTAGTGGTTAGCATGGTACAGTGGCTCAGTAGTCAGCACTGTATGGTGGCTCAGTGGTGAGCATTGTATGGTGGCTTAGTGATGGGACGCAGGCACACGGGAGCTATAAGGCACAGAGGAGGAAGGGGCACAGGGGAGGGAGAAGGCACAGGGGACACAGAAGCCACAAGGGAGGCAGAATGCAGAGGGGAGGCAGAGTCATGGGGAGAGACAGCGCACACAGGGAGAGACAGCGTACACAGGGGCTGAGAGCACACAGAGCAAAGAGAAAGGCACAAGTAAGACAGAGCGCACAGGGGAAGAGACAGCACAGACAGGAGAGCGCGTACAAGGGGACACAGGCACAAAGACTGCCCTCCTAATGCAATAGCATTGGGCCTATTTCTAGTGTTAAATAATATTGAATCAAACATCAGAAACAACTATTTAATTACCAACTTTGTTGAGCATCAAAATACATTAAACAATAGGGACATGAAGCAAAGGAAATATCATAGACAGATCTGACCAATAGGAGTAAGGCATGCAGGGATTAAAAGGAAGGAGGATGGGCTAGAAGGCACCTGATGAAGAGAGGCCATTTAGCCTTGAAACACGACGGGGCATTTTGCAGCCTGAGTAACACTGAATCCGGAGGCTCACTCTGTTCAGTCACATGAGAGCGACGTAACAGTCACATCATAGTCAGCTGATCACAAGTAAGGTGGTGTGCGACCGCTGGCCACGGCGCATAGCTCCTACTCTTCTCCCTGACAGGAGACGCCAACAAACAACCGACAAGAAGGCAAGAAATTGAAAATAGACCAGGAGGATGATTTTCAAGGCAGATACAAGGTAGAGTGGAAACCTTTTGTCCTATTCTTATCCATGCACAACCTAACACTGAAATGAATGCCTCTATAACTGGTGCTTTCACATTGCGATATTTTTCCTGTCCATGGGATCCTACTTTTTGCAGGACCCCACGGACAGGAACGGACAGCATCTGAGGTGAGCCTCCTGGTGCTATTTCTGTGTCCGAGGCCGTGATTTTCACGGGTCCAGACACAGAAAGAGCAGTGCGGGGCACTTTCACTTGCGCAATGTATATACTTACATTGCGGAAGTGAAATTTAAGTAAACAAGGGTTAAAAATAAAAAATCCCTGTTCTCACTTTTCCAGTGATCACTCGCTTCGCGTGGATCCGCTATTAACGTAAACAGCAGGTTGCTATCAGGCACCGCGGCTCCGGAAATGATGCGTTCAGCATCATAACAGGAAGGTTGGATAGCAGAGCTGACTGAGCCTGGCTGGGGAAGCGCGGATATCAATAGCATGCCCATAAGGGCATGCAAGAGACAGCAGGAGGCAGCAACAGGGACATAGAGAGGGCACCCAGGGGAGCGTGATAAAGGATCATCAGGCTGCAAACCAACACGCCCATGGGGACTTTTGCATATAGTCCCTACTTCATTAACATCCTAATGAGTAAGCATTAAAACGTTTTTTACAACAGTGAAATCAAGCATTTTGCAGAGACAGGGATAGTTATTGTGGTAATAGGAAGGTGCAGGGACATGTATTGATACGTTAGGTAGTTTTTAGGAGGTGACAGGTTCCCTTTAGCAGCACTTTTGATTATACCTAATAAATATCCCGTCATAGGGTTAAACATAGACAGTATATTCGGTCCCTTATTAATGCCATTGATTTTATGCTGAGCCTATACATATTATATATAACATATCAATAACATAACAGAGTGACAATCAACACAGAAGTCACTCAAAGTTTTCTAGCTGCAAATCTAGAAGAGGTATGTGTACTCTGATCTTATACTTATTAGCTCCTGTGTTGTTATCATAATATACAATGCAAGGTTAACAATGTTAAAGACCTGAACAATCCCTTTAACAAAAAGAAATGGATATATTGGTAAAAATGAGTCAACCAGACTCTAAAATTCGGTGTTTAAAGTGAACATAGACTTTGCAAAAATTTTCAGAGTTTAGTTTTGGAGTTTGGCTGCTTTACCTATGCAAACCACTGGAGCCAGCATTCTATTTGCATGGGTACACGCAGTGCTTGGCCCAGTGTAAGCCATTTGCAGTGTTTGAGTGGCTCATATTGGGGGTAAAATCAGAGTAATCAGATGTAGTGTGTACATAAAAATAAAATAACAAAACCCTTTTCTCCCCCTGGAAATGCTTTGTTCATGGTTTGCTATATGTGGGCTGAGAGCCAAACTGCCTAATCAGGAATCCAAAAAGACAGCGTGTCACGATCCGCGCTGCTGTATACAAATGAAGACCATGAGTGATCTACACCGGTGTTGCTTTCTTACTTCTCCTCGTGTTTCAGAGCTATCCTCGCTCCTTCCTCTGGAATACACTGTCAGATGGTCCACCATTGCACACGTGGAAGTGTGGGTCCAGCAGCAGCTGTACAAATGCATATACAGGTTGTGGGCACCACAGCCGAGCCAGGTAAGCAGTGAATATTGCTATTATATCTCATATTTTTGGAGATAAGACTCTAATGAGCCTTTGTTTCACCCTGTACAGGAATCTGTCTAATCAGTGACTTTCCATGAGAAAAGTCCGGCTAAAAATATAGAATGGCTGTTTGTTTTTTTTCATTTGTTACCATATTGTCCTTAGGTTATAAAGGACCATAGCATATTGTTTGATAAATCTATACACCCTCTGTTAATATGTTTATCAGGGTTAACTTTAAAAAGTTACAAAATGACTCCTTTTTTATATTTCATTTGTCTGTCATCTAGCACACTGAAATATACACATTCATTAAACAGATCGTTAAATCTTTTCTTTATAGTGACCTCCAAATGCATGCAATCATGGTTAACCTGTTGTCTTTGAGAAGATCTCCAGAATTGGCTGAACACACCAGTATCATTGGGGTTAATGAGACATGACAGTTTGACAAAAGGCACATCATGGTGTGAAATGCATGTTTCTTGGGGGTAGAAATTGTGCAAAAGTGACGTAAAACTGAAGTCACACACTGATCTTTGCTGTGTAGTTTAGAACAGCTGGAGCTTCAGGCATGACCATCAATTGTGCATTGTCCATAAAACTGACACATTGTATTTAATGTTGTTTGACTTAGACAATCACAGGCAGATTTACTATGTCTTTGTTTTCTTTCTTATAGGTTTTTGGAGAGCTTGTCTTGTCTTCAAGAAATCACACACACCCATTGAGAGCTTACTTTATGTTACATCTCAGCACGTAAATAATTTTAAATCATTCAAAGAGAATAATATCATTAAATTAAGTAATTCACATTAACATTTGCATTTTAAATGACTAGAATTAGGCTTGCTTTACTTACCATTTTTCAGTTAGCCATTAAAAGGTATCAACCACTGACGACTCTCGATTCTAATATTTTTAGAATTAGGCAGATAATCGAATTCTTCCCAGGGACAAGATATAAATGTACAGGGTGGGTCATTTATATAGATGCACCTAAATAAAATGGGAATGGTTGGTGATAACAACTTCCTGTTTGTGGCACATTAGTATATGGGAGGGGAAACTTTTCCAGATGGGTGGTGACCGTGGCGGCCAATTCTGAAATTGCTACATGATTCAGATATCCAGTGGCATTGAAGTTTACATTGATAAAGAATGGCCCACTATCTTTGTACCTCATATACCACACCATACCATCAATTTTTGTGTCCAACAGTCTTGGAGGGATCTATCCACTGTGAGTTAGTGTCAGACCAATAGCGGTGGTTTTGTTTGTTAACATCACCATTCACAATAAGGTTTGCCTCATCACTCATCTGAAGGCAATTGTCTATGCTGTGAAGATACGAGACGTGCAGCATCTGAAATAACAGATACTGGAAGCCTGTGCTAACATTTCTTCAGCGGTGTTGCTATCAATGTGTCAAGAGTGGGAGAAGAGGGTTGCATTGACAATCCAACACAATGGGCAGTACTTTGAACACATTTTGTACGTGGTCATAAATTTGTAAATAACTCATGAAAGAATAAAGTTACGTTACAACCAAGGACACCATTGTTTTTCTTATGAAATTCTTAATGAGTTTGATGTGTCACATGACCCTCTTCCCATTGAAAAAAGTAAAGTTGGATCCAAAATGGCCAACTTCAAAATGGCCAACATGGTCACCACCCATCTGGAAAAGTTTGTGCCACAAACAGGAAGTTGATATCACCAATAATTCCCATTTTGTCTAGGTGTATCCATATAAATGTCCCACCCTGTACTGCCCAACAAGGCAGAATAAAAGGGTTGTTACATGTAGACAAGTAATTATTTGTAAATTTGAATCACACATATTGTAGTAAACACAAGTTGTAAAAAAATGTATAAAAACAATTCAACGATCACACCATCTCTCATTGCATAACACCTGTTCTTGAGGGATTTGAGTTGCAACCAGGTCTGGGAATTCCCAGCATTTTGTATCATCACTGGAAGTCCCATTCATGGCTTAAGACAATGGAGATGCAATGCCGGAGAGCAGAATGAAGAGGCCCTGACAGCGGGCAGTGACAAGTAAGCTGGCTAGAGAGGTGATCAATGAGGTTGGTTGTCTTTTTTTTCACCATGTTCTGACTTTTATGGTTCCGCAAACAGCCAACCAGCTGGCTGCCAATATCCTCAATTTGCACTAAGCAAGTTACAAAAAAATCCACTTTCTGAAGAATACAGATTTTTTGAAAATTTGAGGAGAATTCAATTTCTCATGAATAAATGAGCTCATCTCTAGTCTAGATATATCTTTATTTTAATGTGTACTGTACTGCTTGTCCTCTCCTAGGAATCTCAGCTATTATATTATGCAATTTTACATTTAAGTGACATTAAAGTCATACTTTCTGAGGTGCCTAGTGGTATTTAAAAAGACTTCCCTACAACTAAGTAAGGTACCTGTCACATATAGCTGCAGACAGCAAATGCAAATACTGTAAATGCAGGCAATTTGAAGGTCTTGGGAGCTAATTACTGTAGTATTTAGCTTCAAAATTCCAAAATAACAGAAATGTACCGTACTTAAAAAAATCATTCCATTCCTAACAGAAACTTTGCTAGTTAATAGAAACTGGCAGATAAAAATGTAGCTGTGTTTTAGGCAATACCCAAAAGAAACTTTATCTTGTATTTCTACAATAATATGAGATCAGATGAAAGATTAATGTGTACAGGTGGCTCAAATAAAGTTTATCTCTTCTGTGTTCTTCTTTTCAAAAAGGACTAAGCTTTCTGTTTTTTTCATAGCACTTGAATATTTATGATACATTTTCTTCCATTCCAACTATTTGCTTTACTGAGACTGATGGCAAGAGTTGTCTGCAAGTAGAGATGGCTCTTATGGGTCTTGTGATAAGAAGACATGCTGTGTTTTGTATATTCTAATAGGCTGATGAATGAAACTCTCTAAAACATACCTCACTGTCTGAGATATTTTGTTACTATCACTGGGTTTCTTTACCTTGTTGTAATTTAGAATAAGTGTAAAACATATTTTATTAACAATGGTATTTAGTTTAATTATCTAAACTTTATTTTACATAAAAATACTTCTAAAATAATGACTCAGACATTAGGGATGGGCGAATCTACTCGCTAGGACTCGTTACTCGGCGAGTAGTAAGGGACTCGCAGGACTCGGTACTCTGCGAGTTTCCCAGCGTTTACTCGCACGAGTCCAATGCAAATCAATGGCAAACGCTGACAAAACTAGGATTGCCATTGTCTTGCATTAGACTCGGCTACTGTGCAAGTGATAGCAGGGAAACTCGCAAATGAACTGCTGTTACTTTGCGAGCCGAGTCCAGCTGTCTTCTCTGTGCAGGCTGCCGCAGCTCCAGGGTCCTAGAGCCCGCCTGCTCACAGAGATGATGTAGCAGTGCTGAGATTGTTCACAATCTGCTCATTCCCTGTGCATAGACATCTATATCTATGCACAGGGGATGTAGCAGAGAGGACATCGCGTTTTGGACTGTGTCAGACAGAAGAGGATTTTTTTAATTAAAGATGGAGTCCCTAATGGCTTTTTTTTTATTTCAAATAAACATTTTTCTCTGTGTTGTGTTTTTTTTAACCCTTTATTGGAGATTCTTAGTGGCTGGGTCAAACGTGGCCTGACATTAAGAATCTCGGGCTTAATACCAGCTTGTATAACAAAGCTGGTATTAACCCCTTTATTACCCAGCATGCCACCGCCACCAGGGCCGCTGGAAGAGCGGGGTTCAGCGCCAGAGGATGGCGCTTCAATGAACGTGCCATCTTCTGGGGCGGCTGCGGGCTGCAATTTGCAGCGGGGGGTGCCCAGAAAGCTTGGGCCTCCCTGCGCTGCGGATTCCAGCCCCCCAGCTGCTTAGCTGTACCTGGCTAGACATAGAAATTGCGCGGAGCCCCACGCATCTTTTTTTTATTATTTCATGAAATTCATGAAATAATTAAAAAAAAGGGCTCCCCTATATTCTTGTGTCCGGCCAGGTACAAATAGGCACCTGGGGGTTGGGGGCAGCCCGTCGCTGCCTGCTGGATCCGGCTGGTTCCAGAAATACGGTGAAGCCCACGTGAAATTTTTTTCTGACAAATCCATAAAACAATGTAAATAAAAGGGACTGCATCTTTATTAACCCCTGGACCATGGGCGAGGGGTTAATAAAGATGCAGTCCCTTTTTTAGGATTGTTTTATTGATTTTTCAGAAAAAAAATTACATGGGCTTCGCCGTATTTCTGGAACAAGCCGGATCCAGCAGGCAGTGACGGGCTGCCCTCAACCCCCAGGTGCCTATTTGTACCTGGCCAGACACAAGAATATAGGGGAGCCCTTTTTTTTTATTATTTCATGAATTTCATGAAATAATTTAAAAAAAATGCGTGGGGCTCCGCGCAATTTCTATGTCTAGCCAGGTACAGCTAAGCAGCTGGGGGCTGGAATCCGCAGCGCAGGGATACCCAAGCTTTCTGGGCACCCCCCGCTGCAAATTGCAGCCCACAGCCGCCCCAGAATATGGCGCGTTCATTGAAGCGCCATCCTCTGGCGCTGAACCCCGCTCTTCCAGCGGCCCTGGTGGCGGTGGCACGCTGGGTAATAAAGAGGTTAGGGCCAGCTTTGTATTATCAGCTGGCCCTAAGCCCGAAATTTATGGCGGTCACGCCAATATTAGACATGACCGCCATGAATTTCTATTAAATTGTTTTAAAAAAAACACAACACAGAGAAACATTTTTATTAGAAGTTTTAAAAAAAGCCATTAGGGACTCCATCTTTAATTAAAAAAATCCTCTTCCGTCCGACGCAGTCCAAAACGCGATGTCCTCTCTGCTCATCCCTGTGCATAGATATAGATGTCTATGCACAGGGAATGAGCAGACTGAGAACAATCTCAGCTCTGCTACATCAGGCAGCAGGCGGGCTCTAGGACCCTGGAGCTGCGACAGCCAGCACACAGAGCAGACAGGACTCTTATCTGTGCGAGTTTCCCAGCGATTACTTGCAAAGTAAACGAGTCCAATGCAAATCAAAGGCAAAACTAGGATTGCTTCAGGCTGAAGCTTCCGAGACACATCTGTGATTTGTAAATCGCACACTACTCGCTATTACTCGCTTCCCCATTCATTAACATTGGACTCGCTAGACTCGCAACGAGTAGCGAGTCCCGGCTCGGACTCGCTAGAGTCAAGCGATTCCGAGTAATTTAGGATTCGCCCATAACTATCAGACATCTAATATTTACCGATGTAGGGCCCAACCCATCATTTGTAATTTATTTAAAGTGTAACTACTGTTTACATTTTTATTTAATAATAATTTAGAGCAAGTGTTTTTAATAGACTTTCAAATATACTTTATTAGAAAATCCTGGTTGAAAACCATTCATAAACCTTCCACAAGATGTCCCCACTAGAATGTGCATGAAGCCAACATATGTTCATTATCATTCAGATCCGTCTTCACACTGAATATGGCCACATAACCATATAATGAAGGGGGTGTAGCCTACACTGTGTTCGAGCTCATGACTGCAGTTGGTGAGGAAAAAATGTATCAGATTATTTCAGGCTACATCACAGTTGCTAAGCAATGTCAGAATGTCATGATCACCGCAAACTCCTCTTTCCTTGGCACAAGCTTCTAATCTATCATCTGGCTCCAGACAACTCAGGCAAGATCTCTCTTAACCCCTTTTCTGCTGGCACATTACACAGATCCCTATCAGTCTGCTCTCAGAAGCTGTGGAAATAGACACACAGTGATGAAAGACACTGAAGGAAGCTGTCCACGCCCACACAGCTATAAAATGCAGTTTGTAAAAGAGCACAGAAAAACTTTAGAAAATAAGTTATATGGCATAAAAAAAGCATTATCTTAGCTTATAAGTGGCCCATCATTAACAACCAGTGCAGTATTGTTTTTGTTTTTTTGTTTTTTCAATGAAATGATATTTACACTTTAAATCACTTTTCTCTTTATGCATTTTTCATATTTTGCTATTCGCTAACAGTTTGTCTTAAAACGTTCTTTAAAATGCCTTTAAAAGTCGCTGCAACATCGCTTAACATATAGGCCACTGCAGTGGTTGGAATTTCTCCAACTGCACTCCTACCTCTCCCCAGTGGTTCAGTTTGGCGGGTTTAGGAGTCTTCCCTCACATATGGAGGAATTATTTATGCTAGACTTCCCCCCTTCCCATGCAGTCTCAGTGAGGACCACTGCCAAGCACTTGTTCCAGTTGGCTTAGGAGAGGGAGCTGGGTAAAGAGATTACCTGGGCTGATTTGAAGAAAAGTAAAATGGCAAATACATGCATAGCCCAGGAACGAAATTATAAAATACTATACAGGTGGTATCGTTGCCCAGATTAGCTCCATGTGATTTTCCCCTCAGTCTCGAAAATGTGCTGGTGGTGCGGAATAGAAACGGGTACTATGCTCCACATTTGGTGGGACTGTCTGGCAATTAGTTTTTTTTGGGAGGGGGAGGAATTACAACATCATCACGGGTAAATGATTGGTTGGTAACCCAGAGATGGCTTTACTGTCTATTTACCCTGGATCGGTGAAGAACATTAAGAGGGTTTATTCTATGCTTCTGCCTTTCAGCTGCCCGATCTGTCATACCATGCTATTGGAAATCACTGGTATCACCTCCCATAGCCGACTGGTGCATGGAAATGCGGATATATGTCGGAGGGAGGA
This sequence comes from Allobates femoralis, assembly GCA_033576535.1. Lineage (NCBI taxonomy): Eukaryota > Metazoa > Chordata > Amphibia > Anura > Aromobatidae > Allobates > Allobates femoralis. The sequence goes on from JARQOC010000006.1 coordinate 152,239,871, forward strand.
GCTGGCAGCTGAGAGTGCTTGGACAAACACAACGCTTTATGGATAGAGTGGATTATGTTTAAGCATTCCTTTGAGTTTAGCAAATAATTTTTTACAGCTGCCTTAGGCTAATGTCACATGACCAGGGCTGGAGGCGCAGGGGGACCGGACCGCCCCTACAGATCCTTCCCTCTTATTCAACTTTCTCTCCTTTTCCTTTTAACATCCCTCCTACTTTCTGCTCTTTCCATCACCCATCCCTTTTCTCCTCTCCCCCCTCTTTCCCCAACCACTATCATATTATCTCTTATTTTTCTACTTTGCTCTACATGTTTCTTTTCAAACATTCTGCTTCTCATGAAACTCTTTCAACTGTTAGAAACTTAGTATTCTTCTGGCACTGAAAGCGAGTCTGCTTATGGTTCACAGTTGTCCGGGCGACCCACTAGAATGTCCCCACGACATACCGGCACCAGGGTTGAAAAGGTATTCTAACTGGGAAGAGAGAGCTTTGGATGCTTGGGGACCTCCCCACCCTCTCTCCTTATTGGGTTATTCTGAAGTGGTTATTTGTTCCCTCCAATGTTACCAATGTGCACTGTTATCTCTGTTATTTTGATACTTTGAAATCTAGAATATGTATACTATTTGCCTGTATTGTTTTTCATTCCAATAAAAAGAGATTGAACCAAAAATAAAGTTCTTAAAAATGGTGCACAAAATGTGTTTTTATTTTGGGCTTTTTTTTGCAATTTAGCACAAATGTTTCACACCCTTCAAAGAGTCACAAATATGTGCCAAACTGAAAAATCCAAAACTCTTAATCTATGAGAAAACTGAAGTGACATGTGCCCCAAAAATGAGATATTTGGTAAAAATTGCATTTTATAAATGTGTCTAAAACATCTGGAAATGCAAAGTTGTCAAGTAAAATTACATAAAAAAAAAGGTTAAAGAAGAAACACTATTTAAATACTGTCGTATAGTGTATAGAGGATACTGACCAAATACTAAAGCCATAAAAAAAGAGCATATCACAGAAATCTGGAGAAACAGCCATGATGTTTATTTTTTTATTATTACAAACATATCTTAATGCAGAAAAGTGTAATTAAACACCTATGCACGATTCAAATTCAATGGCATTTATTGCGTCAAGAGGAAAAAGGGGGTTGCCAAATGTGAAGAGGTTAAAGATGTTGCCCAGTTTAAAAAGGTTATCACTTTTCTTTAGGATATCTGATTCAATGGTTAGCACACGGCATATGAGGGGGTGTGGTGCCAGTGAAGGGGCCTCTTGAGTCCCGTATTCAAGTCTGTTAGAATCACTGCACAAACACACTTCTAGTCTTTTTGCTTATTGGTGAATGTTTATTCGGAAGGTGCTCTTGTTAGAACTGCGACAGTATGACGTTTCGGACGATTAGGTCCTTGATCACAAATATCGCCTTAGAATAGTTTGAGTTTCAATAGCATGTACACACCCCACTGCTGTGCCACCACCGTCCACAGAGTGACTGCTCCTGACTGCCATAGGCACTGTGACCAATACTCAGCCAAAAGAGGCTACATTCAAGTACAGTATCCTGGACATGCCCTGTACCCTGTATGGGACCAAAAGGGATACATTGTGCTATTGAAACTCAAACTATTCTAAGGCGATATTTGTGATCAAGGACCTAATCGTCCGAAACGTCATACTGTCGCAGTTCTAACAAGAGCATCTTCCGAATAAACATTCACCAATAAGCAAAAAGACTAGAAGTGTGTGTGTGCAGTGATTCTAACAGACTTTTCTTTAGGATAGTAGCGGTTTAGCATGCACACGGCAGCTCTATTCTAATGAATCATTGCCAAGTGACCATAATTGTTAATTCTGTATATATATTTCAGTGCATTAGTTTACATTTGTATCGTTTGCTTTTTTATAGACACAATAACAATAGCCAGGTCTGTCTTATGATAAAGGCAACTAATGCCGGATAATCCCTAGTTACATTCAAATTTGCCCATTAAACTCTGCTAAAATATCCATAGTTTTGATAGGTAGAATAACTTGCATGTAGTCAAAGGTGTCAGGCTATGTAATGCACATGACAATAGGACTAGCTTATGCAAATGTTGATATTACTTATGAATATAATACAATTGCAAAATAAAAAATATATATTTTCGTGGTTCCTATTCTCATTATTTTATATACAATGATAACTTAAAGAAATAAACATGAAATACAACTGAAAATCAACTGTATATCTTAAAGCCCTTTGCCCACATTGCATTTTTACGATATTTTTTTGATGCATTTTTGAGTGCAGATTTGCCATAAATCTGCAAGTACATCCTTTGATGCCAACAAAGTCAACGAGAATCCTGAAGTGTATTGCACAACGTTGAGAATGTTCTCCTTGCAGATCTGGTACAGAAATAAATCCACAACATGTCAATTCTTACAGCATTCATGCAGCATTTTTCACCCATCTTATGAATGGGTAAAATGTGTACAAAAATGTAAGGCAAAAACGTTCAGAAAACGTGCAATTTTGTAGTTGCGTTCCACTTGCCAAGAGATGTGGAAATGGTGCAGACATTTGTGCCTAGTGTGGCGCCCTCCAAGTACAGGTAACAACAGACCTACCTAAAACATGGATAGATTTCCACAATGGGTACCCCATTCTCATACAACACCTTCCACCCCAGACCTGTAGGGGGAGCTCCACTTGCTGCCTTTAAGCAAGATCCCCTATAAATACCTGTGCTGGGGGCAGAGTTAGTCAGAGTGTGCAGTCGCTAGGAGAACTGTGAAGGCATTCTGTGTGTCAGAGCCGCGCTAGGCCCAAGTCAGTTGATAACTGAGCAGTTATCAGCCTAGCCAGTGCAGGGACCTAAGAGTGAGGTCGAGGGCAAGGTGAGAGGAATGAAGGAGAGCATACTGGGGGCAGAGGAGCCATACCGTTTCACCCTAGAAAGCCACCCGGACACTGAAGTCTGAGTCTGCAGGAGAGCATCTAGCCCAGCAGAGAAACCGGTTCATCAAGGAGACTCTAGTGGGACGGGCATCTGTGTAGCAACCAAGAAGGGAGCCAGGAACCACAGGAGAGGATATAGAAGTAGTCCACACAAATGTTTCCCACTACAACACACAGATGACGGAAGAGCAGAGGAGGTCAGGCCAAGTTTTATATGGGGCAAGGACTTCAACAAGGGAAAAGTGAAAAGGAGGCCTTAAACTCACTCACTGTGGAGATCCAGAAGTGTTTCCCGACCACCGGAGTGTACCCTGGATACTACCTTGAACCAGCAACATCAGTAAAGGTAAAGAGAAACAACTCTAGTGTGTGTGTGTGTCCTTCATTGCAGCCCCTGATCCTGACCTGCACATAGACTGTACCAGACCAGCATCTCCACCTGCAGAGCTGCCTCCCTGTGTAGAAAAGGGCTACGGGAACGGGCGGGCCACTAGTGACATCCCTTCAACTCCAAGCCTGGGTTCTGAGTTCCCATAGACCCTTGGATGAGTAACAACCCCATAATCTTAATATGATGAATTGAGTAAGAAGGAATTAAAGGTAGAGAGAAAACCTGGAGTTCCACCCTGTTGTCCTAACTAGAATCTCTTCAGTTACAACTGCTATCTTCTATCTCAGTACTTGCAAAGTGTTTACTTAATACTCATTTTATCTCAGAAATTGAGATTATAATAATGACTTATCTATTCTGGCACAGAAAGAAATTTATTTTTTAGGTACCTATTTAATTTTGAAGTGACTTTGATGGACATATTGGATATCACTAGATGTTATACCATTTTAAAAACATCACCCATAATATTAAAAATTGCTGTAAGGTAGTTTACACTAATTAATGCAATGTGGCATTACAGGAAAGATGATTATTCTTTTTACCACCTAAAAGTTCCTAAAACAAACGGAACAGGCCACTACGATTGGCAGACTCTAAGTCCTTTATATGGCAATTATATGGCCTTAATTGTCATGACAATGCTGAAATAGAGATGAGCAAACCCGAACTCTAAAGTTCAAGGTTCAAACCAGACACCCAGTGTCTGGGTCTTGGACCAAAACATGGACTTTTAAAAAAGATTGTGTCCACATTTGGAAATTGGATGCTGGTTGTATGCTAATAAGGTTTGTTTAAAGGATGCAGCAAAGCCATGCCACAAGCTTTTCGGCATGTGCAAGATGCTTGTGTGCTGCTGTGAACAATACATTTTAAAGAATAATGTGGGATCCCACTTCCTTTTTTGATAACCAGTGCAGGTAATGCCGAGAGCTTTGGAGTTGTACTCTCCTTTACCTTGGATGATTTTTAGAAATAGAGGTGATCGCACACTATTATTTTTTAACTATTTACTTAAATAACTAAAAAACTGTTCTTGATTGGCCTGGTGCAGTGAGAACTGATTTAATACTTTTGAGGTTGATATCAGCTGTGTAATGTCAGCTAGCATCAAGCCCATGGTTTTATAATGGTCATGAGTCTATTAGAAACCCAAATTATTAATACCGGCAAATGTTAAAATACACACAAAAATTTGTTTATTTGAATAAAGACTCCCCTACATTTCCTTGTTCACCAATTTATTAATTTAGAAGACATCCTCAAAGCTCCAGCATAAACAATTGGTATACCAAACTATGACACCCATTGAATGCTATGGAGCTTTATTCTGTGAACAAGCCTCCATAGGTCATTTGTAGTTAGTGACAGGCATAACATTTCTCGCGAGCATGAGAAATTCAAGGATATCTGTTGACCAAGAGTAGCTTATGAAGCTGTCTAGAATTTGATGGACATCATGGGATTATAGAACATTAGATTACGTCAGAACCTTTGACAATTTTTTTAAATTAATACATTGGTGAACAAAAGAGTGTGGGGCCGTCTTTATTTAAATAAACTATTTTTTCCAGTGTGCGTTTTGTTTTTACTATACACTTACCGGCTTACTAATATGGGTATCTAATAGACCCCTTTCCATTATTAACCTCTGAGCTTGATGCTGATTGACATTTCAGAGCTGACATTGACCCAATTATTTATTAGGCCAATTGCCACCACCCCAGGGCGATCAGGAAGATAAGGGAAAAGCGCCAAAATTGCTGCATCTAATGTGGTGTACCAAATCTGTGGCAGCTGCGGGGTAGTATATTTAGGTCAGGAAGGGCCAAATAACCATGGACATCACAGCATGATATCACTAGCCTGCAGCTCATTGCTTTAACTTGGCATGTTACTAAAAATATGGGGACCCCACACCATATTTTTTTTATTTATTTATTATATTACATCAGGGCAGGCAATTACCCCCATTTTACTTCCTTTTTGCAACCCCAATCCCTTTCTATTACCATTTTACAGTCATTTTACAGCAGCAAAGGATTCCCGTTGAATTATAATGGTGTTGGGGTCTGGAATTAACTTCACATCAAGAACCAAACTTTTACCAAAAGTCTGGCTAAACCTGGTGAACCCAAACATCCACAAGTCCAATCATCTTTAATTGAGATCATGCAATCATGGTATTAAGGTGCAGATGGGGTTACAGAGGGAGAACCCAGTCTCCATTAAACATCTTGGTGCCATTTTAACTATTGACAGCAGCATGTAAGGGTTTAACAGCCATGGCTGATGCCATCACAGATTGTGGCTAATGCAGCATTTTGTCAGCTATAGTATACAGCTGACTGCTTCTACATTTTCACCCACAGGAGGTTGGTATTCTCTTATATCTCAAGCAAGTAAAATGTCATATTGCTGTTCACTAAGCAGTTAAACCGCCAATGTTATTTGAATGGATATGTGGCGCCCCTGCGGGTATTAGCCACAGTATAAGATCATAATAGTTGCACTCACTTAGAAAGCCATGCCACTGCACTACCACCTTTGGCCAGTAGGGGGAGCTCCAGAGACACCAGAGACTTCCCTAGAGATAAAACACTGGTCTGAGGTAAATTTTCAGACAGTTGGAGCCAGGAGCTCAGAGTGACAGGAGCTGCATTGAGTTCCTGAGGACTGACTGACAATTTCCAGGGCCAAGCCATCGGTCTGAGGAGGAGAAAACTGATAAGAGAAACACTTTCAGAATCGGGTAGCATCATTATCTACCCTAGATAAAAAGCGCAGATACGGATACCGGATCCGTGGCTGCATTAGTTATATACAATACAGCAACCGGAAAAAAACGTGAGGTAACAACAAGCTTCACAGGGCCAGACACAGCAACATACTAAGAGTTCAGCAGTACTCCCGGAGGGGGTAAGCAGAGAGAGACAAAGGACTCAAGTTGCCTGTTGAGTGGGACCCAAAGAGGACAGATTTGGGCCGGCAGCGAGTTCACACACGGCAGCAGGGCCACATAGACAGCGCAAGCAGGAGGTAAAGGACCCGGTGGGGCCTGAGCAACTGAACCCCTATTGCAGACTCCGGAGACGGGACTTGTTGTATTATAGTTTGGTTGAAAGTAAACCAGTTAAACCTCATCTGTGCCTCAGCCTCTGATTTAACAGCTACCATCTATCCAGGATTGGGACCATCACCGCTGAGAGAATTTGCTGTGAATCAAGTAAGTGTCTGTGTCCTTAACATCTCCTCACCATACTTCCATCTTCATCCATCATTAACTTTAACATCACCTGTCCAGGGGACCCTACAGCTCTACCCGGAAAAGGGCTATACCATCTCAGCTGCCTCTCACCATCATCCCCTGGCCAGTACAAGGCAGCGGTGGCCATATATAGCCACATCATTCCGGGTGGCGTCACGACAATAACATCTACAAACTTTATAAATTATATAAACTTCTAAATCCCCTGTAAATACCCCCTTTTAGGAGTGTGCCAGCCTGGGGCCACGGCCTGGGTCCAGCCACCAGTGACTCCCCCAAGGAAAGGGACCCTGCGCCGGGTATCCCGGTCCCCTAAGCTGGGCGGCACAGATACCACTTGTAAAATAGAGAGAGGAAAAAACTTGGCAAATATATATGACTTTTTTAAATGCTGAATATTATTATTTAATTAATTAATATACGGTAATTAATTATTATGAATACAATTCAACTTCTTATCCAAGTTAAAAAAAGATGTATTTATACATTAGTTTGCAGCAATTAATCACAATAATCCTTTAAAATTGTTGGTATTAATTTACAAAGGAGAGAAAGTGAATGTTTGGCAAGGGTTTAAATCTGACATACTGAATTTTATTTTAGCTAAATCCCAAGGGTTTTCTAATGAATTGTAGTGGTTGAACCCTGTGTCAAAGTTGATATACTTTGAAAACAGTTTCTGACTTCATGCCAGTCCCTAAGTATGATCTCAGTTGTTTTAGCACCACCAACCAGTTATTATTTTCATTTAGCTGCTGCTGTCAAGACTCAATTCAAAGTAGATATTAAATATTTCACCGGATTATAATAACATTTTAACAGTAATGAATGGTAAAAACCACAATAAATTTGTATAGCTCTAAAACAATTATTTTTTAATCTCTCTAATTTGTCTAAAAATGTAAATAATGGCCCATAAAAAAGACATGATAAGAAACAAATGTTGATGCATGATTTTGACTCTTTTTTTTATCAAAATTATACTTTATACTATTATAACATCTTTCATTACTTAAGGACATAGTTTTCTTGAATTTTTTAATTATCTCCTTTTTTATATCCAAAACAAATAGTTGTTTTTCAAGTTGAGGTATCCACATGACTGTTTTTTTCAGAATAAGTTCTATTTTTAATGTAATTTTTTTTTGCCTGTTTATCATAAGGCAATTGCATGCCAGACCCTGGTTTTCAGTTCATGACTCACACCTGAGTGTTGAAGAGTGTGATTTGAATTAAAGCTGAAGATTTCACGATTGTTGAGTGCTGACATCCCTTTTTTTTGCTGTCACGTTCACAGAAAGCTTCCCCCGAATGTTTTAAGAGCAGACACATGTGGGGGTGTGACAAGCGGTGCTATCACAAATATCACTGCAGTTCAGACTTGAGGGGTCACAAAGTTGTGCAATCCCGCAACTTTGAAATGCACTGCACTTGCTGATGTGGTGCCCCTGAGGATCCAGTCACCACAGGGGTGCTTCACCTCAGCCAGAGGTGTAGTATTCCACTCTCCAGTAAGGAAGGGACACTGACCGGTATCTAGACACCCATAGCCAGCACTACAGCACTCCAGGTCAGGGTGAGGGCGAGATTGCTCCTGAGGGAGAGCATAGTCCCTGATCCTGACTGGAAGGGAGATCCGAGGTAGAGGGGTTGGGTGGAGAATGTAGTTTAAGGGAGCACCCAAGAAGGACTGAAGAAAGTGACGAACGACGCACAGGTGTAAAGAGCATAACTGACAGTATAAAAAGACAAGTATAAACATCGAAAAGGTGTGCTGAGTGACAGTTAGAGGGTGGCAGGAGCCTGCCACAGGACTGAAAGAGAGAAGTCCCAGGGACTGGAGCCGATGAGATCTCGTCCTAAGACTATAGAAGGAGACCAAAGTGATGAAGGAGTCAGAGAGGGGCTCCAGAGATCAAGAAGGGGTCCCAGGGGCATGGGACATGAGGAGTCCTCCCATGGTGCCCATATCCACGCTGATTGCGACAGAAGTCAGGTGGAGGGACTAGATTGCAGAAGGGGGCTTGCCCCAGACTAGTGGAAGACTGCAAGATTTGGCTAGCTAACCAGTGGCTGCGGTGACTTCAGGTACTGTAGCCACATCCACACATACCTGCTGAAAAGGTCTGGAGAGGACAACGTCCAACAGTGCCCATGGACAGTGACTCGGAACACTGTGTGTGAGGCGCAGGGCAGGAGGGCGAAGCCAGCGCAGAGGGGTGACCCAGAAAGGGGACATTGAAGGGGGTCCCGATTAAGTGTCACCAAATTATCTGAGAGTTGGATGGATCCCTTCCCTGGAGGACTCAGTACTCAGCGGGCTGTTATAACCTGGCATGCCGTTGTAACCTGGAACCGTGAGAGAGAACTGTGAGTAAAATCTAAGACTGCACCCCGCTGTGTCCTCAATTTAATACTGCCTCACCGGTCCTGCACTATATTGATTACATCAGCTAATAGACTTTGAAACTTCCCTGGGGCCACACTCTACCCATGGAGAGCTACAACAACTCTGCTGCACCACCAAACACCCCAGTGTATCTGAACCACAGCTTCGACCATCCATCTAATTGCCAGAAACCACGGGTGGCATTACAAATTAATTCCACATTTAACTTATTCCCCAATTTTTATTAGCTCCACCGGACCATGCAGGCAGGTGAGCCACTGTGATATCTCCAAGAGAACAGAAGGCCTGGTTCTGAGTGTCCAACTGCCCTGGTGGGTGATCCACTGACATCACTGCTCCTCACACATGTTGTCTCATGATACTGGTAAGATATTCCCGCTACGTCTTGCAAGATATCGCAGCTATCACAAGACAGCATCTTTTACTAGTGCCGAAACCACTGAGGTTATCTCAGGTCACACATTGAGATTCCCTGCTGCGTAACACCTACTGTGTATCCTGAGATAACCTCAGGGCAGTTATGGCTTGTCACATTGCAGGGAGCTGTGCAATGTCTTGTGTCCCACCATATGGGGGATTCAGTCACTGATCTTTCCCCCCATATGCTGATACTACTTCAGCAGTTATTTAGGTTTCATTATTTTTGGGATCTTATTCAAAAATTTTTTTACATTTTTTTTGGGGGGATGGGTGATATGGGAGACTTTAAACAAATTGATTTTAATTATAAAAAAAGGTGTAAGAGGAATGTATTGGGCCTATTTTTGAAAAAAAACAACAACTATTTTTTGGTGTGGTTCTTTGTGTCCTTATTAACTTGGTTAGTAATATTAGGTATCTGACTAATGTCTTGACATTGCTAACCTCTGGTCTCGCTGCCAGCTGACATTACCCAGCTGGCATCAACTCCAAATACTATTGCAATGGTTGCCAATACAGCAGGGCAGTGAGAGAGCCGGTGTGAAGCACCAGGAGTAGCACATCTAATTGGGGTGGCAGTGGCTTGCTAATTTATTCCAAGATTTTACAATTTTTTAAGATATTAAAGATTATTCAACTTTTCAGCTATTCAAGGTGTTGGAGGGATAGATAGATGGATGTAAAGTAGAGATAGATTTATAGATGAATGGGAAAATAGATAGATTTACAGATAGATGTCAAACAAACATTATAATGTCTCAAACCCTATATATTGTAAGCTTGTGCCCTTTAATGCCTTTCATGTTGCTCTAAAGGGTGTTTTAGCCCTGTATTTAGCTTTAAAAAATGAATTTATTAAAAAATAAAAATGTGTGTGGTACCCTCTATTTTTTTTCGCCAGCTAGGGTACAGAAGACAGCTGCCGCCTGCAGATCACAGCTGTTGGCTTCATCTTGGCTTTTATCTAAACTGTGGGGACCCCATGAAAATTTGTTTGATTATTTATTTTTTTTAGTAATTTGACATCACTTTGTTTGCCATACTGGCAGCCAATCACAGATGCCATTAAAGAGTGTTGGCAGGACTAAGTCTGTCTTTTACTATACAAGGGGGGAAGCAACTAATGTCTGAGGTTCATGAGGGGGCCTGGAAGCATGGTGACGGCAGCTCTGTAGCTTGCTAAGTAATAGTGTAGGAAGACAATTTCTGTGCCAAAAAAGCAGGGCTTCCCTGTAACATGGTTTGAATTGTAATGTCAGCTTTTGGGCCCCTTTGTAGGTGTTTTCTAGGACCTTGATTTTGCCTCCTATTGATTTGAATGGGGTTTAGAAGTTTGGCGAACTGTTCATTGATCAATTCCTCTCAATATTCAAGATCACCTAGTTAAAGCCGATTTAGAGACTTCAAAAGCAAACATCAGACAAAGTTTACTTATCTCAACCATTAAATCAGAAAAGAAACATTACCATGTCTCAATTGCACACAATGCACCAATGTGACCAAGGGTGAATACATTACTCTTCCCAGAACAGGTAAACATGTATCTTTTAGAGAATATTTTACATGTGACAATATTTTGGTCATATACTTCATTATGTGCCCATGGGGTCTCAGGTATGTTGGGAAAACAACCCAGAATAATCATGACCATATCTTTACAATGTGCTGCAAAACACTTTATTACCGATTCCAGCACATTTCATCAAGCAAAACCATTCTATCTCTCAGTTAAAATTTCAAGTAATTAAACACGTTTCTCAACCTAGGAGAGGAAGGAATAGGATTATATTTCTAAAAGAACATGAATCCTATTGGATTTTAACCCTACAGGCACTTGAATTATTGGTCCTAAATAGCGAATACGAGCTTTACTATTAACTTCATGTGACCTTATAGGAACCACAGTGATATCTTATTCATGCTAATATTAATGATGTGATATTCTATGTTTCTTTCTTGTGTTTTCTGATTATTTGTACTAAAATATTTGCATGCTGCACGCCACTGTTGTTTCAGGACCGCGGCTAGCTCCTTGCGAGCCGCAGTTCTGATTCATCAGCAGCTGCGCAGTGTCCGGCTGCACACTGGACCGGAGGGCATATTTGCCTTCCGGTTCTGTGTGCTGATCCGGTCCGGGGCTGTCAGGTTCATCCCTGACAGCCCCGGATCGGACCTTACCATGGTGTGAAGACACCTTTATCCCATTTTATTGGGCATTTCTTTTTATCCTTTACATATAGGTACCGTATATACTCGCGTTTAAGCTGAGTTTTTTAGCCCAAAAATTGGGCTGAAAGTTCCCCCCTCGGCTTATACGCGAGTCATACGGCAGGCCGCCCGCCACCCCCATCAGTATACAGGCGCCCCCCATTCAGTATCCAGGGCCCCCCCTTGCTGCCGCAAACCTGTAAAGTAAGATCATTATACTTATCACTGTCCTGTCGCCGCCGTCATCGTGCTCCTCCGGCTTCATCCGGCTTCTTCCAGCTTCCTCCTCTGGTCGGCGCAGGCAATGACATCATTGTCTGTGCACCAGAGGAGGAAGCCGGAAGACGCTGGATGAAGCCGGAGGAGCGCGATGGCAGCGGCGGGGACGGCGGCGACAGGACAGTGATAAGTATAATGATCTTACTTTACAGGTTTGCGGCAGCAAGGGGGGGGCCATGGATACTGAATGGGGGGTGCCTGTATACTGATGGGGATGGCGGGCTGCTGCTGTATACCTCTGGGGCTGCTGCTATAGATACCTCTGGGGCTGCTGCTGTATATACCTCTGAGGCTGCTGCTATATATACCTCTGGGGCTGCTGCTATATATACCTCTGGGACTGCTGCTATATATACCTCTGGGGCTGCTGCTGTATATACCTCTGAGGCTGCTGCTGTATATACCTCTGGGGCTGCTGCTATATATACCTCTGGGGCTGCTGCTATATATACCTCTGGGACTGCTGCTATATATACCTCTGGGGCTGCTGCTGTATATACCACTGGGGAGGCTGCTGTAACACTGCTGGGGCCTGTATATACCACTGGGGCTGCTGCTGTATACACCACTGGGGCTGCTGCTGTATATACCACTGGGGCTGCTGCTGTATATACCACTGGGGCTGCTGCTGTATACACCACTGGGGCTGCTGCTGTATATACCACTGGGGCTGCTGCTGTAACACTGCTGGGGCCTGTATATACCACTGGGGAGGCTGCTGTATACCACACTGCTGGTGGCTGTATATCTGTGCTGGGGTCCACCCTCGGCTTATACACGAGTCAATAGGTTTTCCCAGGTTTTGGGGGCAAAAGTAGGGGGGTCGGCTTATACACGGGTCGGCTTATACACAAGTATATACTGTAACTTATATCTTCTTTCCTTTTATATCCATCAGTACATCTAATATCGTTAGAGATGATAAATAATAAAAGACTCGATCTGCATATGATTTTTATTGCTATGTTCTATTCTGTAATTTATTTAATCTCATTCCATTATGTATTTCATTCTACCTTACATACAGACACTCGTAGGAAGTATATCATACAGTTGTGGCCAAAAGTATTGACACCCCTGCAATTCTGTCAGATGATATTCAGTTTCTTCCTGAAAATGATTGCAATCACAAATTCTTTGGTATTATTATCTTCATTTAATTTGTCTTGAATGAACAAACACAAAAGAGAATGAAGCAAAAAGCAAAACATCGATCATTTCACACAAAACTCCAAAAATGGGCCAGACAAAAGTATTGGCACCCTCAGCCTAATACTTGGTTGCACAACCTTTAGCCAAAATAATTGCGATCAACGGCTTTCAGTAACCATCAATGAGTATTCTAATACAGAACCTTGATAAAGGCCATAATTGTAGGCCGAAACATTGGAATAACTGACAAAAACAAATTCTATTTTGAAACAGCCTACTCAATAAATGAAGATTTGTTTGCTCAATATCCTATTGCTGTGTGCTGAGGTTTTCTTCTTCCATACATGCAGACCACAGCTGGTGGTATTGTCTGTTCTCAAAATTAGGTGGACCCCATAACAATTTTTTTTCAATTATTTATTTATTTTTACAGTAATCTGACATCAGTTTTGTTGCCATACTGGCAACTAATCACAGATGCCATCAGAAAGGGTGGGAAGGGCTAAGTATATTTTTATCCAATCAAGGGAGTGAAGCAGTCAATATGTCTTAAGTGTAGGAGCGGATCCAGAAGCATGATGACAGTAGCGCTGAAGCTAGCAAACGAATGGTGTAGGAAGATAACATTTGTGCCAAAACAGCTGGGCTCCACTGTAAAACAGTTTGAGCTTTGTTTGGCAGCTTGTGGACCCTTTTTAGATGATTTTTATGCCCTTGATTTTGCCTCTCATTGATCATAATGGAGTTTGGAATTTTGGCAAACTGTTGATCAATTCGCCGAACATGTGCAGTTCAGCGAACTGAACCCAAACTTCAAAATATTCGCTCATCTCTTGTATTGACCCCAGATTCATATTACTTTTAACTCATTTTTCAAGAGCTATAAATTATATAGCAACTAATTGAAAAAAAGACATTCTACTCAAACTGTTGCTGACATTATTGACATAGTCTCCTTACATAATTTATGTGAGATAATTCATGTTATCTGTATCATGTCACAAAATGTGGGGACTTTAGTTATATATTCCTCCCTGTTGTTAAATATCACTACAAAAAGCATCCTTTTTTAGGTTATTCAGTTGTATTATACTCTTTTTTTCCTTTTTCTTTCTTGTTGCCACTTATCCTTTTTATGATATTTATTTACACTGTTTATTTTGTGAATTTATTATATTATATTCTCTTTATCTTAAAACATTGATTTGAGATTCAAATCTTTACAAAAAGTCAAATTGATTGTTTAATTACAAATGTTTTGCTCTTTCCTTTGTCCTTCCTTAGCTTTATACTTTCGTATTTCACCTATGAAGTTTATTTTCCTTTTTCTTCTATTCCTTTTCTCCTCTGACCTCTCACCACACCTTTATTTACCTTTTACTATAAAATCATATTAAAATAATAAAAATGATTATAAGCAAATCTAACATTTAATTTACAGACTGATGTAAGTCTAGGTAGTATTGCTGCTGTATTCATTCCTTTAATCAGTGTTCCTCAACTCCAGTCATCAGGTGCCAATACCAGTGCATGGTTTCAGGATTCTATTAGTATTGCTCAGGTATTGGAATTATCATCTATGTATTACTATAAATCCCTGAAAACATGCACTGTTAGTGGCACCTGAGGACTACAGTTAGGGACACACTACTTTAAGTAAAAAAAAAAGGTTAGATAATACTTGTTTACATATTGCAACATTGGTGCACGTTCCCACTGTTTCTCATAAATCCTGATAAATTGCATGGGGTTAAAAGTAGGGATGAGCGAGTACTGCAATAATCGGACTCACTATACTCGCAACGAGTAGGTCCCGATACTCATTGCGAGTATAGCGAGTCCAATGGCAGTGAATGGGCCGGGCGAGTACTTTCGCCGTGTATCTGTATATACACTGCGAAAGTGCACTAAAAGTGAAGTTGTTAAAAAATAAAAAAAATCACACTCACCTATCTGATGCCTGCATCGGGACCGGCAAAGAAGACATCCGATCAACGACAACGACCTGCAAGTCTGACAGTCAATCACATGGCTGGTAGCGATCTGGCCAATCAGATGGCCAGATGTCACAAACCATGTGATCGCTACCAGCCACCTGATTGGCCAGATTGCCAGGTCATTGATGCACGTTCAAGACCTGGCAATCTGGCCAATCAGGTGGCTTGTAGCGAGCAGGTGGTTTGTGACATCTGACCATCTGATTGGCCAGATCACTACCAGCCATCTGATTGGCTGTCACACTTGCAGGTCCTTGTCGTTGATCGGATGTCTTCTTTTCAGGCGTCGCATAGGTATGATATTTTTTTATTTTTTAACAACTTTTCTTCACTTTTAGTGCACTTTCGCAGTTTATATATAGATACACTGCGAAAGTTGAAGGACTACTCGCTACTCCCGAGTAATCACAAGAAACTCCGGGAGTAGCGAGTAGCCCGAATATCGTTACTATTCGGCGAGTACCGAATAGTAACGATTATACTTGCTCATCCCAAGTTAAAAGATTTGTACTTATTATTTTTATAAAAAAAAAAAAAAAGAATCTTTAGTTAAAACCATACTACACATGTATAATTGAAACCATATCACATAAGCGTGAATAAATCCCCACTGGCATTAATCAGCCCAAACTATATAGTAGAATAGTGTTTACAGTGTATAATAACCATTCCCTGTTGGTATGTAACAATATAACTGTGCCAACATTTCAGCCTCTAAATTCTGATTACATCCCTTAATAACTGTCAAGTCATATTTTTGAGTTATCCTAAAATCTAGAACTTTAAGTGCTGTGTAAAATGTTTATTTTTTTAAAGCCCTGAAGCATAGGGAAGTGTCAGTCAATCTGATTTTAAACAAATATGTTTCTATTCACAACATGAAAAAAAATTCTGCGTCTACGATATTGAAAGTGATTTATTACTCTCTGCTTTAGACTTTAGAATAATACCTTCTAACGATAATTATGATAAAAATCAAGCTTTATTGTACAAATTGTAAAAGAGAGATCCAAACAAAGAGACAAGCATATTGGAGGGAACAATCAGAGAAGCAATACCAGCTACAATTAATGGGGGCCTAAATATTTCTAGGGAACCGCTACCTATCAATGCAAAATTTTAACCGTAGTTTAAGGTGCACCCATTCCTCCTGATCCTGTAAAAGACAACCCTAGTTTAACAAGGGATCATATAATTGTTAGGAGACCTCTTATAGAGTCAACTTAACTCAATAGTGAGACTCTGGAGGTTTACAGTCGTAGGCGGTTGATCTGTGTGTTCCAATCAAATGTTTTAAAAAAAAAAAATTCTCTCCTTACTTGAAAAGTTTCTTCCCTATGTAATGCAAGGGTTTCATCAGAAGAAGGGACAATACTGTTTGCCTTATTACATAGGACTAGTCACATAATGTTGTTGCAGAAGGTAGTCCCTGGGGATTCTGGGGCTACATACAGAGGCAGTTTTTTGCATTGTTACCAGATCCAAAATAGACTAACCTTGGAAATCTGGCCATAATGCTGTGATGTATTTAATGCAGACCATGATGAATACCTGCTTTTCTATATCCTTGGTGCTTATTGACCTTAGATAAACTTTCTTTGCCTCTGTGACCATGGGGGGAAACTATATCTATGTCCTCTTGGGTTACATATATAGTTTTTTACCTGTAATTTGAAGACCAAATCTTAGTGCAATTTTTTTTTGCATGGCTCTGTTCTGCCTCATCATTATTTCTTATAGAGTATTGAAGATCGAGGGTCACATGTCCATAACCAGGGGATAGCTTTATTCAAAAAAAATTAAAAGCATATAATCATCCTAGCTAGGATGCTATATGCTTTAAATTTTTTTTTTAATAAAGCTATCTCATGGTTATGGACATGTGGACCTGGATCTTCAATTCTCTTTGACATTTCACGGTGGGAGCCAGCCACCTTCCAGGAGCGCGGAAATCCACAATTACACAACTGTGTAGTTATTTCTTATACCTGGGACTATCTACTGCAACAACCTTATGTGACTAGTCCGACCATCTATGTAATAAGGCGAACAGTATTCTTTCATCTTCTGATGAACCCCTTGTCGTACATAGGGGAGAAACGCGCAATTACACAGATCATTTTTTTTAAAACCTTCAATTGGAACACACTGACCAACCGGCTATGAATGTAGACATCCAGAGTCTCACTATTGAGTTAAGTTGGCTCTATAAGAGGTCACCTACTAATTATATGGTCCCTTGTTAAACTAGGGTTGTCTTACAGGGTCATTTGCTGAGGAATGGGGGCACCCAAAACTAAGGTGAAAATCCTCCACTGTTAGGTAGGACTTCCCAAGGGATATTTAGGCCCCCATTGGTTGTTGCTGATATTACTTCTGTGATTGTTCCCTTCAATATGATTGTCTCTTTGTTTAGATCCCTCCTGAAAAATTTGTACAATAAAGCTTGTTTTTATCATAATTATCTTAGGAAAGTATTACTCTAAAGTCCAATATGATATGATATCTAGATTTAACACTACAATCTTGAGCAAAATTGCTTTCTGCTTTGCCCTACACAAGAGCAAGACATGGACTGAAAATAAGGTAAAATATATCGTATTTTTCGGATTATAGGACACACTTTTTCCCTTCTGATTGGGGGGAAAACGGGCGTGCGTCTTAAGATCCGAATTTTTAAAAAAGAAAAAAAAATCTTACCTACAGTGGATTGTGTGGGCTGAGCAGCAAGCAGGTTTCACAGTTCCATGGAGGGTGGAGACAAATCCTGGAGCTGCGGGGGGTCATGGAAGCGTCCATGGGCAACGCCATTATTCATGTCCCGGCATGCATTGAGGGTCTGCTAATATACTGATTATAAGACAAACCCTGGCATTATAAGACAGACACTAATTTACATTAAAATTATTTTTGATCTCTTTTCCTTCACTTCACCAAATTTGGGGTGCATTTTATAATCTGGTGTGTTTTACAAAGCTAAAAATCTAGTACTTGGAAAATAGAATCATGTATCATATCTTTTTAATAGTATTGTATAATTAAACTAAAAAATAAATAGAAACTCCTTTCTAGGTCTTTAAAATTGAAGTGGAAGATCTCTCATATTTGTCTATTTTTGCATAGAGTAGCTCTTAGCCTTTTGCAATCTGTGTATGTACAAATGATCTATTCATTATTGTTTCAAAGAAAAATGACTACTATCATTTTAAAACTACAGTAATGAACTGGGGACATCTAGGATTCCTTCCTGCTGCCTTCAAACACATCGTACTGGAATACAAGTATTCAATGTAGTCTCTATTTTGCCTCTGCTCAGAAGACATATTGAGTTGCCTGTGCAGTTATAAAATGTGTTTGCCAAATTACTGCCGATACTCTGATAACATGAATTTAGGGAATCACTAGATTTGCTATTTACTATCAAACCTGGTCTAAACAGTTTCTCCAGAATATTAAATGAACAAGTCAAACATCTTGACAATCAAAAGATTTAGTATAATACGTTCAAATTATTCACTATTCCATTCAGTCTCCAAAGGCATTAATAATGTTTCTTCACAGTAGTTTTTATTTACTGCTTTATATTTTTCTATTCATCTGAGAGTACATTTTAATAAGCAGTCACCATTAGGATGACTCCTATACTCTCACAGTTGAGACCACTAATTTGTCATTCCAGCTTTAGGCAGCAGATTGGGAAAGTCGACATGTTAAGTGGCTGCATCTATACAATTGGGCTCTGTGGACGCCAATAAGATCTGGATGTTATCCAAACTTTCACAAAGATTTATCTCCAAAAATCTGTTAGGCAAAAGGCAGCAAAGTTAAATTGAAAATCGCTGTAAGCCATCTAGTCTCAAACACAGTTGTGTATGCAGAAAACAATACAAGAGAGTAATTTAACACAGTTTAATATTTTACGTGTTTAAGTAATTCTGTGACTTGTACGAATACATGTGGAAAATAACTGGAGTGAATATATTTTTGTTGACCTTATTAAGGTTTTAATGGAAAAAACAAGTTGTAATGTTTTGTTATCTGTTTTATTTTGCAATATTGATACCCAATCACTGATGCTTTGTGGAGATATAAGGCAAGAAGTATATAATTGTTTGTAATTAGCAGAAAGATGTTATAAAGGTGAAATCAGATGGTAGTTTATCCAATAGGAGCTGTAGAGAGTAATGAATTATAAAGTAGACATAATATAATGGCCTCTAAGGTTCCTGAAACATGTCTGCTGGTCTTCAACTGACCGGTGGAGGGGCAATGTTAACCTGAGGCTAAAGGTTTAAAGAGGTTTTCCACTACTAATTTCACCCCATTTCTTTTGTCCCAACTCTTCCTAACTAACAGTTTCCTTATATACAGGGTGGATTAATAATGCACTTTGATGAAATGGGAATGGTTGGTGATATCAACTTCCTGTTTATGGCACATTAGTATATGGGAGGAGGAAAACTTTTCCAGATGGGTGGTGACCATGGTGGCCATTGTGAAGTCGGCTATTTGGATCCAACTTTATTTTTTTCAATGGGAAGAGGGTCATGTGACACATCAAACTGATTAAGAAGTTTTATAGGAAAATCAATGGTGTGCTTGGTTTTTATGTAACTTTATTCATTCATGAGTATTTACAAGTTTATCATCACTTATAAAATGTGTTCAAAGTTCAAAATGTGCCCATTGTATTGGATTGTCAATGCATCCCGCTTCTCCCACTCTTGACACACTGATAGCAACACTGCAAAAGAAATGCTAGCACAGGATTCCAGCATCCATTGATTCAGATGCTGCACATCTCGTATCTTCACAGCATAGACAATTGCCTTCAGAGGACCCTAAGAAAAAAGTTGAAGGGGGTCAGATCGGGAGACCTTGATGGCCATTCAACTGGCCCATGAAGACCAATCCACTTTCCAGGAAACTATTCATGTTGGAATCCTCAGATCTGGCACCCATAATGTGGTGGTGCACCATCTTGCTGGAAAAACTCAGGGAACGTGCCATCTTCAGTCTGTAAAGAGGCCAACATTTCATCATGTAGCAATTTCAGATATCCAGTGGCATTGAGGTTTCCATTGATGAAGAATGGCCCCACTATCTTTTTTATCTTTGGGGTCATCTGAAGGCAATTGTCTATTCAGATCCTCAATATACTTCTGATTTAGCAAACTAATTGTTTTTCATGTATTGTGCTTGGTAGTGGGTTTTCATTGTGAGTCATCACATGTTCACTGTAATCAACAATTCACTGTGAGACATACCACATAAAGGTATATGTGGATCCTTCCATTTTTTCATATAGACATCATATGAAACACGTGTATGTCTAAATTTCAATCAGCCCCAGAGGGGTGACTGTTTTTAGATGGTAGATCCATCTACACTCTTTTTGAAGGATCAATCTGTCCCAGTCACCCCCCTTGTTGGTGGAGATACAACCTCAATTGCTAAGAAAGTCATGCAATCCAGGTTACCTCCATGTCCGTGTATCAGGTGCCTAGCTATGGGGGTGTCCCTTTTATTCCTGACATCCCCCAAATGTTCCCCAATCCTCTTACGAAACTCATGTTTGTTTTTTCCCACATACTCAAACCCACATGTATATTTACAAAGATACATGACACCTGCCGTTTGCAATTAGTGAAAAGGTGTACTATGAAAGTTTTATCTGTGTTTCTGCTTGTAAATTCTTTACCAGTTCTTATGTATTTACAGACTACACATTTTCCACATCCACAAAGTGCCATTCACTCGATTATCAAGCCAAGTGCCCTGTAATTTTGGTGGGTTATTGGTGCTATGCACCAGCTGGTCCTCCAGGTTTTTTCCTCGTGTATAAGTAATGGAGGGAAAGGGTAGTATTAAGTCTTCCAGATCTGGATCGGCCCTGAGTATTCTCCAGTGCTTCATGATGATATCCCTCACCTCACTTGTGTTACCCCTCGGGGGTCTGCCGCAGGGTTCCAGCGCCCTCTGCTGGAGTAGCGCTGCTCTTCTCCTCCCTTTCCGGGGCTAATGCTTGAGCACATGAAACTACATCTCCAAACCTGTTTCTGCTGGAGAGAGTGCAGGGAGCATGCTCCTCCCCACAACCAATCATCATGCTTCTGTGTCCTGCCAATCAGGACTGCCCTGCTATGATATAAACTTCCTGTTTCCAGTCAGTCGGGGCCAGGGCAACCTCTCCCTAGTGGAGCTGCCATATCTGGTCTTGTCAGGTCTTTCCTTATTTGGCTTGTTACCTGATTTCTGTGTGTTCCTTCCCACAGATTCCTGCCCTGCCGGCTCCTCGCTGACTTCCGTGTTCCTGCCTGGTTTCCCGGATCTCTTCCGAGCGGATAGCTGTCTCAAGCCTGGCTCCGGATTCCCCGTGTTCCTGGTTTCCCGTTTCCGATCCTATACCCGGTTGCTGTATTGTTTGCCTTGGGTCGGTTTAACACCCGTGTCCGCTTCATCGGTCCCTCCGAGGTTGGTACCGGCGGTATCCCTGTATAGGGGTTAAGCGCTCCGGGGCCTCCTTCGGTGGTGTTCCGGTGCTGTGACCGTGTGGCCCTCCCTGGGGCGTGGGTGTGTGTGTGTTGTTCAAATAAACCTGTTGACTCTACTTTACTGGTCCGTCTCTCTGTCATCCCGGTATCAGCATCCGCTCTACGCGGTCCAGTGGGTCCACATGTGGAGTCCGTCAGTAGGACGTGACAGATTTTGCCCTGGCCATGGACCCCGCTGATACCCGGTTTGATGCCCAAAGAGAGCTGACCGCACTCCGCCAGAGTCACGAACAGGTTGTGGTGTTTATCCAGTCTCTAGAGGCCCGCTTGGGGGCGCCCTCTACTGTTGATCCCACTCTCTCTTCCCAGATGCTGAGTCTCCGACAGGAATTGGACCTTCTGAGAGAGAGCCAGAATCGGATGTCATCCCATATGTCCTCTATGGATGATCTGCTTGCCGGCCTGCTGAGCACCACAGGAAGCCCAGGTTCCGTTCCCGTGCTGCCAACAGGAGCTCCGGCTGGAGCTGTGTCTCCATGCGGGATGCCCAAGCAACCGCCCTTGGGTCCCTTTTGCCCTCGGGACCGGGGAGGTGGACGCCGATGCCCCCTGTGCGGGTTCCTGGCCGGTCTCCGTCCGGGGGGGGGGCGTAGAGGGGGGGTACTGTTACCCCTCGGGGGTCTGCTGCAGGGTTCCAGTGCCCTCTGCTGGAGTAGCGCTGCTCTTCTCCTCCCTTTCCGGGGCTACTGCTTGAGCACATGAAACTACATCTCCAAACCTGTTTCTGCTGGAGAGATTGCAAGGAGCATGCTCCTCCCCTCAGCCAATCACCATGCTTCTGTGTCCTGCCAATCAGGACTGCCCTGCTATGATATAAACTTCCTGTTTCCAGTCAGTCGGGGCCAGGGCAACCTCTCCCTAGTAGAGCTGCCATTTCTGGTCTTGTCAGGTCTTTCCTTATTTGGCTTGTTACCTGATTTCTGTGTGTTCCTTCCCACAGATTCCTGCCCTGCCGGCTCCTCGCTGACTTCCGTGTTCCTGGCCGGTTTCCCGGATCTCTTCCGAGCGGATAGCTGTCTCAAGCCTGGCTCCGGATTCCCCGTGTTCCTGGTTTCCTGTTTCCGATCCTATACCCGGTTGCTGTATTGTTTCCCACGTTGCCTTGGGTCGGTTTAACACCCGTGTCCGCTTCATCGGTCCCTCCGAGGTTGGTACCGGCGGTATCCCTGTATAGGGGTTAAGCGCTCCGGGGCCTCCTTCGGTGGTGTTCCGGTGCTGTGACCGTGTGGCCCTCCCCTGGGGCGTGGATGTGTGTGTGTTGTTCAAATAAACCTGTTGACTCTACTTTACTGGTCCGTCTCTCTGTCATCTCGGTATCAGCATCCGCTCTACGCGGTCCAGTGGGTCCACGTGTGGAGTCCGTCAGTAGGACGTGACAAATTGATCGATTATCATATTTTCCAATAATCCTCAATAGATTGGTCTCCTTTTCATTTTGGGTTTAAGAAGCCCCTCCCTGGGAGTTTTTTCTGCTTCTTTGAAACCTGTGCTTATGACGTGCTGTGGATATCCCCTTTCAGTGAATCAATATTTGACTTTGTTCGCTTGTTTATGGAACATGTGATGCATCGAACAGCTTCTTCTAATTTGAAGATACTGTCCTTTTGGGATTCCTTTTCTCAGACTCCTTGGATAATGGCTGTTTCAATGTAATAGGTCATTACTTGCAGTCTTTTTTCTATACGTTTTCATCATTAGGTGGCCGTCTCCTTTCTTTTCAATAGTTACATCTAAAATGTTCAGTTCTTTCGATTGAAATTCAGATGTAACATATAAAAAGTTCAGTTCTTTAGATTGAAATTCAGATGTCAGGACACATGGATAACTCTGCCTAAGGTTAAGTCACCTTATCTGCCCTTAACAGACTGCATATACCTGACCATTGGATGGAAAGGTCAGTTGAACATCCTATCCTAGGTGCTATATAGGTTCTCTTAAAGGGATCCTGTCACCCCCAAAACACCTGTAAACCTATTAAAACCTGTCCCTAGAGCATATTAATACTTTCCCTACACTCTTTTTACCTCCTAAATGCAGTAAATGACATTGCATAAAAACGTTTTATAAGTACCTGATTACTGATGATAATGAGTGACTATCTATTCATAGTCACTCATCAAGACTGCCCCTCTGCTTCATATCACACCTGAATAGGCGTGATCTTCATAGCAGATTCAAATTGCCGCCTCCCTGCTGTGCCCTGTGTCGTCCGAGGCTGCTGTGTGGCTGGGTGACGCGATCCGCGTCATTCCCGGCGCCGGGTGACGTATTTACACCGGCGCCGCGCTGTCAGCTTCAAAATGCACACTGCGCATGCCCATGCGCATGCGCAGTGCGCATTTTGAAGCTGACAGCGTGGCGCCGGTGTAAATACGTCACCCGGCGCCGGGAATGACGCGGATCGCGTCACCCAGCCACACAGCAGCCTCGGACGACACAGGGCACAGCAGGGAGGCGGCAATTTGAATCTGCTATGAAGATCACGCCTATTCAGGCGTGATATGAAGCAGAGGGGCAGTCTTGATGAGTGACTATGAATAGATAGTCACTCATTATCATCAGTAATCAGGTACTTATAAAACGTTTTTATGCAATGTCATTTACTGCATTTAGGAGGTAAAAAGAGTGTAGGGAAAGTGTTAATATGCTCTAGGGACAGGTTTTAATAGGTTTACAGGTGTTTTGGGGGTGACAGGATCCCTTTAAGGTACCTTCACACACAGCAATATTGCTAGGCAATTTTTCACTGGTAATTTGCTGGTGGCAGTGAAATCATGGACACATTGTTCTATTTTGTTGCTGTGTACAAATGGAACAATGTGTCCATGATTTCACTGCAACCAGCAAATTGCCAGTTAAATTGCCTACCAATATTACTGTGTGTGAAGGTACCTTTAGAACAGGGGTGGGGAACTCCAGTCCTCGAGGGCCGCAAACAGTGCAGGTTTTCAGGATTTCTTTAGTATTGCACAGGTGATAACATAATCACTTGCACTGGTGATGATTCCAATCCCTGTGCAATACTAAGGAAATCGTGAAAACCTGAACTGTTTGCGGCCCTCGAGGGCTGGAGTTCCCTGCCCCTGCTTTAGAAAGATCTTCTTTGATAAGGTGTTCCCCCTTTTTGTTTTCAGTGTATGAGGGAAAAAGGAAGGAGTCTTTTTGGGAACTCTATGGGTACCTTCTCACGCCACAACCGCGGGAGACATTTTTGACGGCGATATGTCGCCCTGGAATTATCGCTGTCAAATTGCCTCCTAATTGCAGCATGTATTTCGGGAATTTGGCGGCGATATTTTGCCTGGCTCCGGTCACCTGATTTTGGAGCAGTGCTCCAAAATCAGGCGACCGGAGTGAGGCGACATATCGCCGCCAAATTCCCGAAATACACGCCGCAATTAGGAGGCAATTTGCCGGCAATAATTCCAGGGCATCATATCGTAGTCAAAAATGTCTCCCGCAGTTGTGGCGTGAGAAGGTACCCTATGAAGACATATTGTGGCCAATGAGGGTAGGTCCTCTATAGTAGCATCAAATGGTAATTTTTATAACTTCTTAAATATGAATGTTTATATTAAACATATTATCCTTTTCCATGCCATGATAATTAGACCAGCCAAGATATTACTGGAGATACCACAATCATCATGTATGGACTGTGACGAAATGGACCCCTTCAATGTAGAACATATGACGATTTCTTATGTAACCCAGACAGTATTGTTTTTTGGTTGGCAAACTTGTAATGGCCAAGGAGAATTTCCTACAGTATTTCGTAGATTACAGTGGTTTTAGGTTAGCATGGTAATGTAATTATCTAACTTGTTTGTCATAGAAGGCCAGAGAGCTTAATTAGGCTAATCGTCCATTGTATGTTACCCTGTGAATGTTGACGTTATGTAAATTGACCCAGCCACTATTGTTTTAATGTCATGGTTTGCAGACTGAATGTCTCCTACTAACATTCCATTGTAAGGACTATATCAATCAGCATGTCGCTCTACCTTGCCAGGATTGCAATACTACTAAAACTATGTTAAATGAGGCTTGAGGTCCAGCCAATGAAAAGACAGTGTTATTGCACTAATCGTGACGTTCCCAATATCCTGCAATGAGGGCTGAAGGTATATAAGGAGAGTGTTCATTAACCAGAGTTAGTTAGATTCTGTCTAGTGACCTCAGTCTTGGTATTTTGGTCCCGGCTAGAGTTACACTGGATTGGATACAGGCAGCTAATCTAGGATCTTCGGGTCCTATTGGCAAGCGTAACCCCAGGCCTAGACATTTCGGTGCCGACCAAAGGGGATCCGGACCCGGACCATAGAACCACAAGGATTTCAGCATCGAATTATCAGATTCGGCTGTGATAAAGACTGCATAAGGATAAGGAAGCAACCCAGGTTGGGACGATACAGTCACCTGGCTACAGACTTTGCTGTGCTTCATTCTAATCCCTGGTGGGCCAGCGGAAGGGTGAGACTCTGTTGCCTGTTACATTATGTGTTGTGCTTGGTTATGCGTTGCATGCTGTTAACTGTTTGGGGATCCATTAAAACCTTAATATTGTGGTTCCCTCACCCTGTGTTGTCTGAGTAGTGTTCCGCCCACGGTTAAGGAGCTTGGGCATTCAGTTGGGGATGAGCCCTGGTCCACGTTGTCTTTGTAAAGGAGGCTGGGCCAGTGGACGAAAGCACCCACTGACCCCGGGTATCCACATGGACCATTAACAACATATTTCCCTGGTACGATTTAACCTCTAAACACTAAAGCGAAGTGAAGCTAACATTTAAGGGCTTTTAATGTTAGCTTCACACCGACATAGTGGAAATTATATAGTGGGAAAGAGCTCTACTAAGATTACAGACTGAGCTCAAACTCTCCCTTTGTGTACCATACACAGAGGGAACACCAAACAGAAACCTCAATCCAAAGGGACCACTATACTCCTTCTGAATTCCCTCCCTCCTGGAACAGTTGGATACATCTGGGATCCAGGCTTGCAATACACGGGTTCCATATAACTAGTGTTATCCGTTTATTAGATGATTTATTTCCGATGCCCCTGATGAGCCTCTTAAATACTTGAGGAGGCGAAATGCGTCGGGAGGAGTTTTGACACCACATCTGTGGTTTGAACTGATGTTTTCATCCTGTACGCATATGTTTAGAGCCTTGGACTGGAGTCGGGGTGGGACCTAAAGACATAGGTGCAGATCAAAGATACACAATATCATCACATGAACATAGGGTTAATATACCCACAACACTTGGTGGTCTAGCCTTGGTTATTTGACCTAGAGACATATTGTTTCCAGGCATACCCTTGTCTGAACCTAATACAACAGTATCAATTGTATTATACTAACTCTTTAACCTATTCGGATCCTCAACATCCTTCTGATTTAGTGAACTAAATTTTTGCCCTGTATTGTGCTTGGGGGTGGGTTTTCATTGTGAGTCATCATATATTCACTATAATCACTATTCCACACTGGATTTTTAACTGTAGAACTAAACGTATCTAAAGAAAATGTTACTACTGTAATCATTATATCATTTAGATTGGATAACTTTGAATCTGAAATTCGGTGAAATTATGTCTCACAGTGCAGGTAATGTGAAGGACCCATCCATGGAATGTTCTGATCTGGTGAATAGGTAGAATATGAGCTTTTAAGGGTACCTCCTTATGTAGCAGGCACTGAATATAGCATATACAGACCTGTTGTGTTAAGTCCTATAGGTAGGTAATAGGCAGGCTATGTCTTGAACTAGAAGTGGTTCAGGGTACACTGTTATGGAACCCCTGCTGCATGGTAAAAAGATGACATTAACTAAACCAAGCAGCTTTTGCATACAATTGGGTATGAAGTAACTGCTCCCTCGACATACCTGGTGTGTCAATGTATCCCGTGTTCTGCTGTGGCAATGTGCGGTAAATGGCAGGGATGCTGCAGTTAAATAGCATGAGAGACACTGGGTAACTTCTGAATTCCTTTTTATGGAATGCAAGTGTCGGGCCCCACAAGGGTATGGGGACTCAGATCTTGGGTGGTTGGATGCAGGGATGTCAAAGGTGGTCGGTGCCTGAGCCTGTGCCCTTGGGGTGACAATAAAAAGGGGTATTTACAGGGATAAGAGTTTATAGATGAATGTCTTGACGCCACCTGTAGATCCGGTGATGGCATCGGCGCTGCTGCAGACCTCTGGGGGGATGGATGGCAGCAAGGTGTTGTAGCTCCCTACAGGTAGAGAAGGGTCCCCCGGTCCAGTGTAGTGTAGAATGGTGGAATAGGGTAGCACAATCTCTGCTGTGAGACTGGAATGTCACAGTTAACCAGGAAGAAACCCTGAAACTTGCTTGCTCTGCACGGGTCTTTACTCTGGTAATCTGCAGTTTACAGAGTATGCGGTTGTTACAGCCAGGGTAGTAGACCGGATGGTCCTGGCAGTAGGCAATGTCTATCCGAAGCTCCAGCTATATTCCTTCCTTTCTCTTCCACTGTCCTACCTCTGCGCACTCCTTCTTCCTCGCGCTGCCCTGCACAAATCCCGCTTACTACCAGGCCTGTTGGGTGATATGGGACACCCATTTCTTGCTCTAGGGGCCCAACCCAGTTTGGTGCTTCTGGTAGGGACCGTACATATGTCGTGCGGCTCGTGCACCTATGAAGCTGTTGATCATACCGGTATCTGAGGCTCAGGGATGGACCTCTGCACCGCTTTGGAGCCAGTACCCCGCTTTAGACTGGGCCAGGGTGTTCAGTCACCCTCTGTCTGCCCCTCTCTGTATGGGCCACCAGTTTGAGGTGCCATCCCCGTTACTTCTTCTTCTTCTCCTATCACTCTTCTCAACTCTGCTCTCTCCTATTCTCCTCTGAGTGTTTCCCGCTCTTTTCTCACTCACTATATACCCTAGCTTTCCTTCCACGTGGATCGGGCTTTCCAATGGTCCCCCAGTCTCTAGGTGTATGTATGTGGTGGGGAGCTTCAGACTTTCACTACCCCCTACCAGGACAAGAATACTGCACCTTCTGTTCGGGGTGCAGTACCCTTTTGTAGCATGCTGACCAGCGGGGCGCTACACAAGGAAGTGGCCCGTTGAACACATGTTGCGCAAGTGCGGTGCATACTAAAGGACCGTGCACTCTGCGCATGCACCGGGTGTATGGCCAGTGGCCCTTAAATGGAGAGAAGTGGACCTGCGTTGACAGGCAGCAGTGATTAGAGAGAAGATGTGCCAAGACGTGCAAGAGTGGTATAGTTTGTAGTTAGTCAATGATTAACGATTCTAAAAGAGAAGGAAAAAAGAGAATTAAAATATTTACATCACATAAATTTTAGAAATCAGCACCAAAACATAAGTAATAAAATAATTACATATAAACAAGGGATTGGAGGACCATAAGCAATGGACTCTCATACAGAACTGAATTACAAGACAAGCAAGACAAAACGATTAACCCTTAGTAGTGCCTTCTTCGTGCGAAAGAAGAGGGAAACAAAGTTGTATATACACCAAATCACATAAACATGAAACCTGGTCTAACAAGAGGATGCTAGTTAAAAAATTTCCAAGAAAGGTATCACATTCCCTATTTAGGCTACGTGGCTCAAGCGTCTGTAGTGTGTGTATCCAATAAACTTCCCATTGTTTTAGTCTAAGTACTCTGTTGTGTCCTCTCCTGCCTACTGGTATATGCTCGATGACCTGATAGCGCAATTGTGAGATGTTGTGACCTAAGGATATGAAATGTGGCAGGATTGGCAACATCGCCTGCTGGCACCTAATGGTGGACTTGTGTCTCGGACACGCTGAGTGGTCTTTCAATGTATCCAAGACTGCATGGGCACTTAATTAAATATGTAAATGAGGGAAAGGGAATTAGAGAGACACTCCGCCAAAAATTAGCTATGGACTCCTGCACCGGTGCGACGGCTTGGCAACCGCCTGGTTCAGCATAAACATGGAAAGGAAGAACAGATGCAATCCATCTTCATTACAAGTTCTTTATTTCATACAAAAAATAAAATCATCCCAGCGTACTAGGGAGGGAGTTAGACGAGTTTTGAAAAACCTTTCTTAATCATTAGCACATTAAAAAATTAAAACACACATAGATATAGAAGACACAACCCCACCCTCAGCTGAAACAAATTACACATACAATTAAAGAACCTGAATTAACCTCTACCGTGTCCTGCATTCGTCTAATGTAT
Organism: Allobates femoralis; assembly: GCA_033576535.1. Lineage (NCBI taxonomy): Eukaryota > Metazoa > Chordata > Amphibia > Anura > Aromobatidae > Allobates > Allobates femoralis. The sequence goes on from JARQOC010000006.1 coordinate 152,269,718, forward strand.
AGAAAATTTTTTAGTTGCATTGGCTATACATATGTGTCACATTGTGAAGGAGAATTTACAAAATCGTATATACACATCGAAGATGATTCTTCATACAAGAAAAACCCTACTATGGATTGAAACTGTAACATCATAAAAAATATTGACATATAGTACTCAATATATTAATATTTTCCATACATATTGGAAAAACATAGTGAGAGTGACCATATATAACAAAGTTACAAAACTGGGTGCAAAAATCCACACAAAAACACTCTGCTATAATGGAAAATACAAATCAGCATCAAGTGCTGTCAAAAAAGTGTCAAAAAACAGGGTTTTTGGTTTATATGTTTTTTTGCAAATAAAGTACATTAAGCTGCTTCACCAAACGACAAAATAACCCTGATCAAAGTAGTCCCTAGCTAATATATTTAAAACCTGATTGTGTGTGAACATACCTCTAAAAACAGGATTCAGACAGGACTTCATCTAGTATGGGCTGTCTGTGAAGCTGGCTTGTGTGTGCACAAACTGTATAAACCAAAAACCCTGTTTTTTGACACTTTTTTGACAGCTCTTGCTGCTGATTTGTATTTTTCATTATAGCAGAGAGTTTTTGTGTGGATTTTTTGTACAGATTTTTGCACCCAGTTTTGTAATTCAGTCTTTGGTGGTGAATAGGCGCAGTTTTACGGACACGTTCATCATGTGCGTGGCTCATAATTGTCTGTGCCTTGTATTTTTCCTGTCCAGCAGGAAGAGGGAAGTTCCCGCCCCTCCTTTATGAGCTGTGCACACACAAGGCAGCTTCACAGACAGCCCACACTAGATGAAGTCATGTCTGAATCCTGTTTTTAGAGGTATGTTCACACAAAAGCAGGTTTTAAATATATCAGCTAGGGACTACTTCGATCAGGGTTACCTTGTCATTTGGTGAAGCAGCTTAATGTACTTTTTTTGCAAAAAAACGTATAAACCAAAAACCCTGTTTTTCTGACACTTTTTTGACAGCACTTGCTGCTGATTTGTATTTTCCATTATAGTAGAGTGTTTTTGTGTGGATTTTTTGTGCAGATTTTTGCACCCAGTTTTGTAATTCAGTCTTTGGTAGTGAATGAGCCCAGTTTTATGGACGATTTCATCGTGTGCATGGCTCATAATTGTCTGTGAAATATATAACAAAGTGTATAACATACAGATAGGCTCAGGAACATATTGTAACAGAAAAGCAGCAAAACGTACAATGTATGTAATTACTAAACAAAAATTTTTATTCTAACTATAAGAACAAACACCATATATTAAACCATTTCTTATTAAATGCTTATGTTGTGCAATGAAAATGATTATTACGGTAAATCATGCTCTTCCAAAAATAAACCATGTAGTTGGAATATTTATTGTATGATATGTAATATCCATTTTGTACCATATAATGACACATATAATGAATATAAATGTGTAGATGTTCCTCTGCTGTTCCAATGGGAAATAATTCTATCAGAAACCAAGTCAGAGAATAACTTGGATACCGGCTAAAAGTCTTGCGAAACAAAAAAAAAATGAAATGCATCTAGCTCCCTCACTAGTATGCCTTGTTGATTTTATTTTTTGTATGAAATAAAGAATTTGGAATGAAGATGGATTGCATTGGTGCTTCCTTTCCATATTAATGCTGAACCAGGCAGTTGTCAAGCCATTGCACCGTTGGAGGAGTCCATAGCTTATTGCCGATGAAGTAGCTCTCCAATTGCCTTTCCCTCATTTACATTGTGTTTTGGCTGCCTGAAGCTCCCGCCTCTCATCTGGGATGTTATCTGAAATAAAGTAAGAAATCTGACAGAATGGACTCCTCATCTACATATTTATCCGTATGTCAAGAACTGCGTTCCAGATAATTGGATTCAATTTTTTCCAAGAATGAGGTACATAATATTGGTACCTTGGACATTGAGAAGGCATTTCTTGCATTGGAGAAAACTCTGCTACAACACCTAAAAGTCTCGTTGGACCACGCTACTCTTAGCAAATATGTTTCACATAAGATGGTGCTGAGGGGCCTTCCTATAAAAAAACTACCTACAACAGTCTTTAGTGATGACTTTGTTCAGGACTGGAACAATGTATTACCAGAATGCTCCGTAAAGCTCATCGATTTGATTCTTCTGGAGGAACAAAAGAAAATCACCATTCTGGAGATTAAAATTGGGGAACTGCAAAAAGTGACAGATGTGTATGCCACACATGACAAGTACAATGATTTAATGGAACAAATGCACAAAAATGTGGATGACTTGGAGGAACAAATCATTGCTTCTAAAAAAATAAATATCATCGCGACCAGAAAGATTACAGCACGGATACTGTTTATCTATGGAAACGGAATACTCCACAGTCTCCACGTACTCCCAAGGGACCTAAACCTCCACAGACTCCAAATAGTCCACGACCTATTTTGCGTCATCCTCCCAAAGCAAGCGGTTCCAGAAAGGTACGTTTTTCTTCTCCACCGACAACTGTGGACACCTCTGGAGAATCCACGGAATCGGACTATCAGGGCATCTCCATGTCATCAGGGAGACATTACAATACTAGATATAATTCCATGCCAAAAAAATAGAGAAAAACAAGCAAGAGGCAAACAGGGAGGATGACAAAAAAATCCATCCAAGAATCGCAAGTAAGTGTGTACCAAAGTGACTTTTCTGTCATCAATTTATCAGCAAGTATTCTTTCTGAATCACAGAGAATGTTACTCGCTAAAGGTCTGAACTTTGTTCCATTAACTAGAGCTGACCTTTCTCAGACATTAAAAGACCTCAATAAGTTTATTTGCTCTCTCACCATCAAAATACATTTTATTAATATGAATGAAAACTTGGACTCTGTGATTACAGGTCAGTCTGATTACAATGCTGATGACTGTTTTCCCTTACAAATAGAGCTGAAAGAAATTATGAGTGTCAGGGATGCATATCTATATAATAATAATACTGGAGTTGAAAAATACAGAGAAAATAAAAAAATGAATTCCACTTTAAAACTATATAATCCCTCTTTTTATCCTATAGCTTCACATTTTCCTGCTATGGAAGCTTTCCAAAGTCTTATGGAGAGGGAGCTAAAACCGCTTCTTTCTTCAGATATAGTTTATCATGACAATTTGACTAGTTTTGAACGAAAAGCTCTGAGGGATATTAAAAACAGTAAAAACGTGGTGGTGAGATCCTCGGATAAAGGTGGATCTGTTGTAATATTGGACTCTGGCTTGTTCCAGAGAGAAGTACTTGACATGTTATAAGATACCACCACATATAGAGCTTTGTCCGAGGATCCCACACATTATTTTCATTTGGAGCTGAGTAAAATACTCAATGATGGTGTATCACTGGGGACCATTGCTCAGAAAACTAAAGAGTGTCTTCTTGTCTTGAAGTCTATTTGTTCTGTCATTCAGGCCCTCCCCAAGACTAATAAGGGCCTCTGTCCCCCTCCTCTGAGGCCGATCGTGGCAGGTATTGGATTCTTCCACGAAAAGCTTTCAGAGTGGGTTGATGCCCGCTTGCAGATCTTGGTGGAGGGCATGATTGGATGGATAAATGATACTAAACATCTCTTGCAATGTCTCACCAAAATGAAATGGGACAAGTACTCAAATAGGATTAGATGTGACGTCACCCAATTATATTCCTCTATTGTTCACAACAAAGCAATTTGGGTTGTCACTCAAATCCTAAAATAAACACAAGTATTCAGTGACAATGAAAAATAATTTTTGCACCTTTGCATTAACCATCTCCTAAAGAGGAACTTTTTTTAAGTTTGATGGGGTTTTCTATATCCAGTGTTGTGGATGCCCAATGGGAGCCAAATTTTCACCCTCCGTAGCAAATCTTTATATGATGACCTGGGATGGTGAATATTTATACAATCATGATAATCCTTTCTTTTAATGTATCTGGTGGTGTGGGAGATACATCGATGACATGATCCTGATTTGGACCGTGTTGCCTGCTGTATCTCCTGCACCAAATCCATAAAATTTGGATTCCTATATCAACAACAATGACTATAATTTAACATTTATCTTGAAGATCCATGAACATTAGACCCCCTTCCTGGATGTATTCCTTTTTAGAAATGCAGAAACAGGCACTATCAGCACTAAACTATATAAAAAAGAGATCAGTGGTAACACGATCCTCAGAGTGGACAGTTGTCATGTTACTAAGAATCTCCCTATTAGGGAATTTGTGTGAGCTACAAGAAACTGTTCTGGGGGTTGTGACTACCTTTTGGAAGAGGAAAATGTGTGTAAAAGATTAAAAGACAGAGGTTACAAAAACTGGGTCATAAAACGAGCACGCAATATTGCTGAACAGAAGAATCATGATTTTCTATTGTTCGGTAAGTAGGAACAATCAGTAATTACAACATTCAATTCTGATGTCAAAACCAAAAATAATAAAACTATTCAAAGATCTAAACCTTTATCAAAATCTGAATATTACCCTCCATGTTTGTAACACAGTATAGCCATGATTTTTCAAATATCAAAAAACTATTAGACAAGAACATGCTAATCCTGTATCAGGATGATTCCTTGCACAGAATTTTGGCTAAAGGTTGGAGGTCGGTGGCTAGTAGATCAAGAAGCATAGGTTACACACAATCTCCATAGCATTTTTGTGAATGAACCAACACTAAAAACTACTTGGTTGTTATACAAAAGATCATTTAAATGTGGGGGGAGAAAATGCAACCTGTACCAATATATTAAAGTAGGTGATAAGTTTTGCAATAATGTCACAGCGAAGCAATTTTCTGTGGGCTTGTATATAAATTGTAATACAACCCAGTGTACTTCGTCACTTGCACATCCTGTATATTAAACTATGTGGGTTGTATTACTCAAACTTTAAAAAAACGCTCAGCTGAACATATTTCAGCAGCGAAACCTGGGTCCAAAGCCTTGAAAATTGGAATGTCGGGTTGGTCTAGACATTTCAGTGATTTACATTATGGAAATCTTTCGTCCCTTTCAGTTATGGGCATAGAGCTCATCCATCGACCATATAAGGGCGGAGACTGGGAACGCACGATTCACAATCGGGAATTATGCTGGATTCTGCAACTTGATTCCCGCTCCCATAACGGATTGAATTCTTGAAACGATCTTTTTTATTTTTACTAAAATCCGACATAGAGTGCCTTGTTATGTGATTAATTGCCGATATACATTATAAAATCTACATTTTTTTAAAAGAAAGTAATCAAAATATAAAAAAATGATATACTGGGTATTTTGAACATCCAATTAATCATAAACATATGGTGAGTTGCCAATTATCTAAAAAATATAAATGAGTTATAAGTGTACTATATACAGTGGGCAGCACAGTAATGTAGCATTTTACACGGTCGGGTATTCTATATCATCCCTTGGCTAGATAACATCTATAAAGTAACTGAAATGATAATAACAATTGCAGACCATATAATAGTTTTAGTATAAAATTTGGAAATAAAGTTAATATATCCATCCTGTTCTGTTGTCTGTTATGCAAATGCATTTCCATTCATACAATATATCATGTTATTTGGAAATGAACATGATTATTTAAGTGCATGTATATGTAATGGATAGTCAACAATTATTTGTGTGAGTGTTTGCAATAATTAAAATACATGCTTATAACAGTGGAACTAATGGTAATACAATTCTACTGTGGAATTCGGGAATTAAATCTTAGCCTACAAATAAAAAAACTTACATCTGCAATAATTTTATGTACATTTCAAGTACAAAAACCCCATGGTTTAAGTTGGGTTTGAACTGTAAATGTACAAATGTTATTATTTAGTCACACAATTACATATACATGAACCCATATCACTATGCCGGGTCCAACAGGTATGGAGGAATGCGAGTTTAGGCACAGCATTTGGCCGGAATCTGAGCTATTTCCGACTTGTTTTTCTAATAGAATTTGTTTTCTTTTCACCAGAAGAGTGGAGGGATGAAATATTGTACAACTGCATTCTATATAGATTGAATTCCAATGTCGAGTGTAATGGTGGGTTTACATGCTTCAATATCGTTGCGATATCGCAACTCAATGGCGCGGGAGCGCGCAATTAGTGCACGTTTCTCCCGCATCGCATTGGATGTTTACACGCTGCGATATCGGAATACAACGTCCATGCGATGTCTACGCCCCCCAACCCAGGAACGATCCTTTAACATGGGAGTGAATGGGTGACGTTTCAAATCGCATCGTAGTTGGGCGTTTACACAGCACGATCCGACTCCAATCTCCCTTCAATATCGGGGCATTGAATAGCACGCTCATTCAATCCCCGATATCGCATTGACATCGTTCCTGCATCGTATTGGACGTTCACACCATACAACGCAGGAACGATCTGGGGTCAAACGATTGAACCACGTGACTTTTCATTGAAATTGGACTACGATATCGCAACGTGTAAACCCGCCATCACAGACACGGCGGGGTTTTTTTGTTTCGCAAGAATTTTAGCCGGTATCCGAGTTATTCTTTGACTTGGTTTCTGATAGAGTTATCTCCCATTGGAAGAGCAGAGGAACATTTACACATTGATGATCATTATATGTGTCATTATATGGTACAAATGGATATTACATATCGTAGAATAAATAATCCACCTAAATGTTTTTTTGAAGAACATGATTTAATAATCATTTTCATTGAACAACATAAGCATTTAATAAGAAATGGTTTAATATATGGTGTTTGGTCTTAAGGCCCAGTTACACACTCAGATAATTGTGCAGAGATTGTTCGCAGATCTCTGGTTGCAGTGAAATCATGGACACGTTGTTCCATTTGTACATGGCCACAAAATGGAACAATGTGTCCATGATTTCACTGCAACCAGAGATGTGCGAACAATCTCTGCACAATTATCTGTGTGTGTAACTGAACCTTTATAGTTAGAACTAGAGATGAGCCACCACCCTAGTGTTCTAGTTCGATTCGATTCATCGAATGGGAGGTGTATTCGTCGAATGTTTGTCGAACACCCTCGAACACACTAAAACACTAGTGTGGTGGTCAATTTAAGTTCCGCAATGTATATACATGCCCTATGAACTGAAATGAAGTAAAATCAAGGGTTAAAAATAAAAAAAAATCAATACTCACCTCTCTAATCCATCCAGCACTGCCTACCTGTCGGAGATGTGATCCCAGCAGCGTTTCCCATTAAAATGACAAGTTGTCGCAATAACTCATCATGTAACTGGAAACCACTGCCAAGATTATGATGTCACCGCAGGTCCTACAGATCCTCACTACTATTCACTACTAGTGAGGGCCTGTAGGACCTGCGGTGACGTCATAATCTCAGCAGCGGATTCCGGTCACATGATGAGTTAAGGGTTTATTTTTAACCCTTCATTTCAGTTCCACAATGCATGTATATACATTGCGGAACTGAAATCGAACTGAAATCAAACATGACCTTGAACTGCCGAATTTGAAGCAAATTGTTCTAATTCGTCGAACGACTGGAACATTGCCAAATACAGCTCGGATTTGAGATTGGCGAACAATTCGATTTGAACACTGCTCATCTCTAGTTAGAACTAGAGATGAGCCACCACCCCGGTGTTTGAATTCGATTCGATTCGTCGAATTTGCTGTGTGTTCGTCGAATGTTCATCGAATTTTCATCGAACAACGTCGAACACGTTGAACACCATTAAAAATTAATGTAAAATATGTTTTAACATTAGTACTTGGTGGGGGGAGCAACTACAGGGAGGGGGGAGCGCAGCCTCGGGTGCGGGGACCGAAAGACACAGGCGGGGAAACTGGCGGTGAGAAGAGGACTTCACCACCGGCTTTCCTGCTCTGTGCTGCGCTTCCCGCTCCCTGATGCCCCCTCTCCATGGATCTACTTTGAGGGGGCATCAGGGAGTGGGAAGCGCAGCACAGAGCAGGAAAGCCGGCGGTGAAATCTCACCGCTGGCTTTCCCGCCGGTTATTTCAAATGATCAGTTGATGCAGATCAGCTGTTCATTTGAAGAAGCCGCGGTGCTGTCAGGGAAAGGTTCATGTGAGTTCATGCAGCATGAACTCACATGAACTTTCCTACTCCTGGGTGCTGCACAGCTCAGCTACAGTAATGGCCAAAAGTATTGACACCCCTGCAATTCTGTCAGATAAAACTCAGTTTCTTCCTGAAAATGATTGCAATCACAAATTCTTTGGTATTATTATCTTCATTTAATTTGTCTTCAATGAAAAAAACACAAAACGATTTGTCCTAAAGCCAAATTAGATATAATTCCACACCAAACATAAAAAAGGGGGTGGACAAAAGTTTTGGCACCCTTAGAAAAATCATGTGATGCTTCTCTAATTTGTGTAATTAACAGCACCTGTAACTTACCTGTGGCACCTAACAGGTGTTGGCAATAACTAAATCACACTTGCAGCCAGTTGACATCGATTAAAGTTGACTCAACCTCTGACCTGTGTCCTTGTGTGTACCACATTGAGCATGGAGAAAAGAAAGAAGACCAAAGAACTGTCTGAGGACTTGAGAAACCAAATTGTGAGGAAGCATGAGCAACCTCAAGGCTACAAGTCCATCTCCAAAGACCTGAATGTTCCTGTGTCTACCGTGCGCAGTGCCATGAAGAAGTTTAAAGCCCATGGCACTGTGGCTAACTTCCTAGATGTGGACGGAAAAGAAAAATTGACAAGAGATTTCAACGCAAGATTGTGCGGATGGTGGATAAAGAACCTCGACTAACATCTAAACAAGTTCAAGCTGCCCTTCAGTCCGAGGGTACAACAGTGTCAGCCCGTACTATCCGTCAGTGTCTGAATGAAAAGGGACTGTATGTAGGAGACCCAGGAAGACCCCACTTCTTACCCCGAGACAGAAAAGCCAGGCTGGAGTTTGCCAAAACTTACCTGAGAAAGCCTAAAACGTTTTTGAAGAATGTTCCCTCTTTTTGGGCAAAAGGCATCAACATAGAGTTTACAGGAGAAAAAAAAGGCATTCAAAGAAAAGAACACGGTCCCTGCAGTCAAACATGGCGGAGGTTCCCTGATGTTTTGGGGTTGCTTTGCTGCCTCTGGCACTGGACTGCTTGACCGTGTGCATGGCATTATGAAGTCTGAAGACTACCAACACATTTTACAGCATAATGTAGCGCCCAGTGTGAGAAAGCTGGGATTCCCTCAGAGGTCATGGGTCTTCCAGCAGGACAATGACCCAAAACACACTTCAAAAAGCACTAGAAAATGGTTTGAGAGAAAGCACTGGAGACTTCTAAGGTGGCCAGCAATGAGTCCAGACCTGAATCCCATAGAACACATGTGGAGAGATCTAAAAATGGCAGTTTGGAGAAGGCACCCTTCAAATATCAGGGACCTGGAGCAGTTTGCCAAAGAAGAATGGTCTAAAATTCCAGCAGAGCATTGTAAGAAACTCATTAATGGTTACCGGAAGCGGTTGATCACAGCTATTTTGGCTAAAGGTTGTGCAACCAAGTATTAGGCTGAGGGTGCCAATATTTTTGTCCAGCCCATTTTTGGAGTTTTGTGTGAAATGATCAATGTTTTGCTTTTTGCTTCATTCTCTTTTGTGTTTTTTCATTGAAGACAAATTAAATGAAGTTAATAATACCAAAGAATTTGCGATTGCAATCATTTTCAGGATGAAAGTGAGTATTATCTGACAGAATTGCAGGGGTGTCAATACTTTTGGCCAACACTGTACAGCTCTGGTAGAGGTTCTCTACAAGAGATTTAGCTGAGCTAAAGAAGAAAACCTTATTGGACTACGTCAGACAGAAGAGCAATTTTTTAATAAAGATGGCGTCTCTAAGTGTATTTTTTTATTTATTTTAATAAAATATTTTTTTCTCTTCGTTGTGTTTTTTTTTTTAAAGTTCACTAGAAATTCATGGCGGTAATGTCTAATATTGGCGAGATCCCATGAATTTCAGGCTTAGGGCCAGCTGATAACACAAAGCTTGCCCTTACCCCTTTATTACCCATTGAGCCACGGCACTAGTGCCCTGGATGAACTGGGTTCAGCGCCAAAAGATGGAGCTTCTGTGAACGCGCCATTTTCTGGGGTGGCTGCGGACTGCAATTCGCAATGGGGGGGCCCAGAAATCTTGGACCTCCCTGCACTGCGGATTCCAGCCCCCAGCTGCTTAGTTGTACATAGCTGGACGTGGAAATAGCGCAAAGCCCCACTTATTTTTTTTATATTATTTCATGAAATTCATAAAATAATAAAAAAAATGGCTTCCTTCTATTTCTGTTTCCAGGCAGGTACAAATAGGCACCTGGGGGTTGGAGGCAGCCCATTCCTGCCTGCTGTACCTGACTGGACACAAAAATACAGCAAAGCCCATGTCAAAAAGGTGGCATGACCTGAGCTATCCTCGGGTGACCTGAGTTAACCCCCCTTACAATGCCGCAGCGCTCCAGCCTCAAGGGGTTAATAAAGATGCAGTCCCTAAATGTATTTTTTAATGAATTTTTCCCAAAACATTTGACGTGGGCCTCGATGTATTTTTGTGTCCAGCCGGTGTGCAGCCGGACGCAGCTGTCGCTGCTGATTAATCAGGATCGCGGCTCATGGGGAGCTAGCCGTGGTCCTGAAATAACAGCAGCGTGCAGGTTCCTGGATCCTCTCAGACTCATGTTAGGGAGTGCTGGATTGCCCCTGATTCGGGAAAATCTGTGAGGATCCGATTTGGGGACATTTTTCTCCCCGGACACCAAAATCCAGCATTCTCCAATTTTGTGTCCGGAGCAAAGTCCGATTCCTCCCGGATTCTCCCGGATATCCAAAAACTGGATGCCAAAAGACATTCATCCAACGTATTCTGGCCCCATAAGGTTACTATGGGGCCGTGAGCAGATTCGAGGTTATCCAGTTCACACCGGATAGCCCCCGGATCCAAAAAAATGTAGTGTAAAGGCACCCTAAGAGGTTGGAATCATCACCTGTGCAGATGATCACATTAGCACCTGTGCAATACTAAGGAAATCCTGAAAATCTGCACTGTTGGCGGCCCTTGAGGTCTGGAGTTGGGGACCTCTGGTCTATGGGATTTGTGAAGTCCTGTCTATATGTTGCATTGTTTTTCTGCTGCAGATGCGATGCAGATTTGACCACAAAAAAGCTGAGTCATAAAAAAGTCAATGGCAGAAAGCCCTATATTATTATTATTATTATTATTATTACTTATTTATAAAGCACCATTCATTCCATGGTGCTGTACATGAGAAAGGGTTGCATACCGACAAGTTACAAATATAATGAACAAAGTGACAGACTGATACAGATGGGAGAGCGGACCCTACCCTTGCGGGCTTACATTCTACAGGGCAATGGGGAGGGAGACAGTAGGTTGGGTCTGCTCGGGTGGTGCTGGATTGCCAGGTGGTGGTGGAGTGTCGAGTCCAGTGGTGTTGAGGCGGCACTGTGGTCATTACAGGTTGTAGGTTGTTCTGAAGAGATGGGTTTTCAGGTTCCGCTTGAAGGTTCTGAGTGTAGGGGACAGTCGGACATGATGGGGTGTAGAGTTCCAGAGGATGGCGAAGTTTTGCAGGTGGTTAGATGAGGAACATACAAGGGTGGAGGAAAGAAGGAGGTCTTGGAAGGATCGAAGATTACGAGTTGGATGATATCGGGAGATTAGTTCAGAGATATATGGGGGGGACAGATTGTGGATGGCTTTATAAGTCAATGTTAGTAATTTGAATTGGACACGCTGGTGAATTGGGAGCCAGTGGAGGGATTTGCAGAGGGGAGACGTGGAGGAATAGCAAGGAGAGAGGTGGATTAGTCAAGCAGCAGAGTTAAGGACAGATCGAAGTGGTGCAAGAGTGTTAGCCACAAAGTAGGAGGTTGCAGTAGTTAAGACGGGAGATGATGAGGGCATGCATGAGTAGTTTAGCTGAGTGGGGGTTGAGGAAGGGACGGATTCTGGCAATGTTATTGAGTTGGAGACGGCAGGAGGTGGCAAGGGCTTGGATGTGCGGTTTGAAGGACAATGCAGAGTCAAGTGTTACTCCGAGGCAGCGGACTTCAGGTGCAGGGCAAAGTATGATGTAAATTATTGTGATAGATAAGTCTGGCAAGGAAGGTGTATGAGATGGAGGAAAGAGAATGAGTTTGGTTTTGTCTACATTGAGTTTTAGGATGTGGGAGGAGAAGAAGGAGGATATGGCTGATAGACACTCCGGGATTCTGGAGAGCAGAGAGGTGACATCTGGGCCAGAGAGGTAGATCTGAGTGTCTTCAGCGTACAGGTGATACTGGAAGCCATGGGACTTTATGTGTTGTCCGAGACCACGAGTATAGATCTGCAGCAGATAAAAACACACTATGCACACAGCTATGTGTTTTGTGTGGATTTGTCTGCAGGTGCCGATTTCACGCAGCAGAAAATACTCACCACTTTTCTCCCATGCAAACCGACCCTTAAAGGCATTTGTTACATTGCTATACCAAAGCTTAAAAGAAAGCAATGTGACTTCGGGAAAACATGTCTACGTAGTTTGTTTCAGCTGGCAAAATTACAGCAAACAGAAGGTGGTTATTAACCCCTTCATGACATGTGTTATACATGTATGGCGCAGCAGAAATGGTGGTTGTTAAAGTCCTACCGTGAGAAGGACATGACATGCCTTTTGCATTTTTGTGATTGACTCATACCTTGTAGTAAAAAGCATCACAGAGTATTAGACCTGAGATCATAGCTGAGAAACTTGATGTCTCAAATTAGGAATAAGTAAAAAAAAATGTAAAAATGTGAAAAATAAAAGTCAAAATACGTCTAAAAAATAAAAATATTTTGAAATTAAAAACACTTCTTTTTCTGTAAAACCGTAGGTCAAAGAAAGTACACATGCATTGTGTTGATGCATCCGGACAATTCATTCTATAAAAAACTGTAAAATAATTTTATTTAATGAACACGTAAAAAAATATATGAAAACATTCAAAAAATATTGGTTTTCCATTAAGCTGACACACAAAAGATACAATTAAAAGTATATAGGCTATGAGTGAGCTCCTGCTTTAATATAGGGGGCTATATGTGGGCTCCTTGTGTAATACAGGAGCTATGTGTGGCACAGGCTCTAATACAGTGGCTATGTGAGACACAGGCTGCAAGTGTAATACATGGACTATATTTGAGATCCTGTTGTATTACAGGGGCCATGTGGGGCACAGGCGTTAATACACCTCCTGGTGGGTTCCTGGTATAACACAGGGGCTATGCATAGTGGGCCGCTGAAATACAGGGGGCTTTATGTGGGCAAACTGCTGTTATATAGGGTCTGTGTGTGGCTGGACTGCTGTAATACTGGTGACTGTGTGTGGCTTACTGCAGTATACTGAGGGCTATAAGTGGACTACTGCAGTAAACTGGGTGAAATGTGTGAGCTCCTCTAGTTAATACAGGGGGGCTATGTGTGAGCTCCTGGTGTAATACAGGTAGGCTCCAGCTGAAATACAAAGGCTACGTCTGGGACCCAGGTGGTAATACAGGGGTGTGGTTTCCTGCTGTAATACAGGGGACTGGGTATGGCCTCCTGCTGTATACAGGGGTTGTATGTTGCCTTCTGCTGTATACATGGGCAGTTTACTGCCACATTCTATATTCTGGGAGCTGTATGCTGTCTCCTGCTGTATATTGGAGGCAACGTTAGGGCTCTTGCTGTAATACAGAGGCTATGTGCGGCCTCCTGTTTCAATGAAAAGGGCAATGTGTGGCCTCCTGCTCTTATACTGGAGGCTGTGTGTTACCTCTTGCTGTATACAGGGGGCTATGTGCAGCCTCCTAATTAAATACTAGGGACTGTGTGTGTTTTCCTGCTGTGTAGTGGGGTCTGTGCATGGCCTCCTGCTGTGTATTTGGGGCTGTGTGTGGACTCCTGCTGTATACTATGGGCTGTGTGTATCTTCCTGCTGTACTATTGGGGGCTGTGTGTTGCTTTCTGTTTTATACTGGGGGCTTTGTGTGGCCTTGTCCTGTATACTAGAGGCTTTGTGTGGCCATTTGTTTTATACTGGGAATTGTGTGCAGCCTCCTGCTGTATACTGGGGCCTTTGTACAGCATCTTGCTGTATACTGAAGGCTGTGTGTGGCCTCCTGCGGTTATTGGGTGCTACGAGTGGCTTCCTGCTTTATACTGGGGCTGTGCATGGCCTTCTGCTGTATACTGGGGCTGTGTGTGGGGTCCTGCTGTATACTGGGGGTTGTTTGGTGCCTCCTGCTGTTTACTGGGGACTGGGTGTGGCCACCTGCTGTATATTGTGGGCAGTGTGCGGCCTCCTGCTGTATATTGTGGGGTTGTGTGCGGGCTCATGTTGTATACTGGAAGCTATGTGTTGCCTCTTGCTGTATACTGGGGCTATGTGTGCAGCCTCCTGCCAGGGGCGTAACTACAATAGGTGCAGGGGATGCGATCGCACCCAGGCCCTGCAGCCTAGGGGAGCCCCAAACGTCCCTTTGGCCCATAGAAAAAGACTAATACTTCTAAAGATTTGCAATAATTGGGGGCCCTGTTGGAGCTTTGGCATCGGGGCCCCGAGGCCTGAAGTTACGCCACTGCCTCCTGCTGTATACTGGGAGCTGTTTGGTGACCCCAGCTGTATACTGGGGACTGTATGTGGATTTCTGCTGTATACTGGGGTTGTGTGCTGGCTCCTGCTGTATACAGGGGTTGTATTTTGCCTCCTGCTGTATACTGGGCTGTTTATTGCCTCATTCTGTATTATGGGGGCTGTATACAGTCTTCTGCTGTACATTTGGGCAAGGTTTGGGTTCTTGCTGTAATACAGAAAATTATATGTGAGCTCTGATTTAATATAGAGGCTATCTGTGGGCTTCTACTGTAATACACGAAGGTATCTGTAATGGTGTAATGCAGAGGCTATGTGCGGCCTCCTGTTTCAATACAAAGGGCAATGTGTGGCCTCCTGCTGTAATACTGAGGGTTGTGTGTTACCTCTTGCTATATACAGGGGGCTATGTGCGGCCTCCTACTTAAATACTGGGGACTCCGTGTGTTTTCCTGCTGTGTAGTGGGGGCTATGTGTGGCCTCCTGTTGTATACCTGGGGGGCTGTTTGGTGCCTCCTGCTGTTTACAGGGGTCTGTATGTGGCCAGCCGCTGTATACTGTGGGCTGTGTGCGGCCTCTTGCTGTATACTGGAGGTTGTGTGTGGCCTCCTGCTGTATACTGAGGACTGTGTGCATATTACTACTGCAATATTGGGGGCTGTGTGTGGCCTTCTGTTGCATACTGGGAGCTTTGTGTGACCTCCTGTCGTATACTTGGGGCTGTCTGTGACCTCCTGCTGTATAATAGTGGCTTTGTGTGGCCACCTGTTTTATACTGGAGGCTGTGTGTGGCCTCCTGCTGTATACTTGGCCTTTGCATGGCTTGCTGCTGTTTACTGAAGGCTGGGTGCAGCCTCCTGCAGTTACTGGGGGGGCTGTGTGTGGCCTTCTGCTTATACTGGGGCTGTGCATGGCCTTTTGCTGTACTGGGGGCTATGTGTGGCCTCCTTCTATTTATTGTGGACTGTATGTGGCCAACTGCTGTATACTGTGGGCTGTGTGCGGCCTCCTGCTGTATACTGGGATTTGTGTGCAGCCTCCTGCTGTATACTGGGGCTATGTGCGGCCTCCTTCTGCATACTGGGGTATCTGCATGGCTCCTGCTATATACTGGGAGCTGTGCGGTCTTCTGCTGTGTTATGTGGTCTGTTTGTGGTCTCCTTCAGTATACTGGAGGCTATGCATGGCCTCCTGCTGTACACTGGGGATGGTTTGTGGCCTCCTGCTGTATACTGGGGGACGAGAATGGCCTCCAGATGTATACTGGGGGTTGTTTGCGGCTTCCTGCTGTATACTGGGGGCTTTGTGCAGTCTCCTGCTGTATAGTATATTGACTCTAGCAACCAATGAGAAGCTGAGCTGTGATTGGCTGCTATAGGCCATATGAACCAATATCCAGTCTAAGTGTTAAAATAGCCAAGGCACCATCTTTTACCTCACACACACAAACAATAAATAAGCCTTTTTTTTGGCGAATAGCAGAATAAAAATAAGCGGTGTCAGAGGGTTGGAGCGCTAAAGAAACCACGGATTATTGATTATATTACCAATACTTTATTACACGAACAGCAGGGGTCCAGTAAGCCACAATGCGTTTCGACGCACAGTTGCGTCTTTCTCAATTCCACTTGAAAAAGACGCAACTGTGCGTCGAAACGCGTTGTGGCTTACTGGACCCCTGCTGTTCGTGTAATAAAGTATTGGTAATATAATCAATAATCCGTGGTTTCATTAGCTCTCCAACCCTCTGACACCGCTTGTTTTTATTCTGCTAATCTCTTTCTCCCTTTTGGGAGTGCGGTGTGTGAGCTGCTCTAAGATCCACAGGACCTGGCATTAAGTCATGAAGACCCACCCTTGATTGATCAACTGATACACAGTGTGGAGCTTGAATGGAAGCCAGTGCAGCGAGTCTGCCTCTTCGGGTGGAGGAGCGAAGGAGCTCACCTCCATCTCCGGAGAAACTAAGGAGCCATCCCTCAGGCCCGGAGTATCAAAGGAGGAGGGAACATTGGACCCTGTCACACGGCGACCCACATTAAATCATCAGTCTGGTTGTGGGGGGTGCTGCACAACCAGTCAAGGTTAGTGCACACTTGGTAAAACTGCATAATAATTTCCTCCAGTTTCAGTATGGCGCAATATCTGTTTTTTTCTTTTTTTTGGTGAATGACTGTAAAGCGCAGGGTTGAAATTTCCCTTCAAAACAGTCTTTGATGTTCTCTGAGTCAAATGAGTTGGCTGTGCTAAATTTTATGATTGCAAATGCAACTTTGCTGATTCCTTTAGCCGACACGCATACATATATACATACACTCAATGGTATATATTAGATAACACTGTCCTTATTATATAGAATCCTCTCTAGTTACTAGTGTATTTCAATGAATTAGAATATCATCAAAAAGTTATTTTTTGTCAGTAATACAAGACATAAGGTGAAATGTATATATTATATACACCATGTTCCAAATTATTATGCAAATGTTCTTTTTCTTTGATTTTCCTAAATGGTGCAAATGACTGTCAGTGTAATAAAAGCCATCACCCGTTAGAGTATACATCGAATTTTATTAAAGATACCTCCTAATGATAACAGTATAATCTTCAAAATTGAAAAAAATCTCTAAATGCACTGTTCCAAATTATTGGGCACAGTAGAGTTTATAAACATTTGATATGTTTGAAAGAACTGAAAATGCTCATTTGTTAAATTTGCAGCATTAGGAGGTCACATTCACTGAGATAAAAAGCTATTTAACTCCAAAACATCCTGACAAGCTAAGTTGCATGTTAACATAGGAACCCTTCTTTGATATCACCTTCACAATTCTTGCATCCATTGAACTTGTGAGTTGCTGAAGAGTTTCTGCTTGTATTTCTTTGCATGATGTCAGAATAGCCTCCAGAGCTGCTGTTTTGATGTGAACTGCCTCCCACCCTCATAGATCTTTTGTTTGATTATACTCCAAAGGTTCTCTATAGGGCTGAGGTCAGGGAAAGATGGTGGACACACCATGAGTTTATCTCCTTTTATGCCCATAGCAGCCAGTGGCACAGAGGTATTCTTTGTAGCATGAGATGGTGCATTGTCATGCATGAAGATGATTTTGCTCCTGACCGTACGGTTTTGCTTTTGTACCATGGAAGAAAGTTCTCAGTCAGAAACTCTATATACTTTACAGAGGTCATTTTCACACCTTCATAAACCTTAAAGGGGCCTTCCAGCTGTTTCCTAATGATTTTGGCCAAAAACATGACTCCTTCACCTCATTGCTGACGTCACAGCCTTGTTGGGACATGGTGATCATCCACCAACCATCACTACTTCATCCATCTGGACCATCCAGGGTTGCTCGGCACTCATCAGGAAGCAAGACTGTTTGAAAATTAGTCTTTATGTATGTCTGGGCCCACTACAACCATTTCTGCTTGTGAGCACTGTTTAAGGGTGGCCGAATACTAGGTTTATGCACCACAGCAAACATTTGAAGGATCCTACCCCTTGACATTCGAGGGACTCCAGAGACACCAGCAGCTTCAAATATCTGTTTGCTGGTTTGTAAGGCCTTTTTAGCAGCTGCTCTCTTAATGTGATGAACTTGCCTGGCAGAAACCTTTCTCATTCTGCCTTTATCTGCATGAACACGTCTGTGCTCAGAATCAGCCACAAATCTCTTCACAGTACGATGATCTCGCTTAGGTTTTCATGCAGTATCTAATGTTTTCATCCCTTGTCCAAGGCATTGCACTTTTTGTTGCTTTTCAGCAGCAGAGAGATCCTTTTTATCTCCCATGTTACTTAAAAACTGTGGCCTGCTTAATATTGCGAACCACTCAGATTTCCTTTTATTGTAATTACCCGCCAAACTAATTATCACAGGTATCTGAGACTGATTACAGTGATCTAAAGAACCCTGAGACACAATATCAATGAGCTTTTTTGGCAGAAAAAAAAACCCTATGACACTTGAAACTAATTTGCATAATAATTTGGAACATGGTGTAGAGTCATTACAAAAAGAGTGATCTATTTCAAGTGTTTATTTATGTAAATGTTGATGATTATGGCTTACAGACAATGAAAACCCAAAGGTCAATATCTCAGAAAATTAAAGTAGGGAGGATCAAGGATTAAAAATCGTTCTGTCGTATTCCACGAGACATCAAGGGGTGAATATATTAAATTATTAGCCAATGTGTTTCAGTGATCCCTGAAACGCATTGAAACATGGCAATATTACATTGATTTTTGATGATATTCCTGATATTGAGATGCACTAGTATGTATGATGTCATCCCAGATATTATAGTGTCTTCTGTTTTGCTTAACACCATTGTATTATTGTATATATCATCTCTTGTTATGTATAGCATTGTCACTTACCCAGCGTACTCTCATTTTTTTGGTATTCACAACATCTTTTCTTTATTACATAGTCATCTCTTGTTAGATATAAAATAAAATGAGTGCTGACGGAGCAACATCTGACAACAAAGAAGGTCTCTCGGCATACTCCATTAGAAAAATAGACATACCATATTCCTTAAATCAGCATTAATTTCATTTTATATCTAACAAGAGATGATGAGGAAAGAAGACAGGCTACAATAAACAGCAAAAATAACAAAATAAATTACGGTAATATCTAAGATATGGTGCTGCACATAACAAACAGGTGCAATATGCAATAAGGAATGGAAATATACATTATATATACAGTACAGACCAAACGTTTGGACACACCTTCTCATTCAAAGATTTTTCTGTATTTTCATGACTATGAAAATTGTAGATTCACACTGAAGGCATCAAAACTATGAATTAACACATGTGGAATTATATACCTTACAAACAACTGAAAATATGTCTTATATTCTAGGTTCTTCAAAGTAGCCACCTTTTGCTTTGATTACTGCTTTGCACACTCTTGGCATTCTCTTGATGAGCTTCAAGAGTTAGTCACCGGAAATGGATTTCACTTCACAATTGTGATATATTTTATAAGACAATTTGCTTTTTTCTCCCGGAATAGAATAGTTATTATCAAAATTCTCATTTCTGTGGTAAAATCTGTATTCAGTGAAGACATTCCCACACCGATATAGGAGATGTCAGTTGTTACTGATAAGATTCTATGATGACGGGAGGAGGGAGGAGCTAAATAAGGAGGAAGGAGCTATACAAAGAGGAAGAAGTTAGAGGAAGAGAGCCGTGCCTCTCCATACCTCTTCTATCTATATAGAATCTCATCAGTAAAAACGATAATGTTTAGATGAAGTGAATATTAATGGATAGTAGTAATAGGATTAGAAATATAACAAATATGCTATTTTTTTCAAGTTCACATTGACACTTTTAGGTCTAAAAAATATGTTTATGTAATATAGAGCTTTCAAAACTCATTCTGTGTCCAGAAAATGTTATGTACAGAAAAATAATTTTTTTGAACACAACTTCATAGATTATAACCTCACATAGCAGAAATAATAAAGAGGTTTGGATGATACACATTTTCTTGCAAGTGTCTAAGTGAATTGTAGGACTATATAATGACATGAGGTCTGGAGTAAAGATAAACATATGCTGCTCATAAAAGTGACAAATCATATAAATTGCAGCAATGGACTTGGGATCATTACTTTCTTTCACCATCGTGATGATAAAGGAAGCCAAATGTCTGACTGCGACTAAAAATTGCATGTGAAATGCCAGAAATAATCATTGCTAAAATAAATCTGTGTGACATAAATCACTGAATTAATTATATAAAATCTTTCAATCCCTGTTTATATTGTTCAAACTTCATTCAAATTGCTTCTGGAAGAATAATTAAAATTAAAATGAAAAATATTGGAGTTTTCACAATTTACAGAATGGGCACATTTTGCTAAATAATAGTAAAGTAAGTAAGGGGCCTCAAGCATGCCAATTGTTCACCTTTATACAGGGCCATGGGACGAAAAGAATGACTACATTCAGGGGCGTAGCTACAATAGGTGCAGGGGTTGCGATTGCACTCGGGCCCTGCAGCCTAGGGGGTCCCAAAAGTCCCTTTGGCCTATAGAAAAAGACTAATACTACTAAATATTTCCAATAATTGGGGGCCCCGTTGGAGCTTTCGCATCGGGGCTCCTGGGCCTGAAGTTACGTCACTGACTACATTTTACTTCCAATGTTACAGTCAGTGCAGTTTTCTGCTGCATGACTATTAAAGGTGAGCAATAAAGTGAAATTAAAATGTGTGAATCTCCTCGAGACGTTATTTCCCATAAATAGGAGGAGACTCCTGAGCAAACGTAAATAAATGTAATGAATAAACAAATTTAATAAATCATTATACTCCCTGCTGATCCCTCTGACCCCTTTACTCCTCACCATCATTCATTAAGACTAAGACACATCTTATGATCAGCTCTTTGAGTTGTGGATTCAGTGGGGACCTAACAGTTTCTCGTATTATCTTTAGCAATGCATCCCTGTTTCAATCTTTATTTATTTTATTTTTTTTCTCTACGCCTTATCACTACCCATTTGCTATAAATCTCCAAATACTTTTTTTGTCATTTACTGCACACCTTACAGCTCTGTTTGTTCATAGTGCTTTTACTATCTTGTTTATACCCATAAGGTTTACTTTTTGAAGTAATGAATCAAGCTGATACTCGTGCCACTTTAGTGTGGTGGAGCATAAAATTGACTGAAGTGGTTGCATAAGGTTTGAGTGTCCCCTGAACACTGGATATGTACAGGTCATTGATCCATCCTTCTTCCAGTAGTAGTCCATAAAACTGATACTTACCTGAATGTTGTGGAGCATAACATTTATTGGAGAGTTTGCATGAAGTTTTAGTGCACTCTGCCAGACTGTCCTACACCTGTCACTCATCGACCTGTTCCTGATCAATGTTTAACTTTGAAATGATAGGCCAGGCCCTGTTACAAACACTGTGCAAAGCATGAAGGCTATACCATTCTACAATTTTTGGTCTGGTTCAATTGATGTCACTTTAGTGGTACCTGCCCCTATTTTTTTTTTTTAATTTGAAGACTCTTCTTGAGTTTTCTTTGTTGTGTTTTTCATGGATTTACCCGGGCTATCTGAACACCATGCCTACATCTGAAGCTTGAAGCTAGTCCTTTTTCCATCCATAATGCACCATAATAAAAATTTTAACTCTGTGGAATAGATAGCAGTTTTCCTGGTGTCTGCTCTAATTTGAGCTGTTTTGGCAAATGGTGGGCCCATTTGAAAGTGTTTTTTTATGATGTTGATTTTGCCTCCCATTAATTTTCGGGGTTCGGACGTTCGGTGAATCATTCGTCGAACAATTCGGCAAACATATGCCCATTTGCTTTGTTTACTTTTAAGGTCATCTATTAGTCATTGGAAATCTGCCTTCCTAAGGTTTAGTGTAGGGATGGGCGAGTACCATACTATTCGGAATCGCTATACCCGATACGAGTAGGTCTCGGTACTCGCTACTCATTGCGAGTATAGCGATTCTGAGTACTTTTGCAGTGTATCAATAGATACACTGCAAGAGTCCTGTAAAAGAGAGGAAAAGTGGTTAAAAAATAAAAAAATCGGATACTCACCTTAACCGACGGCTGTACCGGGATCGGCCGATGCACATCTATTCATGTTAAAGGACCTTTCACTCTCTCAGCCAATCAGATGGCTATGAGAGATCTGGCCAATCATTTGCCGCCACGTCACAATGACGTGATCGCTAGCGGCCACCTGATTGGCCAGATGGAAAGGTCCTCGGGCTGTTTTGCAGGCTCCAGGATCCACCCTCTCTCTGTCTGTGTGGTCTGCTTGTGCAGGCTTTACCTTCCCCCCTCTCTATCACTCACAGAATGCAAATCATTAGTCCTGCCTTAAGCTGCACATCACAGCAGCACAGACAGAGAGAGGGTGGATCCTCGAGCTGCAAAACAGCCCGCCTTGGTGACTAAAAAATATAGCCCCTGCTAATTATAATCACTAATAAGTAAGTATTAAAACGTTTTTATGCACTTTCACAGGATGCTTTTAGGAGACAAAAGAAGTGTGAGATTAGTGATAGAATGCTGCAGCAGGGACATGTTTTGTTAGCTTAGGAGGCGTTTTGGAGGTGACAGGATCCCTTTAATAAGGCTCTGTTTGCATTAAAAAGTACAAACTGGGTTCAATACACCTTTACTAACATCATAGGAGACCTTTGATTAATATACATATCTTCTTTAGTCAATAAAAGATTTTGCAGTATTGATATTCACATCAAATTTTTTGGCTACATATCAAATTTCAGAGAAAAAGTCAGTGAACCTTGAAGGTTTGAGCGTGAAATGATCCACTAAGCTCTACTTGTAGTTTTTATTTTTTGTTTTTCTATTTTTTCATGATTTGTATGATTCACTACTCTATGTACTTGGCAGGAATTGTTGGACTGACAACTAATATTTTCATGCTCTGCTGTTCTTTTTGTATCTGGTAAATGTTATTACAGAACCTACTTGAGTAGACTTTGTATTCTGAGTTATTCAGTGATACTTTTGAAAAAGTATTAAAACTGCAAGCTTTTCAAAAATAATATATTATATCCATTATTTGTCTAAGAGCAGAAAATTGCCGGAACTGGATAATCAAAGTCTTTTATCTGTAGAGCAGAGGAGTTTGCAAAGTTACTTATCTGTCGTGATTGCAGTCGTGTAACTGTCAGACTTATCTCATCATCTTTATACATGTTATATTTTATACCAAAAAAGGTGTTAAAATACATAGGGACGTAACAGTATAATAGATAATCAGTTGAGCTATCTTGACAATAACTCTTCTGGGGTTAGATGTTTCTTTTATGTACATTTTAATGAGGATGAAAAATCCACACACTAATGGGCCTGAGAGGTTAGTTTTTTGTTGTTTGTTTTTTTTGATCACATAGCAACATTACGAAGACGGGACATATTTGTCAATGTTTAAGCCTCACTCATGTTCATACAGTTGAAACCAGAAGTTTACATAAACTATATAAAAAGACACATATGTATGTTTTTCTCACTATCTGACATGAAATCAGAATGAATCTTTCCTGTTTTAGGTCAATTAGGATTAACATAAATATTTATATTTACCAAATGCCAGAATAATGAGAGAGAATATTTTAAGGCATTTTTATTACTTTTTGGAAAGTGTGGCGTCCACACACGCCTTGGGGACTGCTTGGCCGCTTATTAGGCTCATTAAACCTCCTTGAGAACTGCTTGGTCGCAGAAACTGGGCAAACAACCGGGTCTTAAGGTAAAACAAAGTCACATGCCTCATAAACTGCATACTGTACATAACGGTGTCTCTCCAGACTGTCCCAATGGCCAGGATGACACACACAACAAGTCCCGATTAGTCCATAATAGAGATCACTGACCTTAGTCGATAAGAGTGATTACTAACTTAGTCCATAATGAGGAGATGCTGCCTCTGCAGGATCACACTGCTCAGACCAGCTTCAAGCTTCCTGAGTCCGGGTTGATCCAGGCTTCCCTTAGATCTCCTCACCTATTGTGGGCACTGAAACCATGTCCTTCTGGTCACAAGGCTTCTCTACATTTCGTGGTTCAGGACCTTTTCTGACCTCACTGCCCATGTGACTAAGAGGAAGTCTGCTTATCTGTGTTCCGTCACACCCACATGAGGATCCAGGTTAGACAGCCACTCCCCTGGCTTCCAACCTGCAGCCCCAACACATCTAATGCCGTACCAGATCCCTGGAACTGCAAGTCCCAGCACCAACACCTGTGGGGCAGTCAACCGCTGCACCACAAAAGTCACAAGTTTATATTTTGACCTCTACAAATAACGGTGTCTATGTAAAGTGAAATGTACATAGGAGGTAAAGGCTGGGAATCTCTCTGTATCTATCATGTAAGCACTAGCACTTTAACTTAATGTAATACTATAATGAATTGTATTATGGTACTATTGTTTGATGACTTGATGACTATGTAATATTTGAACTTTGTACTTTTTCAGGTTATGTTAAGGGTTAATGTTAGCATTGCGAGATTATAATATGCACATGTACTTTTGGTCTTAGGTATTGAATGACTCATATTGCAGTGTAATAGCCTAAAATCTTTATTTGGTTGATGTAATATAATCTTAGAGCTTCCTGGGGGACTTTCTACCATTTCTCATCTTGTTGGTGTCTCTTAATTAATTACAACCTCTGTCCATATTTAAGATGTTTGTTTCTTGCATAAATTAATTAAAAAAGACTGTTTTACAACCACATTTCCATCTTTTTCTCCGTCTTGATATACATTTCATTTGTATTTAGTACTATTGCCCGTAAACTGTATGACTTGGGTCAAACATTTTGGATATCCTTCAACAAGCTTCTCACAATGGTTGGTAAGATTTTGGGCCCACTCTTCTTGACAGAACTGGTGTAACTGAGCCATGTTTGTAGGTCGCCTTGTTCGCACCTGCCTTTTCAGCTGTTTTTTTCAATAGGAGATCAGGGCTTTGTGATGGAGACAACAAATATTGGGGTTGTTATTCAGTTTAAATCGTTTTATTAAAGTATAAGCAATACATAGGGAACAATTGTAGTTACAGAAGAATACACAGCTGAACAATTGCATCCAAGGTTAAATATAATATCCGCATTACAAATGTTTAGCCTATTAGGGTGTTGAGGAGGGAAGAGAGGAGGAAGTATAAATGGGGGAGAGGGGTGGGAGCAAGAGGGAGGGATAACTGTAAACATAGCACTTAAGTAAGAACAATATTAAGGTGTACAGGGAATTATTTAACAGAAAGGTTAAGTTTACAACTATTTAATAAATCATATGCTACAGGGTTGTACAACATGGTAATTAATCTGAAGAGAAGCAGTAGGTACAAAGAGATGTAGGGCCATTTTAGAATGGCAGGATTACAAGGTTTAAGGGGGGTTTCAGGAGATGGTTGTTTCAATGTTCCCATTTTTTATAATAACAAGGAAAGTAGTTATAAGAAATTTTGTGTCACTTCTCATATGAATTATGTAGGAAGACCCTTTCCACTACCTCCAAGACTGTAAGGATAAATGTACTTTTCCATTTAGGCACTATGAGGTTCTTGACCACCAAGAATATGTGTATTGATATTTGTCGGAAACAGGGATCAATATTGTCCAACTCTAAGCGCCAATTGAGGAGATAAAGCTACATATTTTTGATGGATCCGACTAATTAAAGAACTTATGTCTTTCCATAAATTGGTGAGTTTTGGACAGTTCCAGAAGACATGAAGGAGATCACCCATCTGACCACAGCCTCTCCAACACAAAGGGAAAGATTGGGAGAAAATCTAGAGAGCCTCGTAGGTGTGAGATACCATCTAGAGAGAATTTTGAAAAAGGATTTGTGGAGTGTTAGGCATATGCAGGAGGAGTAGGACATTTTCAGGCTACTTTCCAATTGGGTAAGAGAGAAATTTAGTTTAAGGTCCCTTTCCCATTTTATCATGAATGGTCTTCTGTCAAATAAGAAATCCTTTAATCCTGTTAAGGTAATCGTAGATGTATTTAGATTTCCAGATGACATTGTTATTGATGTTGCAGAGGAGAACGCCCACTGCTTTGCATAGTGGGTGTTTGTTTGGTAGCATAGCCAAAATTGATTTTTCAAAGGTAGGTAGTAGTAAAAATCAGAGACTAGTAAGTTGTGGGTGGATTAGATGTTTGAAAGAAACAAAAGAGAATACAGGGGGCGCACTAGTGTATTATTGTTATTACAAGCAAGGGATTAATAGCAGTGTGTTCACTAACCTATTATTGTTGTGCACCCCACGCACAACAATGGTGAAGATTATACAAGCGGTTGGGGTCTCCCTCCTGTTCTGGATGATCTGCAGGGGTGTAGAGGAATATTATGCAGCTCCGTCCAGGGAGTTGCGGCGTCCCCGCTCGCTTCCTAATAATGCTCCGCCTCCTCGCGTCTCATGTGACCGGGCGTGCTGACGCAGAAAGGTCCTCTGTTCTCAATGTAGAATCATTACCACGGTAATGCAGGTCCTAAAGCTCAAGCGAGCAGCTCCTGCCGTGTTCTCTGAGCGAGATAAGCAGTGTTGATTCAAATACACGGTCTTGTGCTGGGCGCTCTGAATGAATTCAGGGATCCTGCTTAATAGAATGTCCTTTATTTAAAAATCCTCCATCAGCCACGACATGTTTCGACGGTATGTTACCGTCTTTCTCAAGTGGATGTTTGAAAGGACAGGAATTCTTTACCATTGTGGCAGTCAGCGATTTTTTTTTAAACTTTAGGTTTTCCATGAAAGGAGGATCTTATCCTCAGAAATTAGGTTGATAAAGGATATTTGGAGATTTTTTATTTGATCGTATTTTGAAATCATCTTGTGCGAGGAGACCAGTTTTCTCCACGCTTGGATTGTGACCGAGATTGATTGAAGTTCCAGAAGGGGTAAGTAGGGTTTTGTGATGTGTTCTAACAATAAAGAGCTTAAGGGTTTATTGTTGTTCAGCGAGAACTCTAGTTCTACCCACGCGGAAATAGGGTCTTTTTTTAGCCAGCCTCAGCTATGTTTAATTATGTTAGTGAAAAGATAACTGGTTATACTAGGAAGCTTTAAACCACCATTCGATTTACTTTTCATTAAAATACAGTTGGAGATTCTAGATTTTTTTCTTGTTATAGACAAAGTTGTTTAAAAGAGATTGAATTTTATTCAGAAATTTTGAGGGAATGATGAATGGGATCGCTCTAAACATGTATAATATTTTTGGAAGTGTGACCCTCTTAAAAGCTGAGGTCCTACCAAGCCAGAAAAGTTATTTTTTAGAGAAACTATAAATGTCGCTTTAGATCATTTTTATGACGCTATCCATACTTATTTTGATAGATGATCTACTGAAGACACTTTGTATTCAGTTCTGGTCTCCTATGATTTTTCTATTGCTTAACCCCTCATGACGACTTCCAGGTCCCCAGACTACGCCAGGCCTTAGAGATCATGCCTACAGCATGATCACTTAAAGCGTAACCACTGCTTAAATTTTTATTTATTTATTTATTTTTATTTAATAATAAAGTAGAGCAAGTAATTTTAATAATCTTTAAAATATACTTCAATAGAAAATTCTGGTTTAAAACCATTCTTAAACCTTACTACACTGTGTGTGTGATGAAGACATACTGTATGTTCATAATCAGTCAGATCAGTCTTCACACTAAATATGGGGCATGTAATCATATAATGGAGGGGGCATGACTTACACTGTGTAAGAGTTCCTGACTGCAGTTGGTGAGGAAACAATGTATTAGATTAGCTCGGGCTACAGCACAGTGCTGAGCGATGTTAGAATATCAGGATCACTGCAAACTCCTCTTTCCTTGCTTTCCTTGGCACAAGTTTCTAATCTGTCATCTGGCTCCAAACAACTCAGTTAGACTCTCTGTTAACCCCTTCTCTGCTGTCATATTTCACTGCTCACTATCCACCTGCTCTCAGAAGCCGTGGAAATACACACAGTGCTGGCAGACACTGACGGACGCCGACCATGACCATACAGCCATAAAACTTAGTTTGTAAAAGAGCACAGAAAAATGTGAGAACATAAGTCATATGGCACAAAAAAGTATTATATTAGCTGCTATGTGACCTATTGTGTTCTTTTTTCAATGAAATGACATGTACACTTTAAGCTTCTGAGAGTGCAGTTCCTACAGCTGGACAGTAGTGCAGTGATCAACCAAATCTAATTCAGCTGTGATCAAGGCGGCAGAAGGTATTGTCCCATATAGGGACAAAAAAATAAAAAAATAAAAACATTAGAAAAATGCAGAAATTGAATTAAAAAAGTTCCCATAAATAGTTGTATTTATATAAAAATATTAAAAAAACTGCACATAGTAGGTATCTCCGTGTCCGTAACAACCCACTCTATGAAACTGTAACACTACTTAAACCATTCAGTGAACTCTGTAAAAAAAAAAAAAAACTGGCAAAAACTATGTATTTTCATCATACAACTGACAAAATAAGTGGAATAAAACACTATCAAAACGTCATATATACTTAAAAATGGTACCGATAAAAAGTGTTCTGCAAAAAACAAAATACATCTTCATCAGTGAAAAAATAAAAAAATCTACAGCTTTCAGAATACAGCAATGTAAAAACTATTTTTTTTCTATGAAATAGTTTTCATGGCGTAAAGGTGCAAAACATAACAATCTAATATATAAAGCTGAATGTGTGTATGTATGTGTGTGTGTATGTGTGTGTGTATATCCGGGATTGGCATCTACATCGTCGCAGCTACAGCCGCAAACATTTGCAGAGTCACACGTCTGGACCCCGGGAGCGTCATAGGCTATGTTGTGAGGCGAAATTTTAACCCTGCGCGTTCCAGTTCACCAAACAATTTTGCCCCTATCTACATAATGGGAACAAAAGGGAAAGGAAATGTGTGGGAGGAAAATCGACAGCTATCAGTTATAGAGACAAAATTTTGCACAGTCACACGTCTGGACCCCGGGAGCGTCATAGGCTATGTTGTTAGGCGAAATTTTAACCCCGCACATTCCAATTCACCAAACAATTTTGCCCCTATCTACATAATAGGGAAAAAGTGACAGTTACCAGTTGACAGTTGTGAATGAGAGGGGCTTAATGATAGCACCAAAGACTAACAGCATATACCAGCATATAGTCACTAAGGTGGGGCCCCAACATGAGATATTCACCACACACATGGGACATGTATACACACCACACGCACACAAAGAGTAACAGCAAAGGTATAGTCGCTAAAGTGCAGCCCCAACATTGGATACTCACCACGCACCCGAACAAACACACACCACAAAGAGACACACACAACACAGAGACAACCACACACACCACCAAGGGGACACACACACTCTATA
This sequence comes from Allobates femoralis, assembly GCA_033576535.1. NCBI lineage: Eukaryota > Metazoa > Chordata > Amphibia > Anura > Aromobatidae > Allobates > Allobates femoralis. Next base: position 152,299,284 of record JARQOC010000006.1, read on the forward strand.
GCGACACATGCACTCACCCCACAGGGACACACACACACCACAAAGAGACACACATAACACAAACACACACCACACAGACCCCCCCCCACATGGACACACACACATAGCCACCCTATAGGGACACATGCACTCATCCCACAGGGACACACACACCACAAAGAGACACACACACACACCACACAGACCCCCCCACAGGGACACACACACATACACACCCTATAGGGACACATGCACTCACCCCTCAGGGACACACACACCACAAAGGGACACACACAACACAGAGACACACACACCTCACACAGACACCCCTCCACAGGGACACACACACATACACACCCTATAGGGACACATGCACTCACCCCACAGGGACACACACACACCACAAAGAGACACACACAACACAGATACACACACACACCACAGACCCCCACACAGGGGCACACACACATACACACCCTATAGGGACACATGCACTCACCTCACAGGGACACACACACACCACAAAGAGACACACACAACACAGATACACACACACCACACAGACCCCCCCCACAGGGACTCACACATACACACCCTATAGGGACACATGCACTCACCCCACAGGGACACACACACACCACAAAGAGACACACACAACAGAGACACACACCACACAGACCCCCACACAGGGTCACACACACATACACACCCTATAGGGACACATGCACTCACCCCACAGGGACACACACACACCACAAAGAGACACACACAACACAGATACACACACACACCACAGACCCCCGCACAGGGGCACACACACATACACACCCTAAAGGGACACATGCACTCACCCCACAGGGACACACACACACAAAACACACCACAAAGAGACACACACAACAGAGACACACACCACACAGACCCCCCCCACAGGGACACACACATACACACCCTATAGGGGCACATGCACTCACCCCACAGGGACACACACACACACACCACAAAGAGACACACACAACAGAGACACAAACCACACAGACCCCATCCCACTGGGACACACACATACACACCCCAGGGACACAAACACCACACAGACAGACACAGATGTGCACAAATCACCTCACACAACTCGCCTCATACGTGTGCTATCTTTATTTTCCAAACATAAACATCTGATTAAAAACAGCCAATGTGCAACACATGTGCCATATAGGGAATTAAGGCAGATGTCAGTCACATGAGCTGTCTATTATGTGTATGGTGAGGTAACATATACTGCCGGCCAGGGGGAGGGTTTACTGTTGGCTGGAGATTTATTAGGCTGCCTATAGCAATCAATCACAGCTCAGCTTCTATTTTCCTACAGGTCATTAATATGACATATTCAAATTCTATTTTGTTATAGCTAACAGCAGTTATTTATTAACCCGGGCGTAGCCGGGTACTACAGCTAGTAACCTATATATGTGGTATCGCTGCCTGCACACTGATCCTAAGAATAAAGTTATCACTTTTACGACACGGTGAATGGCATTAGAAAAAAGATTACTTAAAATTAATGAATTGATGTATCGTAGTGATTCTGCCTAACAAAAAGTGTTCTAGAAGGTGATCAAAAAATATTATATGTCCCAAAATGACACTAAGGCTAGGATTACATTTGTGCCGTGACCCTAGCGCATCCGCTTAGAGATTTCCCCCACAGCGCATAGTGTTAATGCTATGCGCTGCCAGACAATGCAGCCCATAGCACCCCGATGGGTACCTTGCCAACTGGCCACAAACAAAGCTGCAGGCAGTGTGTTTTAGCTGAGCGCACAGGAAACGCTGTCTGCAAGAGCCCAATAGAGTCCAGAGTAACTCTGCTGCCTTATTAGTGAATGGAGTTTCACCTGAATCACATTTTTCGAAGATTTAGATGGAAACCTTAATGTAAGTGCTCAGCATAGAGCGCAGGAAAAATGTGAATTAATCCAAAATGTTCTGTACCCAAATTAACACCAAATAGCAAAAGCACAAGTCCTCACTCAGGTCAATCATCTGTTAACAGAAATATAGGGGTCTTCCACGTTACTTTTAACACAAAGGCTCTGGAAAAACGCTATGGCTCCCTATGAAAGAGAAAACCAGCAAAACCTGTGCTTTAAAATGTAAACACCCGGGGGGCGTGTCCTGCTGCTGATGGCGCCGGACGCTTGCTGAGAAGGCTCCGTCGCTCAGGCTGATCCATCGGCACCCACCGGCTACCACCGGGCTCTAACGCCTCTGTATATTGGGAAAAGACCCTCCACACAACATTGTGATGCCGCGAGCGGGCTCCCGGCGCCGGGAAACAGACGGTAAACTTACCGATTTCTTTGGATCTGACACTCAGAAGCCCTCCAAAATGGCGCCGGCTAATTCTGCCCCGGCTGCTTCCTCATCCCCCACAGGACACGCGCTGCGCTCTCCACGCTCTCCTCCCGGATCTCAGGGAAGGGGGTCAGGAGACAGAGATGAATCTCCAGTATCAAAACGATCCCTCCGGGACATGCTGGGGTCCCTAAGGGACTCCATGCTAGGAGAAATACGCTCCATGATAGGAGACCTGCGCACAGACATGGCGGCTCTGGGTGAAAGAACGTCACACCTTGAAACAAAGATGACGGACTTTGTATCTGCTCACAACAACCTCGCTGACGATTATAATGTGATGGATAAGGAGATGAAACAGACGCAGTTAACCCTTTCCCACCTTGAGGACGGTTTGCGTAAAAGCAATGTCAAACTGCGAGGGGTAAAAGAACTGGACCAAGAGGAGGATCTCAGGAGTATCATAACTACGTTCCTTACGGCGGTGCTTCCAGATGTTCCCCCTGCTGTGTTGGAGGTAACAAAGGCATATAGAATACCAAAACCGGCCAAAATGGCCAAGGACATTCCAAGAGATATCCTGATCTCGTTTCATCGGCCCGATGCGAGAGAAATCCTCCTACGTGCCATGCGCTCCCACCCTACTCTGCCAGAACCGTTCACCACCACAGCGGTCTTCCCGGATCTTTCACCAGGGACTCTTGCCAGGCGCAGGGAATTCGCACCAAGATGCAGGGTTTTACAGGAGAAGGGGATTCAATACATCTGGGGATCTCCGGTTTCTTTAACCTTCCGCTACAAGGGGACGAGACAATTCTTTCAGTCTCCATCACAACTACGCAAAGTACTGCGAGCCTGGAACCTCTCTGGCCCGGGAGGCTCACCACCGACTGACCATGACGGATCCCGACATGGACCTCAACGAAGGGTCGAAAAAAGCTCCAGCCGAAGCCCGGAAACAACGCGCTGAAGCCTGTGCGGACGTGCCTCAGGCTTGTATAACTGTTTTCTAAGGGGATCCTCGCATTGTCCCCAGGTAGACCCTTATTCGGGTCACTGGTGACCGAAGGTTTCCCTACCCCCAGGAGACCCCTAGGTATGGGTCCTGGCGAGCGGGAGGAGAGCTTGAGTATTTCCTGCCCTTCCTAACCCAGCTCGCCGGACTTGGCCCGGGTGGTTCTTTGTGTATTAAGGTTTACATTTGTGTGTTACAACTGCTTGTTTAACGTTTTCCCTTCCCCCTCCCTTCCACCCCTACCTACGTCCACCCTTTCTCTGGTCATTCCCATTGCTCTCTTTTCTCTTTCTTTCTTTCACTCTATTCTTTCCTATCTCTTCCCTCTGAACTCTTGCTACCTACTTCTCAAGACCAATAAGTGTCACTGAGCCCAGGGCCTCAACTATTTCCCAAACCCGACAACTTGCTGCATTTGGTCTCAATAGCCCATGGCGGGGACAACATCAATGTTCCAGATTGCCTCCCTTAATGTAAAAGGGTTAAACTCTGCAGTGAAGCGTTCCTTCCTTTGGAGGGAGGCGCGTAGACTGCGTGCTGATGTGCTATGCGTTCAAGAAACGCATCTAGTGACCTCAGACAATCACAGGGTCCATCACCCATCTTACCCCCATATCTTCTTTGCAAACAACTCAGTAAAAAAGGCAGGAATTTGCGTCATTGTAAGTAATAAATTGCAGTTTCAGCTTAAATCGACCGAGTCTGACCCTCTAGGGAGGTTCCTTATACTGAAAGCTCTCATATCTGAGGAATTGTACACAATTGTAGCGTTGTATGCGCCCAATGTGGGACAATATAAATTCCTGAATTCTTTATTTAAGAAACTGAGGGCTTCAGTAGAGGGCTCCCTGATAATTTGCGGGGATTTCAATGCTATAATGGAGAGCAGACTTGACACATCATCCTCTTCCGCACGACGGGGGAGGGAATTGTCCCAATTGTGCCGTGAATTCGGCCTCCACGACGTGTGGCGATACCTCCATGCCGAAGAAAGGGACTTCACATTCTTTTCAAACAGTCACAAGTCCTATTCCAGGATTGATATGTTTCTGATAGGGGAGGCTTTGTTGCTCCGCTGCGAGTCGGCTTCTATAGGCCAGATCTCATGGTCGGATCACGCCCCCATTTCTCTGGGTATTAACTTAGGACAAAAGGAGGTGTCGCCCCGTCGCTGAAGGATGAATGTGGGCCTGCTATCCAACCAAGAAATTGTCGACTTCTTAGACCATAGTCTGGCAGACTATTTCCAAATAAACGATAATGGGGAGGTATCGGATGGTCCACTATGGGCTGCTCATAAAGCAGTTCTCAGGGGCCTCCTCATACAGAAGGCATCACAACAAAAGCGAACGAGAGATAAACGATGGAGAGAACTCACTGAGCAGATCACTGAATTAGAGAAAATCAATAAAGCCGCCCAGACTCAGCGGATCACATCACAAATCTTAGCCTTACGAAATGATCTTAGATCCCTCCTGTTATATCAACACGAACTTGGCCTTCGAAAACTTAAGACTCGATTTTACGCTGCTGGGGACAGAGCGGGTAGACTGCTGGCCAGACGACTTAAAAAACGGGTAGTGCAGTCAATGGTGACCTCCATGAAAACGACAGGGGGGGGGACCGTCAGAGACCCAAATAAGATCGCCGATGCGATGGCAGACTTTTACTCATCCTTGTATAACCTAAAAGACGATCCCGGGACCCCACAACCGACAATAGCACGCATCCGAGATTACCTGGACCATATAGATCTGCCAACTCTACCTCAGGATAAGCTGCAGGGACTGAACACCCCATTCTCCTTGACAGAAGTGCAGGTGGTGATTGGGTCCCTGAAGCTGAGCTCAGCCCCAGGCCCTGATGGCTTGGCAAACGAATATTACAAAACCTTTTCCCATCATTTGGCGCCCTACCTGCTCCGACTCTTTAATACCTGGCAGGCTGAAGGGGCACTCCCTCCGGAGGCCCTGGAGGCCACGATCACAACAATCTTAAAACCAGGAAAACCGGCTGATTCACCGGGGAGTTATCGGCCGATCTCCCTCTTGAACACTGACATGAAAATTTATGCTAGACTTCTAGCAGCTCGCCTATCGGAGAGTGTCTCATTCCTGGTGGACTCGGATCAGGTGGGCTTTGTAGGGGGACACCAGGCGAGAGATGGAACTCGTCGTATGATAGACCTCATAGAAATAGCTGAGGTACGGGGGACCCCCAGTGTACTCCTGTCGTTGGATGCGGAAAAAAGCGTTCGACAGGGTACACTGGGGTTACCTACAGGAGGTCCTTACGAAGTTTGGCTTCTCGGGCCCTATATTGAGGGCAATACTGAGCCTTTACTCGAATCCGAGAGCACGTGTCTCTACGTCTGGGTTTCTCTCCCGCCAATTTTGCATATCAAATGGGACCAGACAGGGATGCCCCCTGTCTCCCCTGATTTTTGCTCTAGTTATGGAGCCGTTTGCCGCTGCCGTCAGGGCCGAGAGTGGGATCTCGGGCATACAGGTAGGAGGGCGGCGTCACGTAATTGGCCTGTACGCAGATGACGTGATCATCGCCTGTACAGACCCTGGATCCTCGCTCCCAACCATTATCAGGGCCTTGGATGCCTTCTCGGAGGTCTCGTATTATAAATTGAACTTGAGTAAGTCTACGGCACTGCCCCTCAATCTCACGCAGCTGGAGCTTGAGGATCTCTCCGGCCGTTATGCTTTTCAATGGGCTCCAGAGGGTATCCAGTACCTGGGTATAATTCTGTGCCCATCACAGAAATTAGCACAGGCAAATCTCTCAGCCCTGATAGCGTCTTTGCGGGATCAATAAACTCCAGCGCTCAGCCCCTACTCTCATGGATGGCCAGGATACAGGCGGTCAGGATGCTTTGGTTTCCAAGGCTTCTGTACCTGTTCCGCTGTGTCCCGGTTGCATATCCGAAGTCCCTTCTTACTCAACTCCAAAACCTTCTTGACAGATTTGTATGGGCAGCGGGTCGCCAGAGGATTAACCGAAAAACACTGCACAGGAGGCTACGGGGGGGCGGAATGGGAGTTCCAGACGTTATTTCTTACTGCAAAGCGGCCTCTCTGGAGGCGGTCAGAGACTTATGCAGAACTTCATCCTCGTCGGGATGGACACAATTAGAGTTGGACTTTGCACCGGGAGTCTCACCTGGCAAGACTATTTGGGGAACGTCACTGGGTCCAACGGAGAAATCCCACCCACTGGGAACTGTCCAAAACCTTCTGTCAGAATGGGGTAAGGTCCCTAAGACTTGGACTAAGTTCCCACCGGAGAGGATCCCCTTGTCGGCACTACAAGTTCATATTCCCACGTTAAATATTGCCTCACTGCAAAAATTGGGCATCACTTTTCTGGCGGATCTGTTGAGGGGTCCTGAGGTAGTCTCCTTTGCAGAGTTCACCCGAAACAACCCGGATCGAAGAGACGTGTTCTTGCAGTACTCTCAGGTCCGTCATTTCTTGGAGTCTGCGGACTGCTGGCACGATTTAAAGCCCACCGCCTCCTCGCCCTTCCACCACTTCCTCTTCTCGGAGAACCCAAAACCCAAAGGCCTCTCGATTATATACGAGGGGCTTCTGGAGTTGTCCTCTCCCGGTCGTCCGTCTTACGTCGCCGCTTGGGAGAAGGACCTGTCCTTTGAGGCAGAGGAGGAGGATTGGGAGGGGGCGGTTAGCTGCGTCTTGCGAGCAACTAAGTGTATCAATCATCTGGAATCCCTAAAAAAATTCACCTCCGATGGTACACCCCTCCCACAAGTTTGGCGAGATTTGGAAACGGAAACTCCCCACTTTGCTGGAGACTCTGCGGCCAAAAAGGAGATCTCGCACATATGTGGTGGCTGTGCCCTCAAATAGCCCAATTTTGGACTTTGGTAGCCAGCCTGATTGAAGTGACCACGGAGATGAAGTTTCCCCTTCTGCCGCAGCTTGCGATCCTACACATTGGGGCAGAGAACCTTCCACCAATCCCCCGCCACATGATCTCATACATTTTAATAGCGGCCAGACTTTGCATTGCCACTTCCTGGAAGTCCCCGGCCCCTCCCACGATGTCAGATCTCACGAAACGGCTGAATGGAATTTTTGCACATGAGTTCCACCTTGCAATGGATGCCCCCACGAGGCGGTATGTAACTGAGGCCTGGGACCTTTGGGCAACCCACCCTCTTGCAGATAAACCCCCTCCTTGACAAGTCTTGGGAGGTATTGTTCCCTATTTACTATTCTCTCTTCTCTTTCTTCTTTCGTCTCTTTTTCTTAAGCCTTCCTCTTCACTTTCTCATTATCCTCTCCTGTTCGGGACCTCTCTACCCCCGCCCCTGCGGATACCTTCCTCCTAGTCTCTCCCTGTTACTCCTCCCCTCCCCTGTCTCCCATCCCCCTTTATACCATGCCTCTCGTATAATTTTATTTACCCTCCCCCCCCCTCCTCGTCCCCCAAGTGAAAGTTTCAGGCCAAGATTATACTGCATGACCCGGACGATCTATGGTATTTAGCCATGACGGAAATGAATATAAGAAGAACACTCTCAACTTTGTCTTCACACAAGAGACAATATTATCCAGTCATGAGTTGAAACGATGCCGTCTTATATAAACACAATCTCCTTTGAACCTTTTAAGGATCTTGCAGTATCACGAACTGTACTGGGGGTTCATCCTGAGTACCACCCCTTGTTCTCCTGTTCTACTTCCTCCCTTCATTCCTCCCCCACGCCCATGTATTTCAACCTCTGACAGAGGTAAAAATCCAATGTTTGTTCTCATTTGTTGTGCATAGTATATGTGATTTTTGGGCCGACGGAGATTTTCCTTTAGGCCTAGAATATGTTGTATCATCGTACTTGTTTTTTATGGTTCAAAACAATAAAATATTTTGAAGACTAAAATGTAAACACCCCCTCTCTTCTGATCCTCACTATGTGTCTAAACCAAAGTTAATGTACATAGGTTTGGCATTTTTGTAGTGAGGAAAGCCTACTAAATTCATGGGCTGCAGGCTTCTAGAATCACAAGCTGGGCACAATGTAAAGGCACTACAATGTGGTTGACACCATTGATATTTTCAAGAGACTAAATCATCACTACACTCGTAGATGAATTCCTAGAGGGGTGTAATTTCCAAAATTTCGTCACTTGAGGGGGATTTCTTCAGTTCTTGTCCTTACAGGATCTGCAAATGGAATCTGCAAAGTATTCTAGGAAAATCTGTACTCCAAAAATCAAATGGCGCTCCTTACCTCACAAGCCCGGTGGTGCAGCCAAACAGTACTGCACAGTGACAAGTTTGGTATTGTCACAATCAGGAGAAAGTGTGTAACAGATTTCAGAGTCTTTTATATCTATTACCCTTGTAAAAATTGGAAATCTGGGGTTAAAACAACATTTTAGGGGTAAAAATTATTTTTCCTCACCGTCCAATAGTATATCATTTTGTGGCACACCTGAAGTGTTAATATGTTTACTACATCCCTGAATTAATTAATTGAGATGGTTAATCTGTAAATTGGGGTCACTTGTGGGACGTTTTGCTGTTATGGCACTTCAGGGCCTTTGCCAACGTGACATGGCACCCACAAACTATTCCAGCTAAATCTGAACTCAAATGTGAAGCTCTTTCCCTTCTTCACTTTGCACTGTGCGTCAAAAGTAATTTTTCAAAAGAGAAGACATGTTATATAAAGGGTGCCCACCACTAAATGTAGAAATGAGTACAAATATTACATTTTATTGAGAATATATGTGGACAATAATTTTAAAAACTTTTAAAATAACAAAGAATTGTACAGTGGCCCTCACAAACCATATCACAAGTATTGCATTACAGTGACAAATTTTGGCAATGAATCAAATAACAATATTTATGGGGGCAGGAGGTACAAAACACAGTGATGGTTATACAGCGTGATACCCAGTAATAATGGGTCATATATAGGTGGAAAACAATGACAAGTTTAAATGGCAAGTCACCTTGCCCATATTTCTTACTTATTCCTGTGTTTATCGGTATGCGCCATATCGGGGGTTAAGATAATGAAGATTGGCTATTGATGAGTTTACATATTCAAATTTTCTCGTTATATCTTCAAATTTTCTCGTTGTATGTCCTGAGGCATAATCTTAAATCAAACCATTAATAGATGTTTTGGCACATGTTAATCCTTTTATGGCTCGTCACAAACTTGTTTAACATGGTGCCGAAAGACATAACTAATTTGCTAAGGGCTTTACCGGACCATAACAAACGACTAACCAGCCTATTGACAGGTAGCTGTGCTGTATTTTAGGTAAAACATTTTCATGTACACCTTTACTTCCCTTTTCTTCAGGTACCCGGATTCGCATCCTAGGGTGCCACTGAATTTTTGTTACACATTCGGATACTACTAATTGACTATTCAGTTTCTTACATGATTGTTGTGGATTACCATCATGTTCCCCTTAGGATTGGGGTTACATTGGTTCTATGTGATAGTTTATAACCAGACTTTTCTGGTTTCATTCTCTTCCGATTTATGTACTTACGCTCATGTTCATTGTGACATTCTTAGGTCCCGCATGTGTCAGCCCTTACGTATATCAACCTAAGATGTTAAGTCACCTCACTCATATTGCTTACTTATTCATGTGCTTATATGCGCCATATTGGAGGTTAATATCATGTTGATGGGTTATTGATCAGTTTACATATTCAAATTCTCTCATTACATATTCAAAATCTTCATTATATGTCTTGTGGTATGAATAAAACCAAACCTTCAATAGTTAATTCTTTTATGGCTCATTTCAAACTTGTTTAACATGGCGCTGAGGGACACAATATAAAATTTTTGGTTTTACCGGAACAAAACAATTGACTAACCAGCCTATTGACAGGTAGCTATGTTGAATTTCAGATAAAAAATTCTCATGTATACATCTATTTCCCTCACCTTGGGGATCATCCCCATTCGCATCCTAAGGTGCCTTCTTGGGCAGAAACACGCTGATTGATATATATGATATAAGTTTATGGCATTGTATTTTAAGTGAGGGGTCGTCTCATTGATCAATCGCCATATTTTTGCACTTTACCCGACTTTTTTGCCTTGAACAAAACATGTTACATGCTCTACTCATTACAATTAAATCAGCTGATTTTGCCGTCATAATTAGGGCCTCTTTGGTTATTCACAGCATCTTTTATCCTCTCAATTGTATATGGACCTTGCTCCTCATATACCTTGTTTTACTTTTATTATACCATCTCTTCCAGTCTTGCTAACCTGTTTTGTGAGACTTGGCTTTACCAATTGCTTCTCTATTAATATATGCTATTCTTGATTGTTTTCCACTTGGTGGTCTAAGCCTCTAGCCTGATATCTCATGTGTAAGAGCTGTGTCCAGGCCAGCCAGCGGCTTCTCTGTTTGTGACATGTTGCCACGGCACCCTTTAGCAATGATGCGTTTCCACTCCGGTCCGGAGGCACACTCTTATTTGTTGATGTGTTGTGATACCAACCAGGATACATGATCTATGACGTGTCTCCACTTCAAGTCCTGAGGGACGCACACACACTTAATGCAGTAGTCTCTTGATTATCTAATATCTAATATCTAATATATAAAAGCCGAAGGCCACTTCCGGAACACTACTTCCGTGATGGCCTTCGGACCCACGGTCCTGATGTCACCACTGCGCGGTCCCCCGGCTACAAGGAGCGGCGGAGGAACGTTCCGCTCTCGGAAGTTCCATCCGCCCTCCAGCCTCTCCCCTCCACCCACCACCGTACCTAGCGGGGGGCAGGGGGTCCGAGCGCCCCGTGCCCCAAGCCATGAGGGGCCAATTGCCCCCACCCCCTGGGGGACCCCGTGCTGCCAGCCGCCCGCCGCGCGCCCGGAGAGGAGGGAGGACGGGACTTCCTGTCCTGCACCTCTGCCCGCCCCTTCTCTCCTCCTACACCAGCCGCACACCGGCCGCGGTGAGTCTGCACCCACCCAGCTATGCCTCTGCCCTCCAGCCTTTCCAGCCTCCCCTGCCCTCCAGCCTCTCCAGCCTCCCCTGCCCTCCAGCCTCTTCAGCCTCCCCTGCCCTCCAGCCTCCCCTGCCCTCCAGCCTCTCCAGCCTCCCCTGCCCTCCAGCCTCCCCTGCTCTTCAGCCTCCCCTGCCCTCCAGCCTCTCCAGCCTCCCCTGCCCTCCAGCCTCTCCAGCCTCCCCTGCCCTCCAGCCTCTTCAGCCTCCCCAGCCTCTCCTGCCTCCCCTGCCGCCCCAGCCTCTCCAGCCTCCCCTGCCTCCCCAGCCTCTCCAGCCTCCCCTGCCTCCCCAGCCTCTCCAGCCTCCCTTGCCCTGCAGCCTCTCCCCTCCAGCCTCCGTTCTCCCCTCCAGCCTCCGCCCTCCAGCCTCCGCTCTCCCCTCCAGCCTCCGCTCTCCCCTCCAGCCTCTCCCCTCCCGCCTCCGCTCTCCCCTCCCGCCTCTCCCCTCCAGCCTCTGCTCTCCCCTCCAGCCTCCGCTCTCCTTTCCATCCTCTCCCCTCCCGCCTCCGCTCTCCCCTCCCGCCTCTCCCTTCCAGTCTCCACTCTCCCCTCCAGTCTCTCCCCTCCAGCCTCTGCTCTCCCCTCCAGCCTCTCCCCTCCAGCCTCCGCTCTCCCCCAGCCTCCGCTCTCCACTCCCGCCTCCGCTCTCCCCTCCAGCCTCTCCCCTCCAGCCTCCGCTCTCCCCAAAGCCTCCGCTCTCCCCTCCCGCCTCCGCTCTCCCCTCCAGCCTCCGCTCTCCCCTCCAGCCTCCGCCCTCCAGCCTCCGCTCTCCCCTCCCGCCACGCTCTCCCCTCCAGCCTCTCCCCTCCCGCCTCCGTTCTCCCCTCCAGCCTCCACTCTCCCCTCAGCACTCTCCACTCTCCCCTACAGCCTCTGCCCTCAGCCTCCGCATCTCCCCTCCAGTCTCTCCCCTCCCGCCTCCGCTCTCTCCTCCGCCTCCTCCCCTCCAGCCTCTGCTCTCCCCCCAGCCTCCGTTCTCCCCTCCCGCCTCCGCTCTCCCCTCCCGCCTCCGCTCTCCCCTCCAGCCTCCGCTCTCCCCTCCAGCCTCCGCTCTCCTCCTCCAGCCTCTGCCCTCCAGCCTCCGCTCTCCCCTCCAGCCTCTCCCCTCCTGCCTCCGCTCTCCCCTCCCGCCTCCCCCTCCAGCTTCCGCTCTCCCTCCCAGCTCTCCCCTCCAGCCTCTCCCCTCCAGCCTCTGCTCTCCCCTCCAGCCTCCACTCTCCCCTCCCGCCTCCGCTCTCCCCTCCAGCTCCGCTCTCCCCTCCAGCCTCTCCCTCCACCCTCCGCTCTCCCCTCCAGCTCGCCCTCCAGCCTCCGCTCTCCCCTCCAGCCACCGCTCTCTCCCTCCCACCTCCGCTCTCCCCTCCGCCTCGCTCTCCCCTCCCACCTCCGCTCCTCCCCTCCAGCCTCCGCTCTCCCTCCAGCCTCTCCCCTCCCGCCTCCGCTCTCCCCTCCCGCCTCTCCCTTCCCACCTCCGCTCTCCCCTCACAGCCTCCGCTTCCCCCCTGCTTCTCCCTTCCCGCCTCCGCTCTCCCCCTCCGCCTCCTCGTCTCCCCTCCAGCCTCGCCCTCCAGCCTCCGCTCTCCCCTCCAGCCTCCGCCTCCCCTCCAGCCTCCGCTCTCCCCTACAGCCTCTGCTCTCTCCTCCAGCCTCCGCCCTCCAGCCTCCGCTCTCCCTCCAGCCACCGCTCTCCCCTCCCGCCTCCGCTCTCCCCTCCTGCCTTTGCTCTCCTCCAGCTCCAGCTCTCTCCCCTCCAGCCTCTCCCCTCCCGCCTCTGCTCTCCCCTCCCGCCTCTCCCCTCCAGCCTCCGCTCTCCCCTCCAGCCTCCACTCTCCCCTCCAGCCTCGCCCTCCAGCCTGCGCTCTCCCCTCCAGCCACCGCCTCTCCCCTCCAGCCTCCCCTCCCGCCTCCGCTTTCCCCTCCAGCCTCCCACTCTCCCCTCCAGCCTCCGCTCTCCCCTCCAGCCTCCGCCCTCCAGGCTCCGCTCTCCCCTCCAGCCTCGCGCTCTCCCCTCCAGCCTCCGCTCTCCCCTCCAGCCTCTCCCCACCCGCCTCTGCTCTCCCCTCCTTGCCTCTCCCCTCCAGCCTCTGCTCTCCCCTCCAGCCTCTCCCCTCCAGCCTCCGCTCTCCCCTCCCCCTCCCCCTCCAGCCTCCGCTCTCCCCTCCAGCCACCGCTCTCCCTCCAGCCTCTCTCCACCCTCCTCCGCTCTCCCCTCCAGCCTCCGCTCTCCCCTCCAGCCTCTCCCCTTCAGCCTCTGCTCTCCCCTCCAGCCTCTCCCCTCCCGCCTCCACTCTCCCTCCCGCCTCTCCTTCCAGCCTCCGCTCTCCCCCCCAGTCTCTCCCCTCCAGCCTCTGCTCTCCCCTCCAGCCTCTCCCCTCCCAGCCTCCGCTCTCCCCAGCCCCGCTCTCCCTCCCGCCTCCGCTCCTCCCCAGCCTCTCCCCTACAGCCTGCTCTCCCCCCAGCCTCCGCTCTCCCCTCCCGCCTCCGCTCTCCCTCCCGCTCTGCTCTCCCTCCAGCCTCCGCTCTCCCTCCAGCTCTGCCCTCCAGCCTCCGCTCTCCCCTCCCGCCTCCGCTCTCCCCTCCAGTCTCTCCCTCCGCCTCCGCTCTCTCCTTCCGTCTCTCCCCTCCAGCCTCTGCTCTTCCCTCCAGCCTCCGCTCTCCCCTCCCCCCCCTCTCCCCTCCAGCCTCCGCTCTCCCCTCCAGCCTCGCTTCCCCTCAGCCTCTGCCCTCCAGCCTCCGCTCTCCCCTCCAGCCTCTCCCTCCTGTCTCCGCTCTCCCCTCCGCCCTCCCTCCCGCCTCCGCTCTCCCCTCCGCCTTCCCTTCCCACCTCCGCTCTCCCCTCCAGCCTCCGCTCTCCCCTCCTGCTTCTCCCTTCCCACCTTCGCTCTCCCCTCCCGCCTCGCTCTCCCCTCCAGCCTCCGCCCTCCAGCCTCCGCTCTCCCCTTCAGCCTCCGCCCTCCCCTCCAGCCTCCGCTCTCCCCTACAGCCTCTGCTCTCTCCTCCAGCCTCCGCCCTCCAGCCTCCGCTCTCCCCTCCAGCCACCGCTCTCCCCTCCCGCATCCGCTCTCCCCTCCTGCCTTCGCTCTCCCCTCCAGCCTCCGCTCTCCCCTCCAGCCTCTCCCCTCCCGCCTCCGCTCTCCCCTCCCGCCTCCCGCTCTCCTCCCCTCCGCCTCCTCTCCCCTCCAGCCTCCCCTCTCCCCTCCCCGCTCTCCTCCGCCTCCCCTCCCAGCCTCGCTCTCCCCTCCAGCCTCCGCTCTCCCCTCCAGCCTTTCCCCTCCAGCCTCCGCTCTCCCCTCCAGCCTCCGCTCTCCCCTCCAGCCTCTTCCCTCCAGCCTTCGCTCTCCCCTCCAGCCTCTACCCTCCAGCCTCTGCTCTCCCCTCCAGCCTCTCCCCTCCAGCCTCTGCTCTCCCCTCCAGCCTCTGCTCTCCCCTCCAGCCTCTCCCCTCCAGCCTCCGCTCTCCCCTCCCGCCTCCGCTCTCCCCTCCAGCTTCCGCTCTCCCTGTCCTCTGCCCTCCAGCCTCCCCTGTCCTCTGCCCTCCAGCCTCCCCTGTCCTGTGCCCTCCAGCCTCCCTGTCCTCTGTCCTCCAGCCTCCCCTGTCCTCTGCCCTCCAGCCTCCCCTATCCTCACCCCTCCTCACCCCTCCAGCCTCCCCTGTCCTCACCTCTCCTCACCCCTCCAGCCTCCCCTGTCCTCACCTCTCCTCACCCCTCCAGCCTCCGCTCTCCTCACCCCTCCTCACCCCTCCAGCCTCCGCTCTCCTCACCCCTCCATATGCAATGTACAGTATGTGTATATATGTGTGTATGTAGTCACTTCCCTCACTTTGTCCGCACTTCCCTCACTTTGTCCGCACACATACACACACACACACACACACTTCGCTATACTTACCACCGGCCCTGCATCAGCCGCCTAGATCCTCAGTCGACATTTAGCCACCCCCGAACTACTGAATCCAATATAGCATCCAAGAAGTCTCCCCAAACTTCCCGAATGCCATATTGGATCCAGTCGTCCGCGGGCGGCGACATGTCAACTCAGGATCCAGCCGGCGGGGAAGATGCAGGGTCGGTGCTAACTATAGCGGAGTGTGTGTGTGTATGTGTGTGTGTGTGTGTATGTATGTATGTGTGTGCTGACCACTCTGCCCACGGCGCTGCGCTGACCACTCTGCCCACGGCACTGCGCTGACCACTCTGCCCACGGCGCTGCCTGCCCACTCTGCCCACGCCACTGTGCTGACCAATCTCACCGCACTCACTGCTAACCACTGAGCCACGGCACTCACTGCTAACCACTGAGCCACCGCACTCACTGCTAACCACTGAGCCACCGCACTCACTGCTAACCACTGAGCCACCGCACTCACTGCTAACCACTGAGCCACCGTATACTCTGCTACCCACTGAGCCACCTGTATATACACAATTCATTTCACCGCACTCCCCTAACTATTAATAAATAAACTATATATGGATTCTAGACTACCCGATTCTTTAGAATCGGGCCTCCATCTAGTCATTCATATTCTCTGAAAAAAGACCAAGAAAGCAAAAAATCTGCCAGGGTATAGAAACTTTTGAGCACAACTGTATGTAAGGAGATAGTTTTATGGCTGACTCTGGCTGTGATATGTCTGCACTGCAATAGCTTCTTTGATAGCTTCATGCTAATGTTGAGTATTTGTCTTCAATATTGAGAGTAACCAATATGGTATCAATCCTTTATGTGTGCTTAAATCAAATCCCAAACCAATAAATGAAAATATTATTTCTATATAATTAATAAATATTTTGATATGAACTTTGGTTTATTTTATATTATCATATAATCCATATGTTTACCATTTGATTCAGCCCTTGGCACATTTGTTAATTTTATTAACCAGGATTATTATGTCTCTCCTAATGTAAATGTCCTTGTTGAAGGCAATTGAATATGACATTTAAATAAAATTAATATCCACTTCTTTTTATCCCTTTTGATTATGTTACATTTAAAACTTAACTAGGCATATAAATAATTTATAAATAAATATATAGAAAGTTAAATCTTGGAGAATTACTAAGGCTTATTTTTTCTTGTATGAAATGAGTAAAGCTTTCTGAGTTAATTATGTATTACTGACCTCATGTTGACTGCAAGCTTAGTAATTACCATATGACATCTATGGGATTTAGTGATGTATATGGTATTTATCTATACCCATAAGACCATCCTTCAATCAGTCAGGCATGCATTAATGGTTTTTATGCTAGTTAAAAGAAATAATGACATACTTTTACAATAAAGATATATATGTGTGTGTGAGTTTTGCTACAATTATCAATGTGTTTAACATTATTAAAATCTGTCATGCTAAATGCCTAGCACAGACATGATATCAGTCACACATTAAAGAAAATGTTTAGGTTGAACTAATCCATACAAATTTAGTAAAAATTCCTAAATAATTGGAGAAGCACCAATGTCAATGCATATCAAAGTTTCAGTTGTGATTATTCTATATGTTAGTTAACCGTAAGACATAGCCGTTGTTTAAATTTTTATTTCACAAATCAATAGTACACTTGAAAATAAGTAACTTTGTAATATATTACAATGCTATTCACGACACTGGACAAGGCATGAGGCAGGGTAGTCAAACATTCTGCAGTCAGAAGGCAAGAGAGTACATCATGGGCTATGGGAACAGACAAAGGCGCTCCATGGTCACAGTCTGGGGTTGGAATATAGGATAGCTGATCAAAGTAAAAGGACAAAGCAAATGTATGGTCAGAAGAGGTCTAAAGACTGGCAGCAATAGGTCAAAACCCAGAGCAAAGATCAACGGTAACAACAAGTACCAATGAATAAAAATGCTATAACTGGAAGAGATCTGGGACTAACTGCTCAGGTAATTAGCTGGGCAATCATTGAGAACAGGGAAAACATGCTTAAGCAAAGCACCTCCCAGTATCAAATTGGATAGCTAAGCTGTAAATGAACAAACTAACAGCTCAGCACAACCCTGATTCCATAGTGCAGAAAATAATCACTCATTGCGAGGAGGAATTGTGACAGTACTCCCTCTTCAAGAGTTGCCACCAGACCCCCAAATTTCCCAAGAAACCTATGATGGAAAGCCCTGACCCAACAATCAGCCTTCACAGAAAGAGTCAGAATCCAGGATCTCTCCTACAGTCCATAACACTTCCAATGAACCAGATATTGAAGTGAATTCCAGACATTCTGAAAATCCATGAGCACCTTCTTTTCTAAACCTCAATCAACAGACACAGGAGGAGGCAGTTATGAGTGAGAAAACACTGAAGGAACAACATTTTTCAACTGAGATCTGTGAAATACATTAGGGATACAATAAGTTTAAGCAATTTAAATCTAAAGGCATCCAGATTGAATACCCTCAGAATTTCATATAGGTCAATAAATTTAGGACCCAACTTTGCCTTTTTAGCTAAATATTTTTGGAAGATTTCCAATCATCATCTCTTACTTTGAAGAAGGAGCCCACTGAATGCTTCCAATCAATCTTCTGTTTATGATATAATTGAGCCACCCCAATGTTCTTATGAACCTCCCTCCATATATCCCGTGTTTCTGGCCACCTCTCTAATACCCGACACCCAGAACTCATCCTAAACAATTCACCAAATGTGGTATAAAACCATTACATCAGTGGACGCATTAACCTGACTGTTAAAGGCAAACTTAGCAATTGCAAATTCTACCCAAATCCTCTTCCACCCTCCCTTATTCTCTCATCTTTTGAAGTCCACTTTGTCTGCATTTACTATACCTCCAACCTAAAAGTGACCATCATATATTGAACCGGGGGCGTGGTCACTGCCTTCATTTACCAATTCTGCATCAGAATTATACATTTTCTCTCTACTGACATTCCCACCATCATAATTGACTCTCACCAGCCTCCAAACTCCTGTCACTTGCTTCATTCCTTGGCCTCACTCAGTGGTCCTCCATTGCCAGCAATGCAGATGGACATACATTAAACCTTATCGTCACCCACTTCTGCTCAGTATCTAACCTCACAATCTCCCCTCTCCCACTTTCTGACCACCATCTTCTCATGTTCCCATCCATGTTCTCATCACCTGCCACCCATATCCACCAACTCACACAGCATTGAAAGAGACCTCACACACCTTGACACTCACACACTTTCCAACTCTATTCCACCACTGTCCTCCATATCTTCATTTCACGACACAGACAGCGCCACTGCTTTGTAAAATTCTACACTAACATCAGCTATTGATGTAGTTGACCTCCTCATGTTTAGTGGATTGCCACTAATCAACAGACAAACCTGGAGCACCAACACTACTAAAAAGCTTCTGTGAGTGTCTGGGGTTGCTGAGTAGCTCTGGAAGAAAATACATTTATAAGAAGATTTCACAGCATTCAAACAAGCAACTTTCACATTAAATTCAGCCCTCACCTCCGCTAAACAGGCTTACTTCATAACCCTCTTTGTCCCTTAACCCCAGGCAGTTATTCAACATATTTCACACCCTGCATAAGACTTTGCAATTCCCTTCAATAACAAGTTTGATCAGATCAGACAAGTCTTTACTGCTCAATCATGAAAGTCCCTATGTAAACCAGATCACTGTCCTCCACTAATCTTCCTCCTCTACACCACTGAAGGAAAACTTGCTCCCCTCCTCTCCAAATCACACCTCCCCACTTGTGCACTGGTACTCATATCCTCCCACCTTCTCCTAAACCTCACCACCAGTATCCTTTCCCTTACACATCTCTTCAACTTATAAATTACATTCTGCATTTTAGCATATAATTGTTTGTTACATACTTTAGATTTTTATAGCACAGGCCAAGTGAACTGTAACCTCAAAAATGAGAGGGGGCACAAGGACCTGGGGTTTTGAACAGACACCACAAAAGGCAAATACTGGATTGGACTAGATTTTAACAGGAAACTAGGACCATACTAATTTTTTAGATTTTTATGGCACATGCGAACTATAACCCCAAAAAATGACAGGCGGCACAAGAACCTGTGGTTTTCAACAGACACTATAAAAGGCTACTACTGGATTGGATTGTAACAGGACACTAGGATCTGTGTTCAATTTGTAGATTTTTACAGCACCAGCCAAGCAAACTGTAACCCCAAAAATCACAGGGGGCACAAGGACCTGTGGTTTTGAATGGACACCACAAAAGGATACTAATGGATTGGACTGGATTTTACCAAGACACTGGGACCGTATTAACTTTTTTAATTTGTACACCACAGGCCAGCTGAACTGTAACCCCAAGCATGACAGGGAACATCTGTGGTTTTTAATAGACAGAAAACGCTAGTACTGGATTGGACTGGATTTTAACAAGACACTTGGACCATATACATTTTTTAGATTTTTAAGGCATTGGCCAAGCGAACTGTAACCCCAAAAATGATAGGGGAAAAGGGACATGTACTTTTTAATGGACAACACGCAAGTACTCTATTGGATAGTAGTACACAATGGGTGCTGTAAATGTAGCTCTAAAAAGAGCTGTGCTAATATTGAAATACAGGAACAATACTTGTTAATCTCTTCGTGCTCCAAAAACTCTCCCTCCCTACACTATTTTGACATAGTTTACAATGAATTTAGCTTTTATAAGAGCTGTGGTATTCTTATAATATGGAGATACTGGAACGCTATATTTTATTTTTCTCCCCCAATCCACAAACTATCTCTCCTTACACTCTTCTGGCCTACTTTAAACTCGATGCAGCTCTGAAAAGAGCAATTGTGGTATTTAGATGGCAGAAACACTCTCCATAGATGCTGCTCACTCTCTCCCTACGCTCATATTGCGCTCTTTCTGGATGCAATGTACACAAGATGGCGGCGGCAGGGCTTACATAGACCCTATGATGCTGGGCGGCCAATCAATCACAGTAATATCACAACCAAGATGGCTACGGCATTACTATGATTGGTAAGCAAGCCTAGCATGCTTAGTAGCTGAAAATCAGGCACCAAACAGGCTAGGTGGGACACTTGAGTAGCCCGAATACTTTGATATCTATGCAAGTACCAAATAGTAACGAGTATACTCGCTCATCCTTAGTTAAACTACATTCAGGCACACCATTTTTGATCCATTTTTTTGCAGTGAAAATGCAGTGACTGGATCACTCAAAAGAAATTCCACCAAAAACAATGGGTTTTCACATTTTGCCATTCAGACTTGGAATTTGTGGTGTGATCCATTTTTTCACAGAATAGTGATCCATCCAAGAAAAGGGCATGTTAGTTTCTGTGACGTTTTTCCCATCCGCTTTTCCCATAGGGTACCATTCTAAAAGGAGAAGAAAAAATGTAGCACCCTAAACGCAAAAACAGATCAGAAATTGATTTTTTTGAAAAGTTGATTAAGTTTTTCAGCAGAAACAGAGAGAAAAACCCACCAGAAAAAAGAGAGTAAAAACAGTGTGTGTGAATGTAGCCTTAAAGGTACCTTTACACGCCGCCACTACGGGTTAGCAACTGCCTGGCAATGGGGACTTTTGTGCCTGTTGCCCTGAAATTGCTACAAAATGGTGGCGTGTAAATTGGGAAATTGATCGCGTTACCCGCTGTTGATTCGAATACCTGTTGCTGAGCCATGCTCAAAAATCCAAGGCAACACAAAGGCACAATTGCCATGGTAGTGCCGTCTAAACAGGGCACAGGCATGGATGTTGCGTCACCTAGTGAACTCCCAGGGGCGTGACACAGCCTCATGGATACCACACCCCATCAGTGATCATTGGTGGGGGCTACTGTGTTACGATTGGCTGTCCCTGCACAAGGCGCCATATTTCAAGAGCTGTCTATTCACACTCCACAATTGGAATGGCGTCATGTATTAGCCAGCATTCCTGCGCAGGCTGGCCAATCATGACGCTATTGCGTTGTCCAACTAGCGTATTAGCGTCACGGAATACACAACTCTGTCATGCCTATGTACTTGCGGCGCGAAAGATGTACGCCCATATTCCTATGTGGATAGTGGCGTGTGAAGCAGTGAAGGTATTCCACAGGAGAAGTTATCTGCAGGTATTGTCGGAACTTCCCGGGAACACAGATACCTTCAGTTGACAACGCAATGGCGGTGTGTACATGCGGTATCGGCGATCGTTAGCAACCGTTAAAAACGTGCGCGTGCACGTGCGGTTGATTCCGGTTGCTAGGTACAGTGGGGGTGTGTAAAGGTACCTTTAGGCAGCACAAATGCCTTGTAAGGGGAAACTGAAGGATTTGAGATCCACAGGTAAGAGGCCAAACAGAGCCTTTTTAGAGGAAACTGAAGAATTTGAAAATCACAGGTTACAGGCAAAAAATGCCTTTTTAGGTGAAATTGAAGGATTTGAGAATAACAAGTTAGAGGCCAAGCAGAGCCTTTTTAGAGAAAACTGGAGGATTTGGCAATCAATTCAGTCTACATAAAACTCTGCTTTGCCAACACATCTAGATTTAGGACTCATACATGTTCTCAGCACAAAATGCATATGTCCCAATGGAGTGATAAGAATAATGTTGTGGTTATTAACCGGAGCGTTAGGTACACATGCAGGGGATAATTAAGGTGGTTGAAAAACCTCTTTATTTGATTATACCATGATGCATTTCCACAGCAGTCTGCTGCCTTCATGAGGTAGTTTACAGGGATGGGGATAGAGACACATTAAATACAATTGTGAAACAATCAAGGCATAACAATTAGTGATGTAATTTAACCATCAATACTGATGGAATGCTGGAAACCTTTTTGTAGCGCTACAACAGAAATTGATATACAGTACACATTAAGTTATTATTATTATTATTATTAATATTTATTTATATAGCGCCATTATATTCCATGGCGCTTTACATGCTAAAAGGGCAGACTAGAATAAGTAACATAGTAACAATACAAGTAACAATAAATGTTGACAATTCGGTTGTACAGATACAAGAGGGGAGAAATCCTGTCCGCGAAGGCTCACAGTCTACGAGGGGCGGGTGGGGATACAGTGGGAGGGGAAATTCCAGTCATGAGGCAGTGTGGTGGACCAGGTCTTATTGCAGGTGGTAGGCTTGGTGGAAGAGGTGGGTCTTCAGGCTTCTTTTGAAGGTTCCTAGGGTAGGAGAATGTCTGATGTGTTGGGGCAGAGAGTTCCAGAGTATAGGTGAAGCACGGGAGAAATCCTGTATGCGGTTGTGCAAAGAGAGATGAGGGGGGAGTAGAGGAGAAGCTCTTGAGAGGATCGCAGGTTGCGTGAGGGTAGGTATCGGGAGACCATGTCAGAGATGTATGGAGGGGACAGGTTGTGAATGGCTTTGTATGTCATGGTTAATGTTTTAAACCGGGATCTCTGGGAAGTAGGGAGCCAGTGAAGGGCTTGGCAGGGGGGGGAACAGGGGAGTAGCGGGGAGACAGATGGATTAGGCGGGCAGCAGAGTTCAAGATAGATTGGAGAGGTGCAAGGAGGTTTTGGGGAGGCCGGTGAGCAGGAGGTTGCAGTAATCGAGGAGGGAGATAATGAGAGCGTGAAAAGGGTTTTAGCAGTGTCGATGGTCAAGGAAAGTGCGAATCCTATAGGTGTTTTTGAGCTGGAGTCGGCAGGAGGTGGCGAGGGCCTGGATGTGGGGCTTGAAGGAGAGGGAAGAGTCGACGCACTTGGCATGGGGGACTGAAGAGAGAGAGCAGTCGTTGACGACTATGGATAGGTCAGGTAGTGAGGGGGAGCGTCTTGGGGGGAAGACTATGAACTCGGTTTTGTCCATGTTCAGCTTAAGGAAGCGAGCAGAGAAGAAGGATGAGATGGCGGACAGGCAGTGTGGAATTTTGGATAGAAGGGAGGCGATGTTAGGACCAGACAGGTAGATTTGGGTGTCGTTGGCGTAGAGGTGATATTGGAGGCCATGGGACTCGATGAGTTGCCCTAGGCCGAGGAGTGTGGGAGTGGGTGACGCTGAAGGTGCGGTCCGTTAAGTATGAGGAGATCCAAGAGAGGACAAGATCCGTGATGCCAAGAGATTCCAGGATCTGTAGTGGGTCAACAGTGTCGAAGGCGGCGGACAGGTCGAGGAGGAGGAGAAAAGAGTAGTGGCGCTTGCTTTTGGCAGTCAGTAGGTCACTTGTGACTTTGGTAAGGGCTGTTTCAGTGGAGTGGAGGGGTCGAAAGCCAGATTGCAGGCGGTCAAAGAGGAAGCAGGAGGAGAGGTGAGAGGACAGCTTAGAGTGGACATGCTGTTCAAGTAGTTTAGAGGCGAAAGGGAGGATAGATATAGGGCGGTAGTTGGAGACAGTTGTGGGATCGAGGGAGGGTTTTTTGAGGATGGGTGTGATCAAGGCGTGTTTGAAGGCTGAGAGGAAGGTGCCAGTGATAAGTGAAAGGTTGAAAAGATGAGTTAGGGCTGGGATGATAACGGAGGTGAGGTTGGGAATGAGGTGGGATGGGAGCGGTCGTGGGCGCTGGTGGTGAGGTGTGATTTTGACAGGAGGGAGGACATCTGGTCTTCAGTTATGGGGGGGAAGCAGTTGATGGAAGTAGAGGGCAGTATAGGTGAGAGGGGAGGCTGTGGGACAGTGGATCAAAGCTGTCTCTGATTCTGTCAATCTTTTCTTTGAAGAAGGAGGCAAAGTCTTCTGCAGAGATAAGGGGAGAGGGAGGGGGAGCAGGCGGGCGGAGTAAGGAATTGAAGGTTTTGAAAAGTTGCTTGGGATTGTTGGTATAAGTATATAGTATGTAGAGTGATAAAAATATATACTGGTAGTATAGTTTGCAATATATCATATAAAACTATTTATATACACTCAATTAAACAACATATTATAACTAAATGACCCACAAACAAGTTAAATAGAAACCTTATCACATAAATACAAAGAATGTATAAAAAAACGGAATAAAAACATGTTATATAAATACTATAAAAATCAATAAAATATGTAATTAATTATTCTTCACAATTTTGACCCCTCTATTTACTCACATTATCTATGATCAAGCTAAGTCCTTCCGGACTCAGTGTCACTAACTTGAAGATCCAATAACTCTCTTTATTAATTAAGTTACCAAACTGAATGGTCACAGTATCTGGTATCTGATCTATTATCCACAATCTGAAGCAATTTGTATCTTTCTGGTGTGAAATGCAGAAATATTTTGAAACACTATGTAGGAGATAACCATTCTGGATATTAGAGCAGTGTTTGTTCAATCTAGCATGCATTTTCTGCACCGTGCGACCCACATACTGGAGTCCGCATGTGCATTGTAAAAGGTACACTACATAATTAGAATGGCAATTAACCTTGCAATTTATATTAGAACTTTCTCCAGTTGTTTATGAGCAGAAGGAATGGTTCTACAGCACAGACAAACTGGGGTTTTACATGAAAAACATCAGTTTTTCCCATGACTAGGTGACTTAGTAGTACTTTTAGGCTTTAACGTGGTATTGCTTGGTGAGACTAAACACTGTAGATTGCGGTTTATGCTATAGATTATTTTTGATTGTCCGGTTATATATTCAGAGAGAATTGGATCTCCTTTCAGAGTAAACCAATGACGGTTAAGCAGTTTTTGTATGCTCGCTCGGGATCTATTAAAGAGGACCTGTCACCCCCCTGGTGCTATGCTAACTGAATGCAGTACTGAATGTAGCATGTCAGTTACATTTAGGAAGGGGTCCCCCATGTCCCTAGATCCCTGTAAATTACAAAAAAGACTTTATAAAATTTATTGATAAGGAGTCCAGAGGGTCTTACTCAGTAATGCGTCATCGCTGTTGTATGGTCCTCCCCACCTCCAGTCCTCTCTGGTCCATCCCCAGTCCTCTCTTGTTCAGCCTCTTTTGTGCGACTCCTCTCCACAAAATGAGCTGTGGGCGGGAGAGGGTCTCAGTAGCTGAAATACCTCCTGACGGTGACGTCAGCGTTGGAGCCCACCCTGCTCCAGATTATGTATGTTCAGCAGGGTGGACTCTAGTACTGACGTCACCAGCAGGAGGTGCTTCAATCAGCGCCAGAGCTCCTCCTGCTGTTCACACATAATCTGGAGCAGCGAGGGTTCCAGCGCTGATGTCACCGGCAGGAGGCTTTTCAGCTGCTGGGACAGCTCCCGACCATTGTTCACTCGGTGGAGGAGAGAGATAAAGGAGGCTCAAAAAGAGAGGGCTGGTGGTGGACCAGAGTGGGCTGGAGGCGGGGAGTACACCATACAACAGTGATGACTCATTACTGAGTAAGTCCCTCTGGACTCCTTATCACTTTATAAAGTCTATTTTACAATTTTCAAGGGGGCTAGAGACACGAGGGACCCCTTCCCTGAATTCAGCAGACACACTGCATTCAATACTGCATTCAGTTAGCATAGCACCAGGGGGGTGACAAGTCCTCTTTAAAAGTGGTTACCAAGCTCCAGTCATTGTGTCCTGTTGTTAAGGTCTCATATTCTGGTGAAAAGATATTCTTGATGCACGATTCCTGCGTCAAGGGTGCAGTTTTTTTTTTATAAGCATCTTTCAATAATTTCCTAGGGAAACCTTTTTGCAAGAACCTATTCTTAAGGATATTTGACTCTCTCACACAATCTTGTGGGTGCAGTTTTTGCACATCTGTCAATATTGCCCATATGGAATATTTTTAATCCATCTGGGTAGGTGTCCACTATCAAACCTGAGATAACTATTTACATCGATAGGTTTAAAGAAGGTTGAAGTGGACACCCTACCCAGATCATCAAATTTCAAATTGAGATCCAAAAACTGTATGGACGTATCAGACAGGGACATGGTGAAGCTTAGACCCAAGGGTTCTTATTTAGCTCTTCCACAAATTTCAGTGCCTCACTTTCAAGACCATCCCATTTGAAGAAGAAGTCATGTGTGATGAAGAAGGTCTCAAAGTAACCCATGTATGGATTGGCATAACTTGGGGCGAATATCTTCCCCATCGCATAGCCCCTCATCTGCTGGTAATGGGACCCTTCAAATGTGAAGATGTTATTATTCAATATAAAACTGATGGCTGTTAATACAAAATCCTTTTGATCTCTATGCAAAGTCGCATCCGCACTGAGATAACAATCGTTGGCCATGATACCCAAATTATGAGTGATGTTATTATATAGCTCAGCTACATCTAATGTCAAAAAAGGCATTTTATTCTTAGGTGGTAATTCTCTTACCAGATTGATCAGTACTGAAGAATCCTTCAAATAGGAGTCCAGATCCATGACATATCTTTGAAGGAACAAATCCACATAGTATGACAGGTTAGAGGTTATCAAATTAATGCCCGATATAATAGGGCAGCCATGGGGAAGCAGTGTCTTACACAAGACAGCGTACTTCACTGAAGTTGTCCAGGGCTATGCGCAATCTTACACGTAAGAGGCAAATCCCGACACTTGTGTTTATGATCTCCACTAGACAACCAAGTATTTCTCAAAGGGAGAACCTCTCACTCTTTCTTTTTCCATATATTCCGATGACACTCTTGCATTTGTATGCTATATAAAAAGTGATCGAGTATCTAGCTATTTATTTGTGTAACATGGACAGAACAGCACGGAGCGGCAGCAACACTGTTCCTAGCAGTATCACTCTGAAAATGGTGACAATGGCAAATGGTCACTTCTTTTAGCCCTAGTGGCATGTGGCTTTGGAAGCAGATAAAACAAGCCAGCCAATGACATAAGACCTTGGTTTTTAACTTGTGTATGTTTTAGGCACCCTCATTGGCTGCCCAAAACATCAACACAGGAAGTGTGGGAAAAAAATGGAGTCCAACTTTTCTATAACCTCGACACTCCCCCTCCCCTCATCAAAGACATCCTGTCCGCTACCCTACACTGTCAAAAGGTAGGAGAAAAGCATCACTGAAAAACAGTAATGCTTTTTTAAATCCGACTACTCACGAATAAATCCATGTTCACTGAGTTTTCTGAAAATTTCTTGGGTTTGCCGAACCTGAACCAAATCTGCAATGCTTGTACTGAATTTGAAATTGGTGAACATTTGTGAGATTTATTATAAATCTCTGCTCTGAGTCCAACACAATATAGGGACATTGGAAAATACCCACAAGGGTGCTTTCACATTACATTCTAGTGCCCATTCCACAGTCCCATCTTGGCATACATCTAACCCCCCACAAAATGGGATTTGGATGTATGCACTGATGGAGTCGTTGACTTTAATGATGAAGAAAGAGTCAACTTGTGTTCTGTCGTGCACCATTTTTGCGAGTATACATTTACTGTAGAGAGATATGGATTGGGCGTCTGCCTTCAGTAAACGCATGCTCCGGAGAATGCAGCACAACAGAGCATACATTGACTCCATCTGTACCATTAAAGTAAATGGCTCTGTTGTCACATAAGTTCGAATTCTGTTTTACAGAGAGCACAGACGTTTTCCCCGCTGAACGGGTGCCAGAATGCAATTTGAAAGTAGCATAAGTTCTATGATGGGTATTTCCTTTATAATGCACATGTATTCGATAGATACAGTACTATCAGTAGCATCTGCAAGTAGCCACTAAGTAATTTATTTAAATAAAATAAAAAATATGCCAGAGAAACTACAAAACAAATCCAAAAAGACATCAGAAAAAAAGCTTCAGAAAACATGTTGTGTAGGATGGTATCAGACAAAATATTTTTTTTAACTGTTTCATGCTCTGTGGTATTTGTAAGGTTATGTCCTCACGGTCCGGAGGAGCTGCGTGTTGGACGCAGCTCCTCCGGACCTGAGGGAAGCTGCGGGTGACCGCAGGGAGACCGCAGCCGCCCTGTACTCACCGTGTGCGGCGAGTGCGGGGCGGCTTCTCCCTGTAGTCACCCGATGGGAGCCGCTTCCGACTCCGCAGTATGAAATGAACATGCTGCAGAGGGGCGGACTCCCGGCAACCCGCACCGCAGCTTCAAAGACGCTGCGGGCGGGTTACGCATACTGAGGATGGGATTTCTTGAAATCCCATCCACTATGCTACTACTGTACTACGCACCATTTTGGACGCAGCGCAAATACGCTGCGTCCAAGACGCTGCATCTCCTGATTGTGAGGATGCACCCTTAAATGTTTTTAAATAGGTTTTTTTTATATACTAATACGGTTACTTTAGGCCCCTTTCAAACTAGCATCTTTTTCTCAAAATATGGCAGGTGTGGCAAGTGTGGTATAGCCGTGGTTTTGGCACTTGCAGCAGTTCTGGCCCCAAAACAAAAAGCGGTCAGCAGCGTTTTTTTCCACTGCTGCAAATGCCAGAACCACAGCTATACCACACTTGCCACACCTGCCACAAGCCCCATAGGCAATGCATGGGGATTGCCTCAAGTGTGGCTGTTAGGCGGCAGATGTGGTAAATCTGCTGGATCTGCCACACTTTGAGAAAAAAAAACCGCTAGTCTGAAAGGGGCCTAAGTTTTTTTTTTTTTTAATTTGCAATATTGCTGTCATAAGTTGGGACACATTTTGTAACATTATGTTATTTCTAAAAAACTACAAAATTATTAACAACTGGTTTGGTTTTAGCGTTGGAAAAAATGGACTCTTCCATACTGTTTATTTCTTGCTTTGAGCATAATTTTGTCCAGTAAATAAGCCCTAATGTGCCTTCATTAAATGCATATTGTTTTTCTGCCTTGTTGTGGATTTTCAGTGGAATGTTTAATGTGGATCTGTTGTGCATAAAGAAATTAAATCAAATATTTATGTACAACATACATCCACTCTGTAAATATTACTTCAAATTCTATGCATGTGATTTTCTTGTAGTGCTGCAGCTGTGAATTCTATGCATTAATAGTCTATTAGTAATCAGTTACAGACCGTTAGAACACTGGAGGGAGCCCTTGAATGATGGATTCTTTTAATGTGTCTTTGCAGCCTCATAATGAGGAAACATTATGCACAAATGTTGAAAATTAAATAAAATGCTTGAAATAAAACATTCCACTTGCCAGTCCTAGTTAATTTTCTATTCATGAAAAGTTTGAATAATTTTTAAATAAGTAAAGTTTGCTGGTTAATTTTTATTCTTGTCTTTGCATATTTACTCATAATATGTTCACTTCAATTTTGTTTAAGAAGTCAGTGGTACAATGTGAGTAAAAGTTTGATCCACAGATATTAATTAAGGATGAGCAAGTACAGAACTAATCGGACTCGCTATACTCGCAACAAGTGGGTCCCGAAACTCGGTACTCATTGCGAGTATAGCGAGTCCAATGTTAATGAACGGGCCGGGTGAGTACTTTCGCAGTGTATCTATATATACACTGCGAAAGTGCACTAAAAGTGAATAAAAGTTGTTAAAAAATAAAAAATTATCATACCTTCTCCAACACCTGCACCAGGATCGGAAAAGAAGACATCTGATGTACAAGAAGGACCTGTGAGTCTGACAGCCAATCAGAAGGCTGGTAGTGATCTCGCCAATCAGATGGCCTAACGTCACAAACCACATGATCCCTACCAGCCACCTGATTGGCCAGATTGCCAGGTCATTGATGCACGTTCAAGACCAGCCATCTGATCAGAGGGACAGGTCCTTCTCATTCATCGGATGTCTTCTTTTCAGGTTCCTGCTGCAGCCGTTGGATGGGTGAGTATGATATTTTTTTATTTTTTAACAACTTTTATTCACTTTTATTGCACTTTCGCAGTGCATATAGATACACTGTGAAAGTGAATGGACTACTCACTACTCCCGAGTAATAACAAGAATCTCACGGAGTAGCGAGCAGCCCAATATTGTTATTATTCGGCGAGCACCAAATAGTAATGGTTATACTCGCTCATCCCTAATATTAATATGTACAAATATTGGACCAGTGAGAGTATAAATACTATGCACAAAACCAAGTGGCATAAAGAATAATCAAATTGGCCAAAAATATATGTTTATCAGGTGCACGAGACACGTAAAACACATCATATTCCACACAGCTTATTTAGAAAATTGTTTTTTCCCTACTTTTACACATAAAATGGTTCATGACATCATGATATAGACATAAGCCATGAACTTAAACATTTAGGGTGTGTTCGCACACTGCGTTTGTGTTGCAAATTTTATACTTGCAAAATATGCACCTGCTGCCAGAAAAATGCACCAAAACCATCCCTGTCTGCACAGTGCATTTGTGATGCATTTTTGGTGCGGATTTGATGCGGATTTTTCGTTGCCTTTAGTGATGAGCGAGTAGCGAAATATTCGTAACAAGTAGCTTTTAATACTTAAATATTTGTCTGAATAGCGAGTCCAATGTTAGTCAATTAGTGATAGGCTACATCAACACACTTCCGGCTATGAAACTAGTCTTTCCAGGACAGGGCGGGAGGGTGGGCTTTTTTACGATTTCAATGCCTAAAACATCTTGCTGTGCCCCCCAGAGAGACCTTACTATTCAATCTGCTATCCCTGAGGTGCCAGCTCACTTTGTGTACTGAAGAGAGCTGTCAATTTGTGTCAGATCAATAACAATCGACACATCACTCACGAGCACCAGCTTTGCTCACAGAGTAACGAGTATCGTGAATACTGTACTATCGATGTGAGTAGCGACTAGAAACAATTACATTCGCTCATCACTAGTTGCTCTGTGTCTGTTTCAATAAAGCTTGGATACTTTGGCCAAAAAAAAAGAAAAAAAAAGTTGTCAATCCTGCTTCCCCGTGCAAAACTATCACTTTCATGCAAACTATTATTATTATTAATATTATTATTATTTATATAGCGCCATTGGTTCCATTGCGCTTTACATGTGTAAGGGCAGAACAAGGACGAGAACATAAATAACGACAAATAAATCATACAGGTACACTAGGGCAGAGATCCTGTCCACAAGGGCTCACAGTCTATAGGGGATGGGTGGGAGATAGTAGGAGGGGGAGAGGTGAGATGGTGCAGCGGATTAGGTCTCAGTGTGGGTTATAAGCTTGAAGGAAGAGGTGGGTCTTCAGGTTTTTCTTGAAGGTTCCCAGGGTAGGGGAGTGTCTGATGTGGTATGGAAGAGAGTTCCAGAGTATGGCAGATGCACGAGAGAAGTCTTGTATGCGCTTGTGGGAGGTGGAGATGGGGGAAGACGAGAAGGAGTACTTGAGAGGAGCGCAGATTGCATGAGGGGTGGTATTGGGAGAACAAGTAGAAGAAGTATGGAGGGGACAGGTTGTGGATGGTCTTGAATGTCAGGGTTAGGGTTTTGAACTGAGATCTCTGGGAAGTAGGGAGCCAGTGGAGGGCTTGGCAGAGGGGGAAGACGGGGGAGTAACGGGCGACAGGTGGATGAGTCGGGCAGTGGAACTGAGGATGGTTCGGAGGGGTGCTAGGGAGGAAGCGGGGAGGCCAGTGAACAGGAGGTTGCAGTAGTCGAGGCAGGAGATAATGAGAGCATGGGCAAGCGTTTTGGCAGTGTCATGACCAAGGAGGGAGCGGATCCGTGAGATGTTTTTAAGCTGGAGATGGCAGGAGGTGGCGATGGCCTGGATGTGTGGCTTGAAGGAGAGGGCAGAGTCATGGATTACACTGAGGCACTTGGCATGGGGGATTGGTGAGAGTGTGCAGTCGTTGACAGTGATGGTTAGGTCGGTTAGGGGGGAAGAGCGACTTGGGGGGGAAGACGATGAACTCGGTTTTATCCATGTTGAGTTTGAGGAAACGAGCAGAGAAGAAGGATGAGATGGCGGACAAGCAATGTGGGATTTTGGATAGCAGGGAGGTGATGTCAGGGCCGGAGAGGTAGAGCTGGGTGTCGTCGGTGTAGAGGTGGTATTGCAGGATGTGGGACTCGATGAGTTGGCCTAGACCGAGGGTGTAAATGGAGAAGAGTAAGGGTTTCAGGTCTGAGCCTTGGGGAACTCCAACAGATAGGGGGTGGGGTAAGGAGGAGGTGTGGGAGTGGGTAACGCTGAAGGTCCGGCACGAGGAGAGGGCCAGGTCAGTGATGCCAAGGGATTCTAGAATTTGAAGCAGGAGGGAGTGGTCGACTGTGTCGAAGGCAGCAGAGAGGTCAAGGAGGAGAAGGATGGAGTAGTGTCGCTTGCTCTTGGCGGTCAGTAGGTCGTTGGTGACTTTGGTTAGGGCTGTTTCGGTGGAGTGGTGGGCTCGGAAACCAGATTGCAGGCGGTGAAAGAGAGAACACAAGGAGAGATGGGAGGATAGTTCGGAGTAGACATGTTGCTCAAGCAATTTTGAGGTAAAGGGGAGCAGAGATATGGGACGATAGTTGGAGACTGTTGCGGGGTCGAGGGAGGGTTTTTTGAGGATGGGTGTGATGAGGGCGTGTTTGAAGGATGAGGGGAAGATGCCGGTGGTAAGTGATATTGTGGCACCCCATCATGTAGGTGCCATAAAAGGGGTACTACACCCATAAAAGCAGTGTAGTCACTCCACTGCAAATGGAAGTTAAGGCCAGTAGGTGGAACCCTATACCCACACTAGTCACATGGTGGGAGGGACCCTCGGAGGGTATATAGTCACCTCCAGGGGGCACTAGAGGGTAGTTTAGAGTCTAGTTTAGGCGTCCTGGGGGGAGAGAGGAGGGTTACCTCGGCTGAGGAACCCAAGGAACAGAAAAGAACAGATCCCAGAAGGAAGGAGAGGAGAAGAAACTCAAATGAGAGTTCACTCAATGTGGGGAGCAGAGTAACCCCTGAGAGTTTTCCCCTGGAAAGAAACCGGGTACCAGGGCCTGCTCTGTGAGAACCTACAAGGCTAACAGAAATCCGATGACCGGGCGGGGTTATCTTCAGATACGACCCCGACTCCCAAAGATTCACTAGAGGGGAATCAGACCCTGGTAGGCTCCCGCGGTGGTAATTAAGGAGGTTCACCCGACGGGTGCAAGGGAGATAAGGACGAGGAACAGCAGGAGGTCCTATTTAGTCTTCTTGAGGTCAGACTTCACAGCAACTGGGAGGCAAGGGAAAGAAAGAACAGGAACGGCACACAGTGAGGGATCTATCTACGAACCAGAAAATCCACTTGCAGCACCCGTAGCCATTTGTCGTTGTAACAACTTACTGCACTGAATGACTGTGATGAAGATGAAAGGTTTTTCAGTAAAGTACCCGGTGAAGTGACTTTATCGACTCTGCTGTATCTTTCCTTGCCCAAACTGATTCCTCCCACAGAATCACTGCCCCGGCAGTCCAGTCCTGCCTGCGGAGGACTACACCATCATTGCCGCAATACCATCGACCACCGGAGGACTGTAGCGGCACTGGTGAACATCACCAGGTACTGTAGGTGGCGTCACAAACGAATGTACTTTATACTCTTTGTTTCTACTATTGACTGCCAGGGCCACAGCCTCGGGCAGCCACCCGTGACATCCCAGACCGAGCCTGAGAGCTGAGTATCCTGCCCTCGGTGCATCAATATGTTGAAGAGATGGGTTAGGGCGGGGATAAGGACATTGGTGAGGTTAGGGAAGAGATGGGAGGGGATAGGGTCGAGTGCACAAGTGGTGAGGTGTGATCGTGCTAAAAGGGAGGAGAGGCGCACTTCAGTCATGGAGGAGAAGTTACTTTTGGTCGAGGGGGTTTGGGTGATAGAGAGGGAGGGCCGAGGGGATTGGGAATCGAAGCTTTCTCTGATTTTGTCGATCTTCTGTTTAAAGAAGCTGGCAAAGTCATCGACGGTGATGAGGGGAGAGGGAGGGGTTGCGTGGGGACAGAGTAGGTCATAAAAGGTTATGAAAAGTTGCTTGGGATTGTGGGAAGATAATGAGAGACGAAAAGAAAGCTTGCTTTGCAGTGGTCAGTGCTGTCTTGAAGTCGATGAGGGGCTGTTTGTACAAGGCGAAGTGCGTTGCGGAGTTGGATTTCTTACATCTCCGTTCAGCTACCCTGGACGTCCATCAAAGTTTTTTGGTGCTGGCAGTGAGCCAGGGTTGTCAGTGTGCATCGGTTTTGTTGTATGAGAGAGGGGCGGCCTGGTCGAGGGCTTTGGCGAGAGTGGTGTTGTATAAGGTGGCATCAGCTTCATGAGAGGAGGCTAAGTCAGCGAGAGGGAGGAGGGACTTAGCGAGTGAGTGGAAGTTAATGAGCTTGAGGTTTCTTCGGGAGTGAGGGAGTTTTCGGAGAGGGGGAGAGTGGTGGGGGGGGGAGAGGGTGGAGAAGGTCAGCAGGTTGTGGTCAGATAGGAGGGGGGTTGAGTTTGCGAGGTCGGTGAGGAACAGAGGCAGGTGAAGACGAGGTCTAGTGTGTGACCGTTACTGTGTGTGGCTGAGGAGGACCATTGGGAGAGGCCGAAGGAGGAAGAGAGGAGTCTTGAGGCAGCAGCGTGGGGTTTATCAATGGGGATGTTGAAGTCGCCCATGATGATGGTGTGGATGTCGGAGGAGAGGAGGTGGAGAAGCCAGGTTGTGAAGTGGTCGAAGAAGGTGGATGAGAATCCTGGAGGGCGGTAGATGACAGCCAGTTGGAGGTTGCAGGGGGAGAATATACGGAGTGCGCCTCGAAGGAGGGGAGGGAGGCAGAGGTGGGCGGTGTAATTGGGGTGAAGGAGCAGCTGTTGGTCAGGAGTAAGCCATCACCTCCGCCGCGGGAGTTGCTGGGGCAGGGGGTGTGAGAGAGGGTGATTCCATCATAGGAGAAGGTGGTGGGGGAGGTTGTGTCAAAGGGGGTGAGCCATGTTTCGGTGATGCCAAAGAAAGAGAGTTTTATGGTGATGAAGAGGTCGTGGATGAAGGTGAGTTTATTGCATACTGAGCGGGCATTCCAGAGTGCGTAAGAAAGGGGGATTGGGAAAGGGACGACTTCGGGGATGCGTGTAAGGTTGCAGGGGTTGCGGATGTTAATAGAGGGGAGTGGGCGTGGGCTAGGGGTGATTGTGGGGATGTGTTGGGGGGAACGGGATTAGGGGAGATGTTGTCAGCAAGTAGGAGGAGAAGGGAGAGGGTCAGGAGGTGGGGGCATGAGAGCTTGCGTGGCGGGTGGGCATGTTTGGAGATTAAGGCTTGTGTGTGGAGGAAGAGTTCAGAGGAGTGGGTGAGATGGCTAGGTAGTATTGAGGGGGAGAGTGTTATTGTGTTGTCGGGAGGAGGGACAGAGGGGGGTTGTAGGAAGTGGAGTAGGATAGGAGTGAGTGTGAAGAGAAGGGAAAACATTGCATAGGGGTATAGGATTCAGTGGGAGTGAGAGGTGGAGCAGGGGGGTGAGGTGCAGATAGGGAGTGGTGGTGGTGGGGGCAACAGCAGCTGAGAGGAGGAGGTGCAGCCGGAGTTGGGATGGAGCAGGGACAGGAGGACAGGAGCAGCAGGAGGGGTGAGACAGAGGCAGGGGTCTGGAGGGACAGGGGACAGGTGCAACAGGAAGCGTGTGCAAAGCAGGTGAGTGCCAATCAAGTCCAGGCAATCGCAAAGCAAATGGAGGGATACAGAGTCCAGCAGGTGAAGTAGAGTGATGCGGTGCAGTCTGAGAACAGATGTAGATACAATAGTGGGGATGAGATGCAGCCATAGATGAGATGCAGATGCAGCCGTGGATGTGATCAGGTGCTGCTGGGGCCGAGATGCTGAGTTGCAGCCAGGATCCGATGCAGCTGGGGCTCAGATATAGCCAGGGGGGTCCATGCGGCAGAGGAGTCACTCAGAGACAGATGAGATGATAAATATATATAATTTGCCAACGGTGGATGGATAATCCAGGAGGAAAAAAAAAGGGTGCAGTCGCCATTGTAGATTCATGCAAAGTTCAACATGCAGGTGAGAATATCCGTGATCATTCCACTCTCCATGCAGGAAGTTCTGATTTTTTCTACAGTTATTGTAGTGGCTTTCTATCCCAGTACCTTCCAGTCATTTCCAGTCCATTTCTAGTCTATTTCAAAGTCTTATACTTAGGTAGCTGTACTTTGGGAGATGTAGTTTGGAAGATTCATGGATCAGACTTAGAGTCTGGATCAGACTCATGGTTCTGAATATATCTACAGCTAAGGGTCATCAGGTGTGGATGAGGGGTGGGTGGGTTTGGACTGACCAGATACTAACAGCTAAATAGAGGTCATAAAAAACAGGGAGGGTCTGAAGGGGGCCAGATCAAGACATGGTAGAATAATCATGAGGGATGCTGCATAGCATGGGCATGAAGGTAAGACAATAAATAGTAAAAGGACAGAGTAGGCATACTAGGCACAAAATAAACAGCACATACACATTGTGTGAACACTGCTGCATATCTGCTGCTATTTTGACTTAACATGAGGGTCTAAGGGTGAAAAACTAGGTAAAATCTGCAGCAAGAATTGAAATGCTGCAGATTTTCCTGAAATAGAAAGCGCAACAGATCCACTGCAGAAAAAAATACAGTATGCGAACAGGACTTCACAAATCACATAGACTTTGATAGGAAAACACACTGCTGCATATTTAATTTAGATCGGCTGCAGATCCACACCACACATGCACCAAATATGCATCAAAATACGCATCATGCAAACAGACCCTTACAGTTGTGGCCAAAAGTATTTGACACCCCTGCAATTCTGTCAGATAAATTCTAGTTTCTTCCTGAAATGATTGCAATCACAAATTCTTTGGTATTATTATCTTCATTTAATTGTCTTCAATGAAAAAACACAAAAGGGAATTGTCCTAAAACAAAATTGGATATAATTCCACACCAAAGATAAAAAAGGGGGTGGACAAAAGTATTGGCACTGTTAGAAAATCATGTGATGCTTCTCTAATTGTGTAATTAACAGCACCGGTAACTTACCTGTGGCACCAAACGGTGTGGGGCAATAACTAAATCACACTTGCAGCCAGTTGACATGGATTAAAGTTGACTCAACCTCTGTCCTGTGTCCTTGTGTGACCAATTGAGCATGGAGAAAAGAAGAAGACCAAAGAACTAGTCTGAGGACTTGAGAAACCAAATTGTGAGGAAGCATGAGCAATCTCAAGGCTACAAGTATATCTCCAAAGTCCTGAAGTTCGCTGTGTCTACCGTACGCCGATGTCATCAAGAAGTTTAAAGCCCATGGCATTTGGCAACCTCTCTAGATGTGGACGGAAAGAAAAATTGACGAGAGATTTCAACGCAAGATTGTGAAGATGGTGGATAGAGAACCTTGACTAACATCCAAACAAGTTCAAGCTGCCCTGCACGTCCGAGGGTTACAACAGTGTCAACCTGATATGCCGTCGGCGTCTGAATGAAAAGGGACTGTATGTAGGATACCCAGGAAGACCCCACTTCTTACCACGAGACATAAAAAGCCAGGCTGGGATTTGCCAAAACTTACCTAGAAACCTAAAACGTTTTCTTGAAGAATGTGGCCAGCAATGAGTCCAGACCTAATCCCATAGAACACCTGTGGAGAGATCTAAAAATGGCATTTTGGAGAAGGCACCCTTCAAATATCAGGGACTCGGAAGCAGTTTGCCAAAGAAGAATGGGCTAAAATTCAGCAGAGCATTGTAAGAAACTCATTGATGGTTACCGAGAGCGGTTTATTGCAGTTATTTTGGCTAAAGGTTGGCACACCAAGTATTAGGCTGAGGGTGACAATACTTTTGTCTGGCCATATTTTGGAACTTTTTTGTGAAATGATCAATGTTTTGCTTTTTGCTTCATTCTTTGTTGTTTTTCATTGAAGACAAATTAAATGAAGATAATATAACAAATGATTTGTGATTGCAATCATTTTCAGGAAGAAACTGAGTATTATCTGAAGAATTGCAAGGGTATCAATACTTTTGCCCACAATGTATCCTCAGGGTACATATTGGGCCTGGTGATATATGGAATTTGTACCCATTTACAGTATATACCACTTGGAATAAATTAAGAGACCACTGCAAAATTTTCACTTTCTCAGATTTTTCTCTTTATAGATATATTTTTGAGTAAAATGTACATTTTCTTTTATTCTATAAACTACTGACAACATGTCTCCAAAATCAAAGCTACACATTTTGTGCATTTATTTGCAATAAATGAGAAATTGTCAAAATAATAAAAAAGTAACAGTGCTTTCAGAAAACAAGTTCATATTCATTTAGAATCAATAATACTAATGTTTTAACTCAGGAAGAGTTCAGAAATCAATATTTGGTGGATTAAACATGATTTTTAATCACAACTTTCATGTGTCTTGGCATGTTTTCCACCAGTCTTTCACACTGCTTTTGAGTGACCTTATGACACTCCTGGCACAAAAATGTTAAGCAGTTCTTTGAAGGCTTGTGACTAGGGATGGGCGAATCTACTTGCTAGGACTCGTTACTCGGCGAGTAGTAAGGGACTCGCAGGACTCGGTACTCTGCGAGTTTCCCAGTGATTACTCGCAAAGTAGTCCAATGCAAATCAATATCAATCCTAGTTTTGTCAGAGACTCTGACAAAACTAGGATTGCCTTTGACTTGCATTGGTCTGATTACTGTGCAAGTAATCGCTGGGAAACTCGCAAAGTAAGTGCTTGTCTTCTCTGTGCAGGCTGCCGCAGCTCCAGGGTCCTATAGAGCCCGCCTGCTCACAGAGATGATGTAGCAGAGCTGCGATTGTTCTCAGTCTGCTCATTCCCTGTGCATAGACATCTATATCTATGCACAGGGGATGTAGCAGAGAGGACATCGCGTTTTGGACTACGTCGGACGGAAGAGGATTTTTTTAATTAAAGATGGAGTCCCTAATGGTTTTTTTTTTATTTCTAATAAAAAATGTTCTCTGTGTTGTGTTTTTTTTACCCTTTATTGGAGATTCTTAGTGGCTGGGTCAAACGTGGCCTGACATTAAGAATCTCGGGCTTAATACCAGCTTGTATAACAAAGCTGGTATTAACCCCTTTATTACCCAGCGTGCCACCGCCACCAGGGCTGCTGGAAGAGCGGGGTTCAGCGCCAGAGGATGGCGCTTCAATGAACGCGCCATCTTCTGGGGCGGCTGCGGGCTGCAATTTGCAGCGGGGGGTGCCCAGAAACCTTGGGCATCCCTGCGCTGCGGATTCCAGCCCCCAGCTGCTTAGCTGTACCTGGCTAGACATAGAAATTGCGCGGAGCCCCACGCATATTTTTTTTCATTATTTCATGAAATTCATGAAATAATTAAAAAAAAGGGCTCCCCTATATTCTTGTGTCCGGCCAGGTACAAATAGGCACCTGGGGGTTGGGGGCAGCCCGTCGCTGCCTGCTGGATCCGGCTGGTTCCAGAAATACGGCGAAGCCCACGTGAAATTTTTTTCTGACAAATCCATAAAACAATGTAAATAAAAGGGACTGAATCTTTATTAACCCCTGGACCATGGGCGAGGGGTTAATAAAGATGCAGTCCCTTTTTTAGGATTGTTTTATTGATTTTTCAGAAAAAAAATTACATGGTCTTCGCCGTATTTCTGGAACCAGCGCGGATCCAGCAGGCAGCGACGGGCTGCCCCCAACCCCCAGGTGCCTATTTGTACCTGGCCAGACACAAGAATATAGGGGAGCCCTTTTTTTTTATTATTTCATGAATTTCATGAAATAATTAAAAAAAATGCGTGGGGCTCCGCGCAATTTCTATGTCTAGCCAGGTACAGCTAAGCAGCTGGGGGCTGGAATCCGCAGCGCAGGGATGCCCAAGCTTTCTGGGTACCCCCCGCTGCAAATTGCAGCCCGCAGCCACCCCAGAAGATGGAGCGTTCATTGAAGCGCCATCCTCTGGCGCTGAACCCCGCTCTTCCAGCGGCCCTGGTGGCGGTGGCACGCTGGGTAATAAAGAGGTTAGGGCCAGCTTTGTATTATCAGCTGGCCCTAAGCCCGAAATTTATGGCGGTCACGCCAATATTAGACATGACCGCCATGAATTTCTAATAAATTATTTTAAAAAAAACACAACACAGAGAAAATTTTTTATTAGAAATAAAAAAAAAGACATTAGGGACGCCATCTTTAATTAAAAAAATCCTCTTCCGTCCGACGCAGTCCAAAACGCAATGTCCTCTCTGCTACATCCCCTGTGCATAGATATAGATGTCTTTGCACAGGGAATGAGCAGACTGAGAACAATCTCAGCTCTGCTACATCAGGCAGCAGGCGGGCTCTAGGACCCTGGAGCTGCGGCAGCCTGCACACAGAGCAGGCAGCCGGACTCTTATCTGTGCGAGTTTCCCAGCGATTACTTGCACAGTAAACGAGTCCAATGCAAATCAATGGCAATCCTAGTTTAGAGTCTCTGACAAAACTAGGATTGCTTCAGGCTGAAGCTTCCGAGACACATCTGTGATTTGTAAATCACACACTACTCGCTATTACTCGCTTCCCCATTCATTAACATTGGACTCGCTAGACTCGCAATGAGTAGCGAGTCCCGGGCTCGGACTCGCTAGAGTCAAGCGATTCCGAGTAATTTAGGATTCGCCCATCACTACTTGTGACTATCCATTTTCCTCTTGATTAAATTCCAGAGGTTTTCAATGGGGTTCAGATCTGGAGATTGGGTTGGCCATGACAGAGTCTTGATGTGGTGCTCTTTCAACCACACATTAATTGACCTAGCTGTGTGCACGGGGCATTGTCCTGTTGGTAAAAAGAGTCCTCAGAATTGGGGAGCATTGCCTGAGCAGAAAAAAGCAAGTGTTTTTCATGGATATCCTTGCATGCAGATTGATTCATACGTCCTTCGCAAAGATTAACCTGCCCAATTCTAGCCTTGCCGAAGCATCCTCAGATCTTCACCGATTCTCCACCAAATTTCACAGTGGGTGCAAGACATGGTGGCTTGTATGCCTCTCTACTCTAAGTCTCTGTCAAACCATTAGATGACCAGGTGTTGGCAAAGCTGAAAATTACACTCATCAGAGAATATTACTTTACTCCTGTCCTCTATGGTCCAATCCTTAAGGTCTTTGGCAAATTCAGCCTGTCTCTCCTTTCCTTTTCATTGATGAAAGGCTTTTTTCTCGCTTTACATGACTTGAGCCCTGCCTCTAGGAGCTAGTTACGAACTGTTCTTGCTGTGCACTTCACCCCAGCTGCCATTTGCCATTCCTTTTGTAGGTCACTTGATGTCATTCTGTAGCTGCTGAGTGACATTCCAATAAAATCACGGTCATCCCGGTCAGTGGAGAGTCGCTTTCGCCCTCTGCCGGTCTGTAGCTTTGTTGTC
Source organism: Allobates femoralis (assembly GCA_033576535.1). Lineage (NCBI taxonomy): Eukaryota > Metazoa > Chordata > Amphibia > Anura > Aromobatidae > Allobates > Allobates femoralis. The sequence goes on from JARQOC010000006.1 coordinate 152,340,778, forward strand.
CCCAATGTCTGCTGCTTGACCTTGTTGTAATGGACTGCTGTGTTCGAGATTTTAAGGATGGAAGCAAAATGATGCTCATTGTATCCCTCTGCTGTAAAATCCCTCTGCTAGTAAAGCCAGAATTAAGCCCTTCATTTCCTCACTCAAGACTTTTCTTTTAAACTCCTTTGGCATGGTTAAAAGTAATTTTTTTCATTCAAATTACTTTTGGGCTATTCCTAGCACTTGTTTTGCCATCCAGCTTGTCCTATTGCAAGAGGATTGTGAAGACCACAGCAGTGATCACCTAATCAGAAGCACATTAAATAGAATGAGGTGTATTTTGGTTGGAATTCAACCAACACTGGAATGAAATGGCTGTCAGACATGTAGAGATGGGGATTTTTAGAAAACTGTGCAGTCGTCTTTTAATTTTTGCCAGAGCTGTAGAAGGGTTAATATTTTTCTAAATGTATTACCGTATATACTCGTGTATAAGCCGACCCGTGTATAAGCCGACCCCCCTACTTTTGCCCCAAAACCTGGAAAAATCTATTGACTCGTGTATAAGCCGAGGGTGGACCCTAGCACAAGTATACAGCCCCCAGCAGTGTGGTATACACCAGTCCCAGAGGTAGATACAGCAGCCCCAGTGGTAGTATATACGCAGCCCCAGTAGTATATACAGACCCAGTGGTATATACAGCCCCAGTGGTAGTATAGACGCAGCCCTAGTAGTATATACAGCCCCAGTGGTAGTATATACAGCCCCAGTGGTAGTAAACAGGGCCCCAGCAGTATATACAGCCCCAGTGGTTTATACAGCCCCAGTGGTAGTATACAGGGCCCCAGAGGTATATACAGCCCCAGTGGTAGTATATACAGCCCCAGTGGTAGTATACAGGGCCCCAGCAGTATATACAGCCCCAGTGGTTTATACAGCCCAGTGGTAGTATACAGGGCCCCAGAGGTATATACAGCCCCAGTGGTAGTATATAGCAGCCCCAGTGGTAGTATACAGCCCCAGTGGTAGTATATTGCAGCCCCAGCGGTAGTATACAGGCAGCCCCAGTAATGCAGGGCCCCCCCAGCCTGACTCCGGTCACCTGTAAAGCAAACTATACTTATCAGTGTCCCGCTGTCCGCGCCTGCTCGCTGCTGACATCCACGATCCTCCATCTTCATGCGTCTTCTTCCTGTTTCCTGTGCTCGTCGCAGGGAATGACGTCATTGCCTGCGACGAGCACAGAAACAGGAAGAAGACGCATGAAGATGGAGGATCGCGGATGTCAGCGGCGAGCGGGCGCGGACAGCGGGACACTGATAAGTATAGTTTGCTTTACAGGTGACCGGAGCGAGGCTGGGGGGGCCCTGCATTACTGGGGATGCGGGGGCTGCTGTATACCGATGTATACATCGGTATGTACCGATGTATACATCGGTATACAGCACTGACTCGCGTATAAGCCGAGGGGGGTACTTTTCAGCCCAATTTTTGGGCTGAAAAACTCGGCTTATACGCGAGTATATACGGTATCTTATAATCTCATATTGAAGGCTTAATTTTTGTTTTATTTTCTTATCTCAGATGCAATGTTCTAAGGTTCTGAAAGGACTGTGTTATAGGTAGGATACTGTGAAAGGCATGATAAATAAAAGTTTTCATGACATATTTCTGAGAAGGAATGGCTTGTGGAACTTCGAGTGGAAACATTGCATCAGTGTTAAATTTGGTTTTAAATGGTATAAGAAATTTTGGAGCAGAAAAAAATAGAATTGGTTTTGCTCACAACAAGGTGCAATTTTATTTCTTTGAGCCCTCATTATCTGGAAGACCAAATTAAATTTGGACCTCACTGGAAATCCCATAATTTGACTTTGGGTCAGAGCAGAACAGCTACAACAGTTTTTGGTGTCCTTTGCGGGCTCTTGGCCAACCAGCCTTTGCAAAAGAAGTTTTGGAAATTGTTGATACAGGAAAATTTCAGTTGCAGCAATGGTAAGAAGCCTTTAATCTTACACCTTACTTCACACCCTCTGATTTCCTATATTTCTTAATAAGGCTGTAAAAAGGGTTGAAGAACTTCGACATCACCAGTAAATGTTATGTAATTTTCAGGTATTTCTTTACTAAAGTTGAAAAATAAAATAATTAGTTGGGCAGTACACTGTTCAAGGACTGTGTGTAGGTATGTAAGTGACTTTGAGTATTCCTGGAGTGTCATAGAAGACTAAGCTCACCATAGATTTTATACTAATATCAAAACACCCATGCATGTCTGAAGTAATCCCTGGTTCTGCTACATCCTGAGTTTGCAATGCGCAGTCACATTAATAAATATGTCCGATCACTGCAGCCTTAGGCTGCGTTGACACGTAGCATAATTTGCACATATTCCTGCATTTATGCACTTTTTAGTGCTTGCGTAAATGCAGTGAAAGGGATTGCTGGAAATGCATTCCAGCAAAAGCTAAGTCCTTTGCTGAAATGCGTTCACACGGTATGTATTACCGCATTATTTTTGCACACGCACTTTCACTGCAAAAGCGCGTGTACAAAAATAATTGACATGTGAATTCTTTGTGCCTTTCTTGGCACACTTTCCGATAGGCCACATTATAAAATGGGCAAGGGAAAAGAGCACCTAAAAAAGTGCAGCGTGTGAATGCAGTCACGATTTTTTGCGCCGTACACGTGCAAAAAAGCGCCACTGCATAAACATGCACAAATTACGTTGAGTGTGAATGTAGCCTAAGGAACACATTGGAGGAGCTACAGCTGTGAAGGCCACTTTACACACACAGATATCTGTGTCCAACTTCTGAACAGATCTCTGGTTGCAGTGAAATCATGGACACATTGCTCCATTTTGTGGCTTTGTACAAATGTAACAATGTGTCCATGATTTCACTGCACCCAGAGATCTGTTCAGAAGTTGGACACAGATATCTGTGTGTGTAAAGTGGCCTTGAGAGTGGGGACATCAATGAGTTCCTATTGTAACGCAACTTTGACATCAGGAAAACTCACCTTAGTTGAACTCATTGAACTCAATTCTACTAATCCAGAATTGAGTTCAATGATTCTGGATTATCAGATTATTTATTTTAACGCACCATGAAAGTCAACAATGTGGCAATCTGGCACATTTGAACTAAATGCATGTGCATTCCGGTAAATAATGATTCACCTCAATGAGCTCACTTGAGGTGAGTACACTGAGTTCAGTATAAAAATTCTGCACTTAGGCTGGGGTCACAGTACCATTTTTCACATGCATTTTTGGAGACCTGCATTTTCAAAAACGCATGTAAAAAACGCACCCATAGGCCCCCATGTTAAAAAACGCATGCCCTAATAGCCAAAAAGCATGTGTGACTGTCCCATGCGTTTTTGGAGCATATCCAAAAACGCATGCGTTTCTGTAGAAAACGCATGCGTTTTTGTAGAAAACGCATGCGTTTTTATAACATGGGTTCCTATGGGAAACGCATGCAAAAACGCATGTACAGTTAGTACCTTTTAGTGCCATTCAAAAACGCATGCGTTTCCCATAGGAGCCCATGTTAACAAAAACGCATGCGTTTCCGGAAACGCATGCGTTTTTGTTAACATGGGCTCCTATGGGAAACGCATGCGTTTTTGAATGGCACTAAAAGGTACTAATTGTACATGCGTTTTTGCATGCGTTTCCCATAGGTACCCATGTTATAAAAACGCATGCGTTTTCTACAAAAACGCATGCGTTTTTCAAAACGCTCAAAAAAATACTACATGCACTATTTTTAGGTGCAGATTCAAAAACGCAGCCAAAAACGCAGGGAGCCATCAGAGACCTTAAAAAACTCATGCTGACATGAAAAACGCATGTAAAAAAGCATGCGTTTTTAAAAGGTACTAAAAAAATGCATGTCAACTGTGACCCCAGCCTAAATCTGCATCTCTTGGCAGAAAAATGCACCAAAAATGCTATTTATTTATGCATTTTTAGTACAGCTTTGTCAGAAAACTGCATGCAAATCGTTTTGCCAGCAAAGTCAATGAGAATTTTGAAGTTTTGTGCCTGTTTGCTTTATTCTCTTGCACATTTGGTGCAGAAATAAATATGCAACGTGTCAATTTTTGGTGTGTTCTTTCAGCCTATTACCACCTCAAATGCATTAAAAATGCATGAAAAAACACAAGCCACAAATGCGTCACAAAATGCATTGCGTTTTTTTTGTCAGGTGATACAGATGAAAGCATTGAATACAATGCATTAGAATGGATTAGGACATGTGTGCTCATTCAGTATTTGGTTGCGAACATTTCTGCACCAAATTTGCAACTACTTGCAGAAATACAAACTAAAAAACACTTTCCATTAATAACGTGCATTTGACACATTTTTTGTGCAATTTAGACATGAAACATCATGCAAACCCTTATGTAAGCAAAGTCAATGAGAATTTAGACGTTTTGAGAGCAGATTGCTTTTTTTACCATTGCAGATGTGGTGCAGAAATAAATTTGCAGCACATCAAGTCGTGCTGCATTTTTGCAGGATATTTTCATCCCAAATGCATTAAACTGCATAGAAAATGCATAAAATATGCATCGAGGTTCTGGCGCATTTTTCTGCCAGGAGATGCAGATTTAGTACAAAAATTTCTGCAACCAATCACTCAACTGGCGCACATGTGTAATCCCATACGTGCATCTGAGTTCAATGTGTTCATCTGCATCTACTGACTAGACATGAGCGAACTTCTGAGTGGTCAAATTTGGTTTGTTGAATGCGGAATGTTTACCGAATTGTTCGATGAACTGTACGCCAAGCCTTCCAAACCCCATAGAAATCAATGGTAAGAAATAAGAAACACATAGAAAACATCTTCAAAGGATTTTAAACGCTGAAAAAAGCTGCTCATATTAGTGCTACACACCAGGAAAAGGGACAACAATCTACCTAGTGTAAAAATAGTGTCGTGGTGTAGCATGGATGCTTGAGATATTTTCTGTGCCAGTCTGCACACTCTTCAAAATCAGTTGAAAATACAAAGTGGCTCACATTCACTTAAATTTCACAGGTGGGTGAAACTCAATTCAAATTGACAGATGGATGATTCAAAGGGGAAAAGTGGCATCATTTTTCTACATCAAGTAAAAAGAGGAGGAGGAGTAAAAGGAGGATGCGTTACAGGAGTAGGTATGTTAATCAGACAGCCATGCTGAAGGAATGCAGCACACAGCAAAGAGACCCTGACAAAAGTCCAACTTTTCAAAAAATTGGGGTCACATCAGAGCAAAGTAGTATGTATCCAATAAAACATTTTGTATTGGGCCATAATAGCAGCAAGGCAGCAGGCCACGGCCCAGCATTTCAAGGTTGAGTATTTAGGAAGTAGTGCACAACTATCGTGAGCAGGTAATGTGATCAAAGAGTTCTACTAAAGGAATACACCACACAGCAGAAAGACCCTGAGGGAGGTGCAGGCGGAGAGGTTATGTTGCGTTCATGAAAAGGTGGTGCTCCCGATGTTTTACAGTGCTCAACACCAGTAAGCATATCCACTTCCAAAACTGCTGACAGACTGACAATCACACTAGATGTTGCAGGTAAAGAGGTGGATGTTGTGCAGCCAAAGGTCTGTTTGACAACGTTTTCCATAGACACGGAGGATGAAGAAGCCACAGATGCCCTTGATTGGGTGCTTATTGGTTGAGCAGGCCCGCTAAGCTGCATTTTAACATGGTGATCTTCCCACTGTATCTTATGCTGCATGCCCATGTGATGGTTCATGTACTTAAATTATTGATTGCTCTGCTTCTATTCAAATCTTGCTTACATATTGTGCAGATAACATGAGTTGGGTCATCCTTAGCGATCTGGAAAAAGGCATAGGCTAAGCAAGGCTTATCACCCATGCGACCACCACGGATTATGCACAGAGGAAGAGTTGTGGATGAGGACCCAACTGATGATGTGCAACCTAATCTCATCAGCTTTATCCTCCTCTTTCACCATCTCTGCAGCCCATAGATCTACTGTAAATGCCTACAGTACCTCAGACAGCGCACATACTATACGTAATGTACGTAGAGTATGTGCGCAGCTCTCAGAGGAGCAGGCGGCTCCATTGAGAAAATTGTACAGCGCCGCCAGGAGCCGGCTAACTGTACAGGGAAAATTAACATATCACATGCCATCCTGAGTGGCCAGCATGTCTCTGGGGGGTGGGCACCCCCTAGAGACATGTTGCCCACAATTATTACTAATATTTAATCTTTTTAACAGATTTTACAGCTTGCTCATCTCGCGACAGCAGGGATGAGCAAACTATACGGTTACCGCATTGCTCCGGATTACACATTCAGAGCAATCTGGTAACTGCATTGTGGTTTACCACACACATTTTGCAAGGAAAATGTGTGTGATGGCAATTGCGGTTACCGCATCCAAATCTGGATGCCCGCAATTACTATTCCAAATGTGACCCTAGCCTTAGTATCATGCATTATTTTCAGTGTGCGTCACATGGACCTCGCATAGACTTCACGCATGTAAAATAGTCAACACACGGATAGCACACAGATGAAACATGGATGATACATACGTATGACCACATGGATGGTGAAACAAAACATGCCAAACTTTGTTTTTTTCAACAGACGTGTGAAGGGGGCCTGGAGAACAGACTTGTTGGTCTAGGGAAACAGGGCAGGAAGAAGCTACTAAGTACCTACCGTACTTCTGCCTTGCCCTGTTTCTGTAGACTAACAGGTCTGTCCCTCAGGCCTCTTCACACGTCTGTTGACAAAAAAGCAAGTGTGGCATATTTCGTATGATCATCCATGTGTATGTCATTAGTTATCCTAGTCTTATCATCCTTTAATTTTAAAGCATGTTTTATTTGAAACACCACAGCATTTGAAGCCACAAAACCTCCTATACATGCTCTACAGTAATTTCAAATAAAGATTTTCCCATTTTCCCATACAGTCAGGGGTGCACCAAGCCCCTCTGCCGCCTGAGCCGCGGCACCGGCAGTCATTGCCGGCCGCAGCCGTGAGTACCGGGGGGGGTGCTGATGAGCCGTGGGCAGCGCTGCCGCCCTTCTGTGCCTCCCCCCGGGTCGC
>JARQOC010000006.1:152347976-152409442 GCA_033576535.1 Allobates femoralis
ACACCACTGGGCCCTGTATACACCACCACTGGGCCCTGTATACACCACCACTGGGGCTGCTGTATATACTGCTGGGGCCTGTATATACCACTGGGGCTGCTGTATATACTGCTGGGGCCTATATATACCACTGGGGCTGCTGTATAACCCCTGGGGCTGCTGTATAACCCCTGGGGCTGCTGTCTAACCCCTGGGGCTGCTGTATTACCCCTGGGGCTGCTGTATTACCACTGGGGCTGCTGTATTACCACTGGGGTCTGTATATACCACTGGGGAGGCTGCTGTATACCACTTTGCTGGGGGCTGTATACCTGTGCTGGGGTCCACCCTCGGCTTATACACGAGTCAATAGGTTTTCCCAGGTTTTGGGGGCAAAAGTAGGGGGGTCGGCTTATACACACGTCGGGTTATACACGAGTATATACAGGTAGTAATCCTACAATGTCTGCTGGACATGGTATGAGGAGGTTTATGGCTCAGTCAGTACACACTCCATACTTCATGGTAAGGGGAGGGTTTATGGCTCAGTACACACTCCATACTTCTTGTTATTAACCAGTTAATGCTCTCTTGTCCACCGCACTGCAGTGTCAAAAGAGGACAACAGCGAGACAAGCAGGAACATGGCATCAGAGAGTCCCTGACCTCGAAATAGAAGATCCTCAGATCCTGGTATTGTGACATAATATTAAGAATAATACTTTTTGCATTTATATTACAATATGAACTCCACAGCACTTTACGTACATCATGAACACTGTCCCCATTGGGGCTCACAATGTAAACAACCTATCAGTATGTCTCTGTAGTGTGGTTGGACGAACCTTTTATAGGTCCCCGTTAAATTAAATTTACTTTCAAAGTATGCTGACATTTTTATTCCCAGACATATTTCGGGGGGGGGGGGGGTGCCGTTTGCCTTACCTTCCTAGGGCACCAAAATGCCTTGTCCCGGCACTGATATGGAGGACCCTATAGAGTCTGCACCCAAACACCCATACAGTAGGCCACCTTAGTACAGGGGACCGTATATTCAGTATGTCCCAGGGGGGTGGAGCCTAGATGAGCAGGAGACGAGGAGTGACAGTTAGAAGACTAGTCAGTCAGACGGTGTAAGACAGCAGAGAAGACGGACGCAGGGGAACCTGCGACTGTGACAGGAGGGCACTTCTAAGGAGAGGGGTGATTCAGACGGAGAAGGGGGCCACTCCTGGACTGGTCGGAGCCAACTGGAGACCCAGGTCATCACCGGTACTCTAGAACCCAGGAGGTTAGTTAACGTCTTTCCCTAACCGCAGACCGGCAGGCTGTGGACCCGACATAAGGGAGCCACAGCACCCATCAAGTAGTTCAACATCAGTCCTGCAGCTCTGTTCATGATGCTGAGAAGTACAGAGACTTTAAGCAACAGACCCTGAGGACAAGAGACTAGACTCACTAGTGGGAGTACAGAAGGCCATCAGGGCACAGAAGGGATAAGGACCAGGAGAGCCATTTTAAGGACACCTCTGACAGACTCTGGAAAAGCCTCCAAAATCCGCGGCTACGGCCCCGGTTAATCCAGACTGTACCGTGTACCGATTTCACCTGGTGCAAGTAAAGAACTGTTTGAGCTGATCTGGTGTCTGGTCTCCTTTCATCCGTCGCCCGGAGGGCCTTTACAGCATCATAGAGGTGAGGACTACAACTCTGCCTGTGGAAAGCTGAACTACCAAAGTTGCATTTTCATCACCTCAGCAGTTGGCCACAGCACTTGTAACCCTATTACCAGGAACCACAGGTGGCATCACATTACAATTCCCCAATCATCATCACTCCCACCCGCCATTGAGGGTCCAGGGCACGGAACCGGGAACCAGCCATGATCCCCACCGAAGTAACCAACTGTCCCGGTATCCGAGTACCCCCTACCCTGTCGACCGACTCACACTTACACTTCCTACAAACACTTTAGACCCATTGTGCCCTTGTCTACCCATTTTCTTTTAGATAGTACATTGCAGTTGTCAGGGCTGCAGCCCTAAGGATCACATTGCAGACATGATCCAAGGGGCTTGCAGGAATGGGAGTCACTTGACCCTCTGGTCCTCATGGCAACATTCAGTCAATTGCAATGACATCAAAGGGGCTCAATCGGCAGGGATAGAGTATGCAATCTCCCTCCCACCCCCTAAGTGACATGATCGATATTGATTGTGGCATTTAAGGGGGTTAAAACAGCAGGGGAAATGCAGGGACCTATTCCCCTCACCTTCTACAGATGGCATGAGGCTGGGGGAACAGTTACTGCAGGTCACACCGCCCACTCTGCATACTGATTGGAGGATCACGCATCAAAGCACAATCTCTCTAGAGGGCTGAAGAGGAGTGACCATGCAGTCTCTTTGCTCCAACCTATGATCAGAGTTCTTAGAGTCCAAACATAGGCTGGAACTCAATGATTCAATCAATTTCATTTCCTGAATCATTGAAATTGCTGTGATTAGCTGTTCAGAATTGAACAGCCAATCACGACGATTGCAGTTGCGAAATTGAAATCCACCCCGCATTGGCTTTAACTCATGTAATGCTGTATGAATTAGCAGGTAGCTTCACTGAAACTCCGTTTTTGCAGTAATAGAGAAGGATTTTTGCCTGAATAATCCTATACATCCAAGGTTGGTAAGTCCCACTAACCTTAGACATATAGGAATGTCCAAATTCATGAAGGGGTTAAAGATATAAAAATGAAATGGCAACATTATCAACATTTTTGCCAAATTTCTGATTTTTTCCAGAAATAAATGCAAAATATTTACCATTATTATGTAGTCCAATATGTCACAAAAAAAATCTTAGAATCGCTGGGATCCATTGACGCGTTCCAGAGTTATAAACTCATAGATAGATTGCAATACTAGTTGGAATTGAAAAAATATTGCCTGGTTATTAAGGTAAAAACCATGCCCTGGCATATAGGGGCTTAAAAAATATATATTTTTTTAAAATGCACTTTTCAGGTTACCTATAGAATCCCATAGGGAAAATTAAGCGCTACAATATTTTTGAAGGGATGAATTTTCATAAAGTAATATCTATTTTTCTTGAACTGTTAAATACATCCAATTTTTACCGTAAAAAATAAAACAGCCGAAACTTTCTGTGTTTATGCTTTGTAAGAATGTATTTTTTGCAACTTTTTTTTTTTCAGATTAGAACCTGTGTTCTACAGTATAAGCAAAAGCTATGAAATTTTCAGAAATTTCTTGCACATGCTTGCATTGTTTTCTGACTTCAAAGTTTCTGTAATTTGCAGAATATTAGTTCTTTCAGGCTAGGGTCAAACGTGCTTCAGCCCTCAGGCTGATGATTCCGTTTAAAGCTTAGTTTTTCTTAGCGCATAGCGTTAACGGCATGTAACGCTATTCGCCGGCTGCCTATTCATCGCTATGGATACCTGACGCCTCACGCAGCTCCACTTACAAGGACCAAATATGCGCTATTGCAGAGCGCACAGGATACACGCATTGCTTTCCTGTGCGCTCAGCAAAACGCATATACTGCCCTTGTGTGTGGAGCCATGGCGTTAAATGCAGTGAACGCTATGCGCTAAGAAAAATTAAGTCTTAAATGGAATTGTCAGCCTAAGGGCTGACGCAGGTTTGACCCAAGCCACAGTGTATTTTGCAGCATTTTTTTTACCCATAAAAAGCAAAAAGCAAGTGCAAAAAAACAAGAAAAAAACATATTTTTCAACATGTTTGTGCTGTTTGTCTGCTGCATCTTTATTTAATAATTCAAATTTGGTTACAGAATATAGTAGGTCAAATACACATGTATTCTTTACAAAAAAAAACCCACCTATTTAAAAAACATCACAGAGATACTGGAAAACTGAAGAAAAAACCTGCAGCTTGAATGCGGCAGTTTTACTGACAAGTGAACAGGCTTGGATACACAAAAAAAGCAACAAAAATGCTGCTTATGAACAGAACCTTTGCCTATATGGAGAACAACAACTTAGGTCGGCTTCACACCATGGTTTTGTGGTGTCAGGTTCTGTCAGGTTTTAATCGGACAGAACCTGATCCGGTTTTGGCCCCATGTGTCACTATGGTGCCGAATTGGCCTTATTTGGCCTCTGGTTTTGTGCTTTTCTGGGAGGATCCGGTTGTGTTCGTTTTTTGCACCGGACACAAAATCGTAGTCTGCATCATTTTTTGTGTCCAGTGGAAAAAAAAATGTTCAAAACCGGATCGCCCCGGATCCAGCAAAGAAAACGGATCGTTTCCCAGATGCCTTTTACTGAAGAGCGGCTGTTCTGAAATGCAGCACCATGAGAAGCTCCACGGCTGAAATTTCAGCACCACAAGCATCTATCCTGCACACGCGAGCTGAAATTTCCACACTGCAGCAGAGACACGCACAAACGAATCCTGTACAAAACCAGATCGGAGGGCATATTTGCCCTCAGTTTGTGCTCGTCTGATGCTGTCAGGTTCTGTTCGGTGCATCCTGCAAAACATCGGACAGAACCTACAACTCCAAACCATGGTGTGAAGCCAGCCTTAGCCACATTGTTAAGCAGTTACCTAATAATTTCAGACTCCTTGGATGGCAACATTGAATATACCTATTTTCATATAAAAAGTTGTTACTTGCATACACCTAAAGTGCTATACAAAAGTACAAGGCTACAAGCACAGTTTAATCATTTCACCCCAAGGCAATTTTCCGTTTTCTGTTTTTTGTTTTTTCCTCCCCTTTTTCCAAGAGCCATAACTTTTTATTTTTATGTCAATATAGATATATGAGTAATATGATGAAGACTGGCACACCTGCATGTTTAGGTGCTAGCTAGAAAATAATAATATATAATAATAATGATCCGCTGCACACTAAACAGAATGACTAAAGGATATATGTGTGGTATATAGGAAACTAATGTAAGAGGAAACTGCTTCTGGATATAATATGAAATATGAGAATCTTAGTTTATGCATTGGCCATTGCATGCAAGCCCGGTAACCTGCTTCAAGGTGTGCTCATGTATACTGGGACCCGGTATACATGAAAATACCTTGAAGCAGGTTACCGGGCTTACATGCAATGGCCAATGCATAAACTAAGATTCTCATATTTCATATTATATCCTGAAGCAGTTTCTGTAGTGTTCATTTTCCTCTTCAAAATTTGCATTAGTTTCCTATATACCACACACATATGCTTTAGTCATTCTGTTTAGTGTGCAGCGGATCATTATTATTATATAGATATATGAGGGCTTGTTTTTTTGTGGGACAAGTTGTACTTTCAGATTAAATCCTTTATTTTACCATATAGTGTACAGAGAAATGGCAATAAATTCCAAGTGCGATGAAATTGCAAAAAAAGGGCAATTACACTGTTGTTTTGTTTTTTCCCCATGTTCACTAAATGGTTAAACTGATGTGTCGGTATGATGCCTCATATCGGTATCGGTATGAGTTCGTAGATACCAAACATGTATACTTTTTGCCCTACCTAAGTGGTGAAAAAAAATTCTGAAGTTTTTAAAGATAAAAACTTGCTGTTTTTTCACCACATTCCACGACCCGTAGAGTTCTCATTTTTCAGAATCTGGGGATATGTCATGGCTTATTTTTTTTGGTTTGAGCTGACATTTATAATGACATCATTTTGGGGTAGATAAGTTGTTTTGATCGCCCATTATTGCATTTTATTGTAATGTTGTCAAGATAAAAAAACGTAATTTAGGGGATTGGACTTTTTTTTCCATTACACATACATTTTGATAGATCGGGCATTCCTGAACACAGCAATACCAAATATTTTTTTTTTAATAGTTTTATTTTGAATAGGGAAAAAGGGGGGTGATTTGAACTTTTGTGTTTTTCTTTTTTCATATTTTTAAAAACATTTTATTTTTTCTTTATTTTACACTGCCCCCTATAGGGCCACAGTGCTGCCCAGTCTGATTGCTTGTCCTATGTACTGATGAGTTGCAGCTCTTCAGTATATAACAGAAATGATCACTGCCTGTGGATGCTGACCCTTTGCCAGGCTTCCATAGGAAATGATCCCAGACATCTTCCAAGGTCATTACAAGTTATGCAGGTGACAGATCAAGATCCTGTGATCACTTCATGGGATCTCTGATCACATTGAGAAACAGCGCGATCCCCTCCACAGGGCTTTGGATTGCACTGTCTGTAACTGACAGTGCAATCCAAAGGGTTAGCAATGCTGATCAGATCATGGATCTGATCGATGCTGTTATGGGGACGTAACACGTGTCAATATCGCTGCTGCACATGATGTTGCAGTGATATTGACGTGTGTGACAGGGCGTATCAACCAGCGATAAATCGCTGGTTGATGGTTGCCAAGTTTTAGAACCTGCTCTAAAATTTGGAGATGGTCGCCCGGTGGACATGTAGCATTGCTGCGTGTGACACCGGGAGATGAGCGAGAAGTCAGCTCCCAGCGCCTCCCAGCAAGCGCTGGGAGCTGGTATCCATGGTAAACAGCGGGTAACTAAGCGCTGCACGGAGCTTAGTTATCCGCTTGTTTACATGGTTAACAGCGATCTCGCTGGTGCTGATCGCTGGTGAGTCTGCCTGTGTGACAGCTCACCAGCGATCAGCCTTCAATGTCGCCAGCGATGAGATCGCTGGCAACATTGATGTGTGTGACGGCCTCTTTAGAAACACATCTCACATGATGATATCGGCAGAGATTTGAGAGGGATGATGTGAGCTGAGCACGGGAGCTCCCATCAGAAGGAAGGAGCCGGCACATGACATACCCAGTATGTCATGTGTTGGAAAGAGGTTAAATAAGGCCAAATTGGAATTGTACTGCCCTTGCCCAATGTTCTTCATGAGGAAGGTTACATCTGCATGTTTTTTCTTAGCTTTAATAAGGCTGAAGAAATAATCACAGCATCCTTCGATTGGACTTGTAAATTAAATGACACTCAACAATACAAGTTTATAGGTACCATTACACGTAGCAATATCGCTGCCATATGGCTGGCAATTTGATGTGAGCGCGCATGATCCGGGCACTTTTTTGCACATTGCCGTCGCCCTGTCACACATAAACATATCGTGTGCAATGTCCGGCGATCCTGCGTTCCGGAAATTCCCTGCCGCAGACCGGAAGCAATTTCACATACCCGCATCACCGCCAAATCTGTGCGTCACACGCCTCCACCACATCAGCGATGTGAGCGTAGAGTGTGAGCGCGCCGAGGAGACAGGCGTGCTAGAGTGTTGTACACCGCGCCCCTACCTCTCCAATTTGCCAACTCAACTGCGTCATCATTGGTCAGCCTTGTCAGGAAGTCTGCCCACTATATGACGCATGTGCCCTTTCTACTATGTCGCTATTCAAATATGGCACCTTAGCCATGGCCAGAAAATGGGAACGCAGGAGTGACCATCAATTGCGGCAGACGGGGCACTCCAAAAGAACGCTCCGGCACACCTCTGGAATTGCTTTCAGATGGCATGAGCTCGTTTTCTACAATGCTATCGCCCAGTCACACGCCATGATGTTCAGAAATCCCCTGATGGAAATCGCCTGATTTCTCAGCAGAGCAGGGCAATCAGGTGATGCACCACTGGCATTTTCACGCCGTAAAATCTCCCTGTCTTACGCCACTACGCATAGGTGATGTGGTTTCTACATCGCCGAAATACACAAATTTACAGCGATATAGAAGCGATTTTGCCACGTGTGATGGTACCTTATGAGTGCAGAAAGAAAAAAAAGAGCAGACAGACAATCTGTTAGCCATCTATTTTTTACAGATACATTACTTTCTGTGGCATAAAACACTGTAAATGATCCTGTAAATGTAGAATTATAGCTACTAGGAAAAGAAAAGATTAGAAGACCCAAGAAGGAAAATGCACACTTGCTTAGCACACACATGACATATGAAATACCAAATAGATTTAACTTGTCCTACTCTCCTGGATAAAAATCGATCATATTATTTTAAATATTAGTGTGACCGCAACCTAAAAGAGATTTGCGATTCCTAAAACCCTTCAAATTACTGCTTCCTCTTTGCATTTCCCCCTTTTTACCTGTTCTCTTAGGGCATTTTCACACTGCGGTGTGATCAGGTCTGGGCTGTCAGGGATGAACCCCGGACTGGATCCGCACACAGAACCAGAGGGCTAATATGCCCTCCGGTCCGGTGTGCAGCCTGATGCAGCTGCCGCTGCTGATGATTCAGGACTGCAGCTCGCGAGGAGCTAGCTGCGGTCCTGAAATATAACAGCGGCGTGCAGCCTCCGGTGTCCGGTTCCGGGATCCTCCTGGATCGGGGAAATCCGGCCCCATAGGCTCCCATGTTAAGGGAGCGCCGGTTTGCCCCGGAAGGATTCGGGGGATCCGGGGAATCCGGTGAAATCCGGTGGAATCCAGGAGACACCAATTATGGGGAGATTGTTCTCCCCGGATACAAAAACGTTGCAAGCAACGTTTTTGTATTCGGGAGGAAAATCCCACTTCTCCCTGATTCTACCGGCGAGATGGAAGCCGGATAGCAGATAGCTGCCATCTGGCTCCATCCGGCCCCATAGGATACTATGGGGCCAAGGTCTGGTCTGGGGCTGTCACCCCTGACAGCCCTGGACCGGACCTGAACGCAGTGTGAAGCCACCCATAGGCAATTGGCTTTGCTATAGACAATTGGGTTTTAACTGTTCTATACCAAGTCAGAAGTAAAACAAGAAAACATGAAAAAATTATCTAAAGAACAAAAAGTCAGGGCATAAAGAAGAGATTAGCTTAATAATTATGTTCAGAGTTTTACAAAGTACTTGAGGGCATTCCGCTAATGAGATCAATTGGATTGCTGATTGATTTCAACCATTCTAATCTGCATTAACTTTAGTATTTCAAGTAGAGAATCATTCAGATAAAAATACCATAGTTCTATTAGCTACTTGAAAAAAAATCTTTAAAAACTGGCATAATTAATATGCTAACTATAAAGGGAAAGTTCTACAAGCAAGTGTATTAAAGTATCAGAAATGAAGTGTAATGAATTGGAAACAGTTAAGACTCAGCTTGCTTAATTAATTTTATGTTTACTAATGCTCAAGGGGCTAATGATTGTGGTCATGTTTTCTGCCCCTACATTGCTTAGAAAATGATTCATAGAGCTTCTGTTGTGAAATCCAAACAGTATAGACTGGTGCACATGGTTGGAAAATGTTTACTATGAAACTAGCTGAGTGTAAACTCTACAGCAAGAAGTAAAATTAATATAGATTTTTCATGTAGCACATACATGAGTTGTTTGAATTTTAGCATATGATTAGGTGCTATGTCTTTTTACTTCTACAATTTTATCAAGCGTGGTAGCAAAATCTCAAAGAATACAAATATAACTATAAAATTAATTTTTAATTGGTTTTCTGCAGTCAAATTGTCTTTAGGAAAATAAAGTATGGCTAGAGAATAGAAATTCAGCACCTAATTGGTCTATATAGCCCTATTCCTATGCGAATATTTATTTCACTTACACAAAATGACAGTTTTCTATTCATTTGTGTTATATGAGTGTTTCATCCTTTTTTTAATGTACATAAGAAATGGTTCTGATCCACTTAAATGTCTACAGGGACCATATGACTAGAGATTAGTGAATCTCCCTGAACATGTTCGCCAATTTCAAATTTGGTTAAACATGACTGATGTGACTTTCCCAAAAATTCAGCGTATGCGGCTGTTTGCAAAATATGTTCAAAATTTAAAATGGCACTAAAACTTCCCTGTTTTCTTTGGGCCAAAATGTTTGCCAGAGGACTTGCTAGCTGGGGACAACACCTTATCATATGGTTAGGAGTTTCCCCAGCCATCGGGTCTACCTGCTTGTATCAAGGTATAATTTCTTGGCGCTTTAAATTATTTTTTTTTAAGCTTCCTGAAGTTTGCAGGTGTTTTGACACCTGCATGGTCTAACTTTTAGAAACAGTGCCAGATTTCGCAGTGGCTGGGAAGACCAGGAAGATTACAATGTCCTTAAAAGATCCATTCATCCATTTAAAACAGCTTAATATTTTTTGGGGGATTTTTTTTAATACTTATTTATTTTTTATTTTTTTTATTATTATTATTATTATTATTATTATGAATATTATTATTGTTTTTTTATTTTTTGGAGAGTAAACCTTTATTATTGTAGAGGGTCAGCAGCATGCAAGGTCATCTGTTATACACTTATGTGATATCAATTCATATAAAAATAGCCTATGGCCTTAATATGCTTCACATTGATGATCTTATAGGTCTGTTCACACTGATGAAACACATAGTATAAATATTGATTATTGAAAATGTGCAGTCACTATTTTACATCATAACAATAATAATATTATTAATTCAATTATATAGTGCTATTAATTCCATAGAGCTATACATATATTTGAAACACTGTCCCCACTGGGACTCACCTTTCATGACATACATCTACAATACAGACTTTTGCCAAGTGCACAACTGTGTTATATGCTTAAATCATTGTAAAGTAGTTCTTGCATTGCTCAGTGCCCACTATCATTATTCAGCATTCCAGATGAAGTGGTGGTGAATGGTGACCATCACCTGAAACTTTTTTGTTTTAATCCTTATGTTGCCTACAAAGATGTCATGCTTCAATAATCACTGCACCTAACTGCAATCCAACTGTTATACCTTGAGGCTTGGGAGTTGAATTTGTTGTAACAGACAGTGATATTAGTTCTGTAACCCAGCCACCACATAGATGGGTTAATTAGGAAATAGGCAAGGTTAAAAGATTGTTCAAACATTAATATTCAGGTAGTGATTGCTTGTGTCTGAATACTTTCAGTAGAAGAGGTGGACTTCTTAGGCAAAGGAAACACACAAAGCTGTGAAGCTTAGACAGTTTCTCACTGCCATCTTAGCAGTGCAGTACAAGAAAGGTACATAATCTGCTACTACAGTTGAACTTGCTATAGTGATGGCATTACACAGTAGTTTGTTGATGGATTCCCTGAAATCCATGCCTGATCTGGAGGAGGTCATCTTCCTAACCACTTCAGGAGCAGAGAGTGGGTCAGCAGAACAAGACCCAGAGTAGCATGCAGAGGAGATGGACACATATGTCACCTGAAGCTCCATTGCGCTACACACTTTAGGTCTCATCTGCAATGAGGTGAGAATACAATTCTGGGCTCTGATGCCAGATGAGGACCTAAGGAGCTCAAATCAGTCAAGAGGTGACCCTTTTCCCTATGCCTTCCAGGACCAGAAGCACCAGATATCAAACTGCATGTGATCTTGAAGCATGACTAGCTGGTTTCCACCTGCAGCCGGTGCCGCAGCTGCTGGATCCCATTCTCTATTACCACCAGGACCAGGAATATGAGGAGGAGGTCAGGGAGGAAGCGGATGAGGTAGAAGAGGCAGATGGTCCTATTTCTCCGCCATGTGTAGCATCCCATCAGGAGGCCTTTGTCTGGGACAATGCCATGTGTGGATCCCTTTCCTCCTTAAGCAACTATCTAACAAGGCATGAATCACCCTGTCCTGTGTCCTTTATTGAGGAGACTTGGCTGGCGGATGCCATCGTGTGGAAATGGTTGCATGGGCCTAAGACTAATAACAACTATGACCATTGTACATGAGGAAGGTGGTGGCATTCTTGCAGGATAAGAGGTTTGCTTTTATAGTGGAACAAGGTATGGGGCTTTGGTGCTATGTCAACCAGTCCACCCTGCTGTGAGACAATCTTCTCCAAAGACTATGCATCATCTTTGTCGGGGAAGATATCATTTTCATGAAGGTGTGGGGCAGCAAGGGTTGGTTCACAGTTGGCATAAGTCAGGTTGGTACTACCGGTGGCTTTGCATAGTGGCAGGATGAGGCTGACCTGGAGAGACTGTGGCATCAGGTGCAGCCGAGATCCTTCTTTGTTGGCCAGAAAACTGCACCCAAACCCAGAGGGCATGTTGGTGTTGCTCAAGCTTGTCCTGTCTGTCTTATAGTGTACGGACATTCCCTAGTATTTCCATCCTCTTCCTCACCCTTGGCCATGATGAAGTGTGCTGAGAGGCAGGTGGTGGCAGAGAATACCCCATCAGGAGTAGAGACCCCCACAGTGGAGTACAATCCCCAATACCAACCTTCGGCCTTGGCAAGGGTGAGAACACTGTAAGACAGTTGCATTTTTTTATATTTAAAAAAATGTAATGATAAATCTAGCAATGAACTACTGCTGCAAACGGCCCTAAATAATAACCATCTTAGAATTTTTGAAAACTGATTTTCTAAGGAACCCTGGTCCTACTAGTTATGTATTACGTAGAGAGCTATGCAAACTTATCCATACGATCAGTACCAACTGATCTCATCAGAAGGACGAGAAGCTTACTGCTTCATTAAGGGTATTTAGTTCCCAGCACTTGAATCAACCTACATTCCTTTTGTGCCTATTTTGTGCCTATCCTATTACCTGTCTGGATATGCTCAATCCCTCTGACTGAAAAGGTTTTAGGGTTACTATCATGCGAAAATTTAAAGTGTCAAGGTATTGTTTTCTTGTTCTCAAGATTGTCCACTCTTTCAGAGGAGTGTATATCCCTGATATGCTCTTGGGTTCTTTTTTTCAGGGGACGTGAATTCGAACCTGTATAAATTTTATTGCAGCCACAAGTTACACCTGTGATGTATTAGAGATGATATATTGCCAAATCGTATATTGTTTCAGTCTGTCCGCCGAACAGAATTCGGTTTGCTGCAGGAGTTCCTCAATAGGTTTCTCATTACCTTTTTACAAATATAACATTTTCTTAACGCACCTTGTTTGTCTTCATGTTACTTTAATGTATTGTAAGCATATCCTGCTATATCCATCAGGACATTTTTGGATTAATTTTGTCATTATAATTTTTTTCTTTTTTGCCTATTGCTTATTCTAGTTTTTGATGGCCTTGCTGGACATCACAGAAGACATCTCTAAGCAATTCACTTGGATTTAACCCCCCTGAAATTGAAAAGCTCTTATAATCACTAAAGTATGATTGGTAAGTGATGGCATATTTAAGTATGATAACCTTACTATAATGATCTTATGTAACTATCGAATGTTGATTGTATTTTTTTCACTGCGGCCCTTGAAAAAGGAATTCACCGAAACGGCGGGGCACTGGTCTGAGCGCTGACCCTGCTATTCAACACACATGGGTAAGCTTCTGTAATTGGATATGAGTGGTCACTCACATTTCAAATTGTTATAACTTCAGGGAATTAATGGTTGGCTGCAGTTTATTTCCTCCCAATTGGAGGACTGCAGTTAGGCCCTATATTTAGGTGAGAGGCCCCATTTTTCCAGTCGCCTTTTTTCCATGTGATGTAGCACAGAGGCATAGATGCTCATGAGGAGAACATAATTTTACCTCAATACAAGTCACTAGTGCGACCACAATTAGAATACTGTGTACAATTCTGGTCTCCGGTGTATAAGAAAGACATAGACATAGCGGGTGCAGAGAAGAGCGACAAAAGTCATTAGAGGACTAAGGGGTCTGCAATATCAAGACAGGTTATTAAACTTGGGGTTATTTAGCTTGGAGAAACGAAGGCTTAGGGTTGATCTTATAATAATGTATAAATATATGAGGGGACAGTACGGAGAACTTTCTAATGATCTCTTTACTCTTAGGCCTGAGACTGGGACAAGGGGGCATCCTCTACGTCTGGAGGAAAGAAGGTTTAATCATAATCACAGACGCGGATTCTGTACTGTAAGAGCAGTGAGACTGTGGAACTCTCTGCCACATGATGTTGTAATGAGTGAGTCACTACTAACATTTAAGAAGGGCCTGGATGCCTTTCTTGAAAACTATAATATTACCAGTTATATATACTAGATTCTTTGATAGGGCGTTGATCCAGGGAACTAGTCTGTTTGCCATATCTGGAGTCAGGAAGGAAATTTTCTTCCACAATGTGGAGCTTAGTGTTGCCACATGTTTTTTTTTGCCTTCCTCTGGATCAACATGTTAGGCTATGGGTTGAACTAGATGGACTTAAAGTCTTCCTTCAACCTTAAAAACTATGTTACTATGTTACTATATCAGAGTGGCAGTAACGTTGAGGGGGTATACTGGATGGGTTAACAAACCTAGCATTAAATCACCACTCTGTAATTGCTGTGAATAATTGTAAGGGTTAACTGTCTCAGACCAACACCTTGGCCTCACTGTACACCCATATATGATCCCTGTGTGGGATGGATCATTGTTTGTCTTGTCTATTTAAGATAAATAAATACATTTTGTAATACGTGAACTCCATTGTGCGATGCATGATTTAAAACTATGGACATATGTGCCCGCATTGGTCACTGCGCACACTGCATCGCCAACCAAGGTTCAAGGCGCTAACACAGTAGACGTCCATGGAGTGGTAGCAGTACAATGTACCCAGCAGCATCACCAAATTCACACACGTAGGGTGATTGTAGTGCATGGCCCATGGCACCCATCTACAATGTGTAGCCCAACATCTGACCTGTCATGTGTGGCACTATACTCCACACAGCGCTACTTAATAAATGCGGACAACCTAGCTTGCTCTATTCTATGGAGCGCGTAATTGCACTGAGTTTGCGGACGGTTGTGTAGCTGAAGATGTGTGTGGTGCTGAATGGACAGCTCTTCAAATATGGCGCGGTGTCAACTGACAGCCAATGGGAACACAGTAGCCCACACCAATCATCTCAGATGGGGCGCGGACTACAGCATGCTAAAGGCACCTCTATGGAAATTACAGCGACGTTCTTTCCATCACTATCGCCCTGTCACACTCCAAAACATGAAAATATCGCCTTGCCGATTGCGCCTGATTACTGAGCACTGTTCAGGAATCAGGCGACAGCCGATGGGCGATTTATCGCCGTGAAATTCCCCAATCACACGCTGCAACCATGAGGCAATTTCACGGCGATTGCGCCGGGGCGACACATCGCCTTTCAGATCTCGAGGCGAGATTGCGGCGTATGACGGTACCTTTAGACTTTTCAGCTAATCACCCAGACCAGGTATAGGGAGTCATTGAGGACTATGGATACCTATATATATATATACGGTATATATATATATGTGTGTGTGTGTGTGTACATATATACAAAAAAAGTTCACAGCAGCACTCAGTCACGGTCAATCTTATGTGTGTATATATACATATAGATATGCAAAAGTAATACACCTATGCATTTGAGAAAAGTTATAAAAACAAGCGTGGTCTGTGATTGAAGTGAGTCCTCCCACTTCCCATAAAAATAATAAAAATGGAGGCTTTGCTAAGTCCAAAGAAAGAGTGGCATGGTACGACAGGGACCCATCAGATCCAAGGTCAGCTTGCCGTGGTTGATGGGCAAACAGGTATTGGCCAATATGTGTAATAAGAACCTTACTTAAGAAAAATAAAATATCCAAAAAATGGAGGTTGGGTCCTAAGCAGGAGCTGCGGGGGTGCCACAGATGTTGGGGGCTAAGGCAGGAGCTGAGGGGGTGCCATGGTGGTTAGGAGCCAAGGCACAAGCTGTGGGGGTGTTGCGCCGGTCTCCGGTGGGCACCGCCATTATTATTTCCCAGCATGCATTGCCAGTCTGGCAATGCACGCTCTTGTGTCAAGAATTGTGCGCGAATCGCAGTCTGCGCATGCGCCGCGGCCATTTTATTGAAGACTGGAGAACATAGTACTGGAGTACATAGAAATGACTGCGGCGCATGCGCAGACCTCATCAGCGGCCATTTACAGACACTAGAGCATGCATTGCCAGACCGGCAATGCATGCTGGTAAATAATAATGGCGGCGCCCACCGGAGACCGGCGCAACACTCCCACAGCTTGTGCCTTGGCCCCCAACCTCCTTTGTGGTGGTGCTCCGGGGCCATGGAGGTTGGGTCCTAAGCAGGAGCTGCGGGGGTGCCACAGATGTTGGGGGCTAAGGCAGGAGCTGAGATGGAGGAGTGGTGACAGGACAAGCGGTGACAAGAGGAGCGGTGACAGGAGGAGCGGTGACAGGATAAGTGGTGACAGGAAGAGCAGTGACAGGAGGAGCAGTGACAGGAGGACAGATGGAGGAGAAGTGACAGGATGAGAGTTGGAGGAGCGGTGACAGGAGGAGAGATGGAGGAATGGGGACAGGAGGAGAGCTGACAGTAGGAGAGATGGAGGACCGGGGGCAGGAGGAGAGACGGAGGAGCAGTGACAGGAGGAGTGGTGACAGGAGGAGCGGTGACAGGAGGAGTGATGGAGAAGGTGGGCAGGAGGAGCGGAGACAGGAGGAGCCGGAACAGGAGGAGAGACGGAGAAGCGATGACAGGAGGAGCGCTGACAGGAGGAGAGATGGAGCAGCAGGGACAGGAGGAGCAGTGACAGAAGGTGAGATGGAGCAGCAGGGAGAGGAGGAGCAGTGACAGGAGGAGAGACAGAGGAGCGGTGACAGAAGCGATGAAGTTCACTTACGTTGACTGAACAAGTTCTGTCAGTTACAGTATGTAAACTACATACATATTCTAGAATACCAGATGCGTTAGAATCGGGTGACCATCTAGTTTACATATACACACATAACTCAGTATTGCAGGTTGCACCAGTTCAGACTAGACCTTGGGTGCTGTTCAGCTGTTTATTGGTATATATATATTCCTCTTGCCCCTGGCTGCTTCCACAGAAACCCGAGGGGCAGGAATGGCCAACTAGAGTTCTTAAGGTCTGAGAACATTGCACATTTTCTGGATTTCCTTAGCATTGTAGATGTGCCAATTTAATTACCTGCAAAGGTGATGGATGATTCCAGCACTTTTTGCAATCCTGAAAACATACACTGTTTGCGGCCTTGACAGCTGCACTTGGCAAGCCCTGTTCTACTGGAGTGGGTGTAGTGTCTTGCAATTCTTCAGGCCAAACGCCTATGGCTTGTTCACCAGTCTGTGTAGGGCAGTATCTCAGCACCTGTTTACAGAAACAGTCCGGCACACAAGGAGTGAACTCAAAAAACTTTACTATATACACACATACTATAAGTCCCAAACAAAAAAAATTAACAATATAATTAGCATATGCACATTACTAACAAAAACTCATGCCTTGCTCAATGACAACAAAAAAAAACTGGAAATTAAACAAGTCCCAAAAGTCATTCTTAGGCCAAAATACCCTGTAAGGGACGGGTCATTGCCTCCCAGACCCACCAACATGCATTTAGGAAGTTACTCTGGACCTGTTTATCTGAATTTTTATCCATGCCCTGGATGTTTGGCGCAGTTTCTGATGGTACTCTGCTGCTGGACGGTCTTGGGGGGTCACAGGGGCTACTCCTATAAGCACATTCTCTGCAACTACCTGCCCCCTCACACTCCATCACTGCCAAAGCTGGAGAAGATTATGGAGGAACTAGGGGATGACTACCCCCTCTGAGACAGAGAAGACTATGACCATATATGAGAACATCCACATGCCCTGTGGGTTTGGGTTCATCTGGCTAGCCAACCAAGAGATACTTTGGCCTCAACCGACCCCAACTTCCCTACAGGTCGGCCTCCTCCTGCCAATTCTCAACCCGACATATGCCAACTGCTAACCACTCTTTCATGCCCTGCACCTTCATGAATGTGACCTCATCCCCAACAAAATTGATACGTAGTCTTTGGGGAAGATCATTATGCTGCAGAGTGGCTTGGTTGATATAGCATCGATGTTTACTGCCATGTCCACTAGGAACCCATACCCCTTATCCAGTTTAAATACCACCGCCTTTCATGCATTGGTCGAGAAAGTCATTAGTCTTAGATGAAAGCAGCCAGTCCTGGGTGATGACATCTGCATAGTTGAATATCCTTCAGCAAATGCCAAAAGATGGTTGGGTGGTTGATGCCTTCTTGCATAGGTGCTTGCAGTGGGTACGTATCTCCGCATGGCATTGCCCATTTGAATGCCTCCAGAAGTGGTGAGGGGGGCCCACACAGTTGGGAAACATTGTCTTCTAGGTGCTCCTCTTCCTTGGACTCTCCATAAAGGTCATGGTCCTTGTGGTTTTTTGGAATGGGATCCAGTAGCTTTGACTGCAACACTGTCTGCAGCTGGATTGTAATCTGACATATTGCCAGATCTTTTGCAGTCTGACACATGGTGCTCCTGTTCCCAGATGAGGTTGGGTAAAAGTTACCTGACTTCTTCGACTCATTCCTCAGGTCTGCAATTTGCAACCAAACCCAGGAATGGATCTGCACCTGATTACAGATGATGTCCAAATTGGGAAGTGCAGTTGAGCTCCAAGTGATATAGATCTCACTCTCCACCTATTCTCCATGATGCCAATCTAGGTCTGGTGCTGCCGACCCACCTTATGCCCATAGGGTGGTTAGGTAGATTATAAAATCCTCTGAGTTGAGGTCAGCCATGCCTTGCAAGGAATCCATGAAGAAACGCGAGAGACACTGTTAAAGTTCTGCGGTTTTGGGTATGTTTGTATTGCTTTGAGTGCCCCAATTCAGACCCAAGCAAACAGTACTGGAATTGATTGTTTGCTCACTATTGTTGCCGAAAGCCTGGTTGCTAAGTAACACCCATATGTTAGGCCGCAATGTATATAAACTTGGTTGTGGATACTTTGTGGAGGCAGTTGCAGACAGTATTGAAGCGTTACATATTTGAAGTAAACGTATTGAAGAAAATAAATAAGTTTATTCAGGTCACAAATCACCACCAATTCATCTGAAATGCCGAATCAGGCTAGGGCCACACTGACGGTTTTATTTTATTCTACCGAAATCCGGTTAATACTTAGCAGATTTTCCAGAAGCGCATAGCGTTACTGCTATACAGCTCGGGAGAATGCTGCCCTTGGTAACCCAATGTGTACCATGGTTACCCTTCCACACACAAAACTGCTTGGACTGAGCTTTAGCTGAGCGCACAGAAAATGTTCACTGCAAGTGTCAGTGGAGGGAGAATACGTCGAGGTTTTGTACTCTGTGGAGCATGTTTGGCCTGCCGAAAAATGCAAAGAACTGAGACCTTTGCAGCTGCAAATAGTGATAAGTTGTATGAAATGCAGCACATTACATGTAACACAAAAAATGTTGTGTATCATATACGTGTCCTTGTGGCCTGATCTACATTGGGCTCACTACTCGTGAGTTCAAGGTACGGGTCCATGAGCACATAAGGGACATCCTAGCAGCTAAGGAGATAGAGTTTGGCGACCCGAATTTGAAAACATTCCAACACCACTTTAAAGAGAACTTGTCACCAACCACACATGAGGATCTAATTACAACACTGAATGCAGCATGTCTGCTGTATCCAGGCAAGGGGTCCCCCAGCCCTTGAGCCCACCTGTACCCCGAGTAAATGCACTTAGAAAACTTACATCCTGCAGCCATAAAGGAGGTGGCTAGAGGCTAGAGCCAAAGGGCAGATTCACACCCCCTGCATGTTTAATCTGCCCACCGCTGCCTCCCTGATGCCAATCATTGTCTCCCTCATCTGCTGCATAGTAAACAGAGCTTATTTTAGAAATGGCCGCTTAGCCCCGCCCCCTGCGGTGACGTCACCGCCTATACCCGCCCTGCTCTATGGTTAACATAGAGCAGGGCGGTATAAGCGGTGATGTCACTGTAGGAGGCAGGGCGGCTGGCCTCCTGCTCTGACATCACCGTCTTTCCCCAGGTTGAATCCTGACTGATGGGCATGCCCCCTGAGAAAGCTCTGTTAGGGAAACGAGTTGCGGCATCCCATACCCACCTGGTGACTGTGCAGCAATATGAATATGGGTAAGCCAGACTACTGATTGTGTATACATGAATGGGTAGTTGACTGGAAAGATGTAAGGGTCTCTTGCTGGGACAGATTAAGATCTATAAGAATTGCACTATAGTTCCCTAAAACCTACAACAAGGCAATTGTTCCCTAATAGTAATATTACTGTGTATATTCACCCAGCATACTACATCTAAATGTCTTGATTCCTGATGTAACATTTCCTTTTACCGTGCTGCATTTTTGTTCACCAGAGAAGAGTTAAACAACCTCCTGTCAAATTCTTGACTGATCCATGTACAGTATGTTACTTTTTAATTAAGATTTGTATGCAAAAATTAGCTTGCCGATTTTTATATGGTGTGTTTTTTCTAAATAAATAAAAAACATTGCACTTTACCTGGCATGTCTATTTGCATTGTGTTATTATGGATATTTATGCTAGGGTCACACTTGCGGCAGAATTGTAAAAAAGCTCAAAACCGGACCAGGAACCGCTCCCCATAGAAGCCCATTATGTTAACCGGATTGCTCTTCATGGAATCTGGTTAACACATCCGGATCTGCAGCCTGGGGTAAAAATCATACAGGCTGCAGTTTTCGGAGCGGTTTTGCTAACTGCAATGCGGTAACCGGATTGCTCCGGATGTGTAATCCTGAGCAATGCGGTTACCGTCTACTTTGTTCATGCCTGGGATTACACATCCGGAGCAATCCGGTTACCGCATTGCAGTTTACAACACACATTTTTCCACAAATGTTTGTGAAGGCAATTGCGGTTACAACATCCGGACCTGGATGCGGTCACCACAATTACCTTTCAAAGTGTGACTTCAGCCTTAGAAAAATATGGCTTTCTCTAGAAAAAAAAATATAGATTGTAGCTTTCAAAGTATAGTTTTGTTAAACTTTGTATTACCTGTCTGCGCATATTTATAGTTTAGCAAGGTGATCCTTGGAAATGGTAATCATTATTAACTATTTGGTATTATTGTTTACTATGGCTAGGGTCACATTTCTGTTTTGACCCTAGCCTGCCAGATTCCGGTTTTAACTTAGAACTTTTTCCAGCACCGCATAGCGTTACCACTATGCGGTGCTGGAAAACGCAGTCCCTAGTGACCTTATGTTTACCTTCACTACCTGTCACACAGGCAGCTGCTCGGAGTGCGCTTTACAGTGCCGCACAGGAAACGTTGCAGACAGCGTTTCCTGTGTGGCGCTGTAAAGCGCACTCCGAGCAGCTGCCTGTGTGACAGGTAGTGAAGGTGAACATAGGGTAACTAGGGACTGCGTTTTCCAGCACCGCATAGCGGTAACGCTATGCGGTGCTGGAAAAAGTTCTAAGTTAAAACCGGAATCCGGCAGGCTAGGGTCAAAACGGAAATGTGACCCTAGCCTATGACAATTATCCTACAAAATCCCTGATTTTATGCAAGTATACCTAGAAGATTTGATTCTGTCTTAAAAGCAAAGTGTGTTCACACCAAGTATTGATTTCATTTAGATTGTGAATACATTCAAAAGTTATTATGCTTAATGAATAAGTGCAACTCTTTTAAACATTTTTTCTTTTTAACATGTTTATAATTTATAAATAGAAATTTAAATCTAAATTTTTCAAGACGGATAATTTGAATTAGAACATATCTTTAACGTTACACAGATTCCACTTTGAACATACCGTATATACTCGCGTATAAGCCGAGTTTTTCAGCCCAAAAATTGGGCTGAAAAGTACCCCCCTCGGCTTATACGCGAGTCAGTGAAGGCTTGCGTATACAGGAGCCCCAGCAGCCTCAGTAATCCAGAGACCCCCCCCTCGCGCTCCGGAAACCTGCAAAGTAAAATCTTTATACTTATCACTGTCCCCGCCGCCCGCCGCTGCCGACATCACGATCCCCGGCTTCATCCGTCCGTCTTCTTCCGGCTTCCTGTTCGTCGCAAGCAATGACGTCAAGCCGGAAGAATACGGATGGATGAAGGCGGGGATCGTGATGTCGGCAGCAGCGGGCGGCGGGGACAGTGATAAGTATAAAGATTTTACTTTACAGGTTTCCGGAGCGTGAGGGGGGGGCCCCTGGATTACTGAGGCTGCTGGGGCTCCTGTATACTACCACTGGGGCTGCTGGGGCTCCTGTATACTACCACTAGGGCTGCTGTGGCTCCTGTATACTACCACTGGGGCTGCTGGCTCCTGTATACTACCACTGGGGCTGCTGGGGC
Organism: Allobates femoralis; assembly: GCA_033576535.1. NCBI lineage: Eukaryota > Metazoa > Chordata > Amphibia > Anura > Aromobatidae > Allobates > Allobates femoralis. The sequence continues at coordinate 152,370,003 of JARQOC010000006.1, forward strand.
TGCTGTATACTACCACTGGGACTGCTGTGGCTGCTGTATACTACCACTGGGGCTGCTGGGGCTGCTGTATACTACCACTGGGGCTGCTGGGGCTCCTGTATACTACCACTGGGGCTGCTGGGGCTCCTGTATACTACCACTGGGGCTGCTGGGGCTCCTGTATACTACCACTAGGGCTGCTGTGGCTCCTGTATACTACCACTGGGGCTGCTGGCTCCTGTATACTACCACTGGGGCTGCTGGGGCTGCTGTATACTACCACTGGGACTGCTGTGGCTGCTGTATACTACCACTGGGGCTGCTGGGGCTGCTGTATACTACCACTGGGGCTGCTGGGGCTCCTGTATACTACCACTGGGGCTGCTGGGGCTCCTGTATACTACCACTGGGGCTGCTGGGGCTCCTGTATACTACCACTGGGGCTGCTGGGGCTGCTGTATACTACCACTGGGGCTGCTGGGGCTGCTGTATACTACCACTGGGGAGGCCTGTATACCACTGGGGGGGCCTGTATACCACACTGCTGGGGGCTGTATACCTGTGCTGGGGTCCACCCTCGGCTTATACACGAGTCAATAGGTTTTCCCAGATTTTGGGGGCAAAAGTAGGGGGTCGGCTTATACACGGGTCGGCTTATACACGAGTATATACAGTATATTATTCCATTTTTACATTCATGAAAATGTTTTTATCCATCACCAGTAACACTGCGGTCACTCATTCCCATGTGCTAATTAGATTTTCTGTTAAACACTGGATAATATGTTACTTGTCAGTAAATGAAAGGATCAAAAGTATTTTCAGATTGAAATGTGTTCAATTGTGTGTTTGATTTGGCTTTGAAGAAAAGGATATGATGAATCAAAAGTACAATGGAGAATTTTTTTGTAATAACACTGTGATTCTTGTCTTCTTCACTCAGGATAGTACATATTAATTAACTAAGCCATTGCTAAGCAACTCATTTAAAATTTTACATTAAGTCCAGGTCTAGAATGACATCATAAAATGAAAAAAGTAAGAACCTTAGAAAACCTTCATGAAAATGTTCCTATCAGACTTATCTGAAGGAAAACATGATGACTTTCTCAAAGTCACAGGGAAAATAAACAGAATGTTGTCTTGTAGTTATGAAAAGATAAAATAAAACATCAAATAAGAAATACAAGATAAGATGGACATGTCCTGGTAAAATCTAATATTTTCTTAGTGCAATATAAACAGACATCTTGTTCCTTCGCAGTATAGAGGCCAAATGTATGTCCATCAAATGATAAACCTACCCTGAATTTGGCATCCAAGTGTTTGTAGAAAACAGCTGTCCTCCAACTGTGGGTCTTATTTTTTTAATTTTTTTTATGTGTCATTTCTTATTTATGATTTGTCACCATAACGTTGTGTTGTACACAGCATGTCACTTTGTGTCATGAGACTTTGCACATTCTATCCAAATGAGATGACAGAAGATGAAATCGGGCAACCTGATGTGTGTCAGATGACACAACAGTTAAAACTTGCAAAACATATTTGCTAGAGGGAATATAATACATAGTGGATCTGGCCTTTCGATAACAAATATAAGGACCCCAGGCATATGGTTGAGATGGTTTTCGTTCTATCAGCAACAGACAGATATTCGCAAAGTAAGAAAACTATTTTCAGATAGGTAATGAAATGAGCCTGGAAAGTCCATGTCACAAGTTGTCTAGACAGTTAAACTTTAAAAGCACCCATCTGTTGGACAGATAATGCACAAGTAATCGCCTTCAGCAACAACAAGCAAAGCTTGAGGAACCATCTCCTTTTCCTGTAAATATTTTCAATCTTAGAGAAATATCAACTTAAGTGATTGTAGACAAACCAATAATTTATGTAATCATTTAAAAAAAAATCTAATGTTGGTATTAATATTTTTGTTTAAGTTTCTGATATTGTGGAAAGTTGTCAATTATGCTTACCAGCAATTAAAAGTGAAAAAATACTACATCACATATGTAAGAAAAAATGCAAAGAGTCAGTAAACTGTGTTATTCCATTCAATATTACACAAAAACATATATATAGACTTGTCTACAAGAGTCCTCTGATTACAAAGCATTAGCCTCAGACAAATGAATACCATTGCGGGAGTTAATAAAGAAAGCAGGGCAGAAGAAGTAGTACAACAAAATCCAGAAGAACAAAACCAGGTAGCCCAAATAAAATCAGGTATAAACCAAGATAAGCAGATTTAGAATACTTCATCAGAGTGCTCTGTAATCTGATTGGCTGAATCTGTTTATAGACTGACCAGCCAGATTGTATAATTAGCAACCATGTTCATTGTAAATGTAAATAAATTGTGTAAGTAAAATAACATGCTTTATAAATTTCCATGGTCTCATCTAATATATAATTGCCGTAGTGCTCTTCCGTCATTTTCGGCGCTATTTCTGTCGTCGTGGACGTGGCTGCTACAAGGCAGCCACGCTACACACGAAGCATTGGCCGGCGCGAGCAATGACCGCGAGGCCATTGCGAGCCATTGCCTGAGCGCGAGCAATGGCCGCGAAGCGGCCATTGCGAGTTTCCGGCCCCGTCCAACCACCAACCACAGCCGAGCCCCGTGGCCGAATATCGAACCAGGGGCCCGGCCAGAGCGCGAGCCATTGCGAGTCTCCGGCCCCATAGAACTACCGGCCACAGCCGAGCCCCGTGGCCAAAAATAGAACCAGGGGCCCGGCCATAAATTCGTGAAACACCGCTAATGTATCTCTATGGGAAGTGAGGCGCTATGCTGATTGGTCGGCGCAGCACACAGCGACCAATCAGCATAGCGCCTCACTTAAGCGTGAAATTTGAAACTCAAAGTCGTCCATTCTATCTCTATGGCAAGTGAGGCGCTATTCTGATTGGTCGCTGTGTGCTGCCGGCGACCAATCAGAATCGCGCCTCACTTTCAGCTGTAAATTTGAAACCAAAAGTCGTCCATTCTATCTCTATGGGAAGTGGGGCTCTGTTCTGATTGGTCGCTGTGTGCTGCCGGCGACCAATCAGAATAGCGCCTCACTTCCCATAGAAAAATCGTCCATTCTATCTCTATGGGAAGTGAGGCGCTATTCTGATTGGTCGCCGGCAGCACACAGCGACCATTCAGAATTGCGCCTCACTTCCCATAGAGATAGAATGGACGATTTTTCGTCCATTCTATCTCTATGGGAAGTGAGGCGCTATTCTGATTGGTCGCCGCCAGCACACAGCGACCAATCAGAATAGCGCCTCACTTCCCATAGAGAATAATAGCGGTTTTTCAAGCGAAGTATAGCCGGGCCCTTGGTTCTATTTTCGGCCACGGGTCTCGGCTTTCGTCGGTCGTCGCCGGGGCGGGAGACTCACAATGGCCGCGAAGCGATTGCGAGTCTCGAGTCAACTCAACTTCGAGACTCGAGTCGAAGCGATTGCGAGTCTCCCACCCCGGCGACGACCGACGAAAGCCGAGACCCGTGGCTGAAAATAGAACCAAGGGCCCAGCTATAGTTTGCTTGAAACACCGCTATTATTCTCTATGGGAAGTGAGGCGCTATTCTGATTGGTCGCCGGCAGCACACAGCGACCAATCAGAATAGCGCCTCACTTCCCATAGAGAATAATAGCGGTGTTTCAAGCGAACTATAGCCGGGCCCTTGGTTCTATTTTCGGCCACGGGTCTCGGCTTTCGTCGGCTATCTATCTATGTATCTATTTCTTTCTATCTATCTATCTATCTATCTATCTATCTATCTATCTATTTTGATCTATCTATCTCTATCTATCTGTCTATCTATCTATATCTATCTATCTATCTATTTCTATCTATCTATTTCTATCTATCTATTTCTATCTATCTATTTCTACCTATCTATCTATCTATCTATCTATATCTATCTATCTATCTATCTATCTATCTATGTATCTATTTCTATCTATCTATCTATCTATTTCTATCTATCTATCTATCTATCTATTTCTATCTATCTATCTATCTATCTATCTATCTATCTATTTCGATCTATCTATCTCTATCTATCTGTCTATCTATCTATATCTATCTATCTATCTATTTCTATCTATCTATCTATTTCTATCTATCTATTTCTATCTATCTATTTCTACCTATCTATCTATCTATCTATTTCTATCTATCTATCTATCTATCTATCTATCTATCTATGTATCTATTTCTATCTATCTATCTATCTATCTATCTATCTATCTATCTATCTCTATCTATTTATCTATATATCTATCTATTTATCTATCTATCTATCTATCTATCTATCTGTCTATCTATCTATCTATCTATCTGTTTCTATCTATCTATCTATCTATTTCTATCTATCTATCTATCTATCTATTTATCTATCTATGTATCTATTTCTATCTATGTATCTATTTCTATCTATCTATCTATCTATCTATCTATCTATCTATTTCTATCTATGTATCTATCTATCTGATAGATAGATAGATAGATAGATAGATAGATAGATAGATAGATAGATAGAAATAGATAGATAGATATAGATACATAGATAAATACATAGATAGATAGAAATACATAGATAGATAGATAGAAATAGATAGATAGATAGATAGATAGATAGATAGATAGATAGAAATAGACAGATAGATAGAAATAGATAGATAGAAATAGATAGATAGATAGATAGATAGATAGATAGATATAGATAGATAGATAGAAATAGATAGATAGCTAGAAAGAGATGGATAGATAGATAGATAGATAGATAGATAGATAAATAGATTGATAGAAAGAAATAGATACATAGATAGATAGAAATAGATAGATAGATAGATAGATAGATAGATAGATAGAAATAGATACATAGATAGATAGATAGATAGATAGATAGATAGATAGTAGTGATGGGCGAATCCTAAATTACTCGGAATCGCTTAACTCTAGCGAGTCCGAGCACAGGACTCGCTACTCGTTGCGAGTCTAGCGAGTCCAATGTTAATGAATGGGGAAGCGAGTAATAGCGAGTAGTGTGAGATTTACAAATCGCAGATGTGTCTCGGAAGCTTCAGCCTGAAGCAATCCTAGTTTTGTCATTTATTTGCATTGGACTCGTTTACTTTGCAACTGTAATCGCTGGGAAACTCGCACAGATAAGAGTCCTGTCTTCTCTGTGTGCTGGCTGCCAGCTCCATGGTCCTAGAGCCTGCCTGCTGCCTGATGTAGCAGTGCTGAGATTGTTCTCAGTCTGCTCATTCCCTGTGTACAGACATGAATGTCTGTGCACAGAGATGATGTAGCAGAGCTGAGATTGTTCTCAGTCTGCTCATTCCCTGTGCATATACATCTATATCTATGCACAGGGATGAGCAGAGAGGACATCGCGTTTTGGACTGCGTCGGACGGAAGAGGATTTTTTTAATTAAAGATGGAGTCTCTAATGGCTTTTTTTTTTATTTCTAATAAAAAAATTTCTCTGTGTTGTGTTTTTTTTAAAACAATTTAATAGAAATTCATGGCGGTCATGTCTAATATTGGCGTGACCGCCATAAATTTCGGGCTTAGGGCCAGCTGATAATACAAAGCTGGCCCTAACCTCTATTACCCAGCGTGCCACCGCCACCAGGGCCGCTGGAAGAGCGGGGTTCAGCGTCAGAGGATGGCGCTTCAATGAACGCGCCATCTTCTGGGGCGGCTGCGGGCTGCAATTTGCAGCGGGGGGTGCCCAGAAAGCTTGGGCATCCCTGCGCTGTGGATTCCAGCCCCAAGCTGCTTAGCTGTACCTGGCTAGACATAGAAATTGCGCGGAGCCCCACGCATTTTTTTGACTCCGACTCCGAGACGACTCCGACTCCGAGACGACTCCGACTCCGACTCCGACTCGACTCCGAGACGACTCCGACTCCGAGACGACTCCGACTCCGAGACGACTCCGACTCTGAGACGACTCCGACTCCGAGACGACTCCGACTCCGACTCCGAGACGACTCCGACTCCGAGTCGACTCCGACTCCGACTCCGACTCGACTCCGACTCCGAGACGACTCCGACTCCGACTCGACTCCGAGACGACTCCGACTCCGAGACGACTCCGACTCCGACTCCGAGACGACTCCGACTCCGAGACGACTCCTACTCGACTCCGAGACGACTCCGACTCCGAGACGACTCCGACTCCGAGACGACTCCGACTCCGAGACGACTCCGACTCCGAGACGACTCCTACTCCGACTCCGAGATGACTCCAACTCCGAGACGACTCCGACTCCGAGACGACTCCGACTCCGAGACGACTCCGACTCCGACTCGACTCCGAGACGACTCCGACTCCGAGACGACTCCGACTCCGAGACGACTCCGACTCCGAGGCGACTACGACTCTGAGGCGACTCCGACTCCGAGGCGACTCCGACTCTGAGGCGACTCCGACTCTGAGACTCCGACTCTGAGGAGACTCCGACTCCGAGATGACTCCGACTCTGAGGCGACTCCGACTCCGAGGCGACTCCGACTCTGAGGCGACTCCGACTCTGAGACTCTGACTCTGACTCTGAGACTCTGACTCTGAGACTCTGAAATTCATTAAATAATAAAAAAAATGCGTGGGGCTCCGCGCAATTTCTATGTCTAGCCAGGTACAGCTAAGCAGCTGGGGGCTGGAATCAGCAGCGCAGGGATGCCCAAGCTTTCTGGGCACCCCCCGCTGCAAATTGCAGCCCGCAGCCGCCCCAGAAGATGGCGCGTTCATTGAAGCGCCATCCTCTGGCGCTGAACCCCGCTCTTCCAGCGGCCCTGGTGGCAGTGGCACGCTGGGTAATAAAGGGGTTAATACCAGCTTTGTTATACAAGCTGGTATTAAGCCCGAGATTCTTAATGTCAGGCCACGTTTGACCCAGCCACTAAGAATCTCCAATAAAGGGTTAAAAAAACACAACACAGAGAAAAAATTTTATTTGAAATAAAAAAAAAAGCCATTAGGGACTCCATCTTTAATTAAAAAAATCCTCTTCTGTCCGACGTAGTCCAAAACGTGATGTCCTCTCTGCTACATCCCCTGTGCATAAATATAGATGTCTATGCACAGGGAATGAGCAGACTGAGAACAATCTCAGCACTGCTACATCAGGCAGCAGGCGGGCTCTAGGACCCTGGAGCTGCACAGAGAAGACAGCTGGACTCGGCTCGCAAAGAAACAGCAGTTACTTTGCGAGATTCCCTGCTATCACTGGCACAGTAGCCGAGTCTAATGCAAACAATGGCAATCCTAGTTTTGTCAGCGTTTCCGACAAAACTAGGATTGATATTGATTTGCATTGGACTCGTGCGAGTAATCACTGGGAAACTCGCAGAGTACCGAGTCCTGCGAGTCCCTTACTACTCGCCGAGTAACGAGTCCTAGCGAGTAGATTCGCCCATCCCTAATAGATAGATAGATAGATAGATAGATAGATACAAAGAAATAGATACATAGATAGATAGCTGACGAAAGCCGAGACCCGTGGCCAAAAATAGAACCAAGGACCCGGCTATACTTCACTTGAAACACCGCTATTATTCTCTATTGGAAGTGAGGCGCCTTTCTGATTGGTTGCTGTGTGCTGCCGGCGACCAATCAGAATCGCGCCTCACTTTCAGCGGTAAATTTGAAACCAAAAGTCGTCCATTCTATCTCTATGGGAAGTGAGGCGCTATTCTGATTGGTCGCTGTGTGCTGGCGGCGACCAATCAGAATAGCGCCTCACTTCCCATAGAGATAGAATGGACGAAAAATCGTCCATTCTATCCCTATGGGAAGTGAGGCGCTATTCTGATTGGTCGCCGCCAGCACACAGCGACCAATCAGAATAGCGCCTCACTTCCCATAGAGATAGAATGGACAATTTTTCGTCCATTTTATCTCCATGGGAAGTGAGGCGCTATTCTGATTGGTCGCACACCAGCACACAGCGACCAATCAGAATAGCGCCTCACTTCCCATAGAGATAGAATGGACGATTTTTCGTCTATTCTATCTCTATGGGAAGTGAGGCGCTATTCTGATTGGTCGCCGCCAGCACACAGCGACCAATCAGAATAGCGCCTCACTTCCCACAGAGATAGAATGGACGATTTTTCGTCTATTCTATCTCTATGGGAAGTGAGGCGCTATTCTGATTGGTCGCCGCCAGCACACAGCAACCAATCAGAATAGCGCCTCACTTCCCACAGAGATAGAATGGACGATTTTTCGTCCATTATATCTCTTTGGGAAGTGAGGCGCTATTCTGATTGGTCGCCGCCAGCACACAGCGACCAATCAGAATAGCGCCTCACTTCCCACAGAGATAGAATGGACAATTTTTCGTCCATTATATCTCTATGGGAAGTGAGGCGCTATACTGATTGGTCGCCGGCAGCACACAGCGACCAATCAGAATAGCGCTTCACTTCCCACAGAGATAGAATGGACGATTTTTCATCCATTCTATCTCTATGGGAAGGGAGGCACTATTCTGATTGGTCGCTGTGTGCTGGCGGCGACCAATCAGAATAGCGCCTCCCTTCCCATAGAGATAGAATGGACAATTTTTCGTCCATTCTATCTCTATGGGAAGTGAGGCGCTATTCTGATTGGTCGCCGCCAGCACACAGCGACCAATCAGAATAGCGCCTCACTTCCCACAGAGATAGAATGGACGATTTTTCGTCCATTATATCTCTTTGGGAAGTGAGGCGCTATTCTGATTGGTCGCCGCCAGCACACAGCGACCAATCAGAATAGCGCCTCACTTCCCACAGAGATAGAATGGACAATTTTTCGTCCATTATATCTCTATGGGAAGTGAGGCGCTATTCTGATTGGTCGCCGGCAGCACACAGCGACCAATCAGAATAGCGCTTCACTTCCCACAGAGATAGAATGGACGATTTTTCATCCATTCTATCTCTATGGGAAGTGAGGCGCTATTCTGATTGGTCGCCACCAGCACACAGCGACCAATCAGAATAGCGCCTCACTTCCCACAGAGATAGAATGGATGATTTTTCGTCCATTCTATCTCTATGGGAAGTGAGGCGCTATTCTGATTGGTCGCCGCCAGCACACAGCGACCAATCAGAATAGCACCTCACTTCCCACAGAGATAGAATGGACGATTTTTCGTCCATTCTATCTCTATGGGAAGTGAGGCGCTATTCTGATTGGTCGCTGTGTGCTGGCGGCGACCAATCAGAATAGCGCCTCACTTCCCATAGAGATAGAATGGACGAAAAATCGTCCATTCTATCTCTGTGGGAAGTGAGGCGCTATTCTGATTGGTCGCCGCCAGCACACAGCGACCAATCAGAATAGCGCCTCACTTTCCATAGAGAATAATAGCAGTGTTTCAAGCGAAGTATAGCCGGGCCCTTGGTTCTATTTTCGGCCACGGGTTTCGGCTTTCGTCGGTCGTCGCCGGGGCGGGAGACTCGCTACCATTGCGAGCCGTATCAGGGGTGCGGCTCGCACGCTTGCAAAGGTGGGGGCCGAGGGATATACACATACCAGGCGCTTCCGGGACGCCGACAAACACATGCCGCAGTACAGGAACCCGGTAAGCCGCTCCCTAATAGTATGATACTGTAAAATAAAGGCACACAGCCAATGAATAGTAAGAACAAATCGGTCTAATACTATATAGAGCTGTATTCTCTCAGCATAATAGGATTAAATGTATAGGATTAAGGAGTGTGAACCTCTGATTACTGTAGTAAATGAAGCACTGTCACATTGTTTACTTATTGGATTATGAATTAGGTGATGGGTATTATTATGGAAATGAATTTATGTAAATTGTATGCAAGGAAGTGATGTAATTAGCCAAAGGTGCATAAAAGACTGCTTTAATTGTAATGTGGTTGCTGGAAAAAGAGCTGACAGGCTCGAAACGTTGCCATCTGTGCCAGGCTGGAATAAACATCTATTGCATTGGAAAGAAGTGCTGTGACCCATTTATAAACGGTCTATCTATCTATCTATCTATCTATCTATCTATCTATCTATCTATCTAGCTATCTATCTATCTATCCATCTCTATCTATTTCTATCTCTATCTATCTATCTATCTATCTATCTATCTATCTATCTATCTATCTATCTGTCTATCTATTTCTCTCTCTCTCTCTCTCTCCCTCTCTCCCTCTCCCTCTCTCTCTCCCTCTCTCTCTCCAGATTCTAGACTCCCGATTCTTCAGAATCGGGCTCACAGCTAGTAGAATATAATCATTCAGAGAACGAGAATTCTATAGGTCACTCAGGTCACTGCCAGACATGCAATGTCGTAGCTAAGTTATGTCACCGTGCAAAATTCAAGGTCTGGTGATGACCAGAAGTAACCTATGAATACTCATTCTCAGAAGGAGGCTCCATAGGTCACTCATGGTCAGCATCAGACCCGGAATTTCTCACATGAAGTGACATCAGTAACTCTGTGATGTCACTGTGTGTGAGAAATTCAAGGTCTGGGGCTGATGGGGAGTAACTTTTGGAGCCTCATTTGATGAATAAGGCACCATAGGCTACACTACTGATTCAGGGGATGTTGGGGGACTAGTAGACCATGGATTATATCAGAAACTTGTGGATTTTTTTAAAGATATTATATTGATAAACAAGGGATAATGTAGGGGAGTCTTCATGCAACTTGACAATTTTTTCCTATTTGTTTGTTTTTATCCCTTTAAACTTACTAGGTTAGTAAAGGGGTGTCTGTTAGATGCCTCTCTATTACTAACCTCTTTGCTTGATGCCAGCTGACATTACACAACTGACATCAACCCCAAAATGATTACCCTGATTGCCAATCCAAAAGGACAATCTAGAAGAGCTAGGGTAAAGGTCCAAAATTGGTTCAACTATTGCATGTGAAAATTCAGGGATGGCTGTAGCTGGTATATTAAAGCTCTTAAGGGACAAGAAGCATAGGCCTTCCCAGCCTGGTAATACCATCCTGCAACTGACTGCTTTACCTTGCCTAGTTATCGAATATAGGGGCGATACCACACCATTTCTTAAACTACTTAAGTTAAACAAGGCTAAAAATAGCCTTCTTGCATCTCATCTGAGACCCGATAATGCAGTGCAGCTGGCCGATCACAGTAATGAAAGAAGCCAACAAGGTATGGTATTACCGTGTATTGCAGGCAATCCCTGTATGCTGAATGGCTGTCTAACAGCCGTGAAACATGAGGGGCAAGGAGTAAAGCTTTAACTCAAGCAGCCACGATATTCAATCAAGTGATGAGCATACCTTAGCACCCCAATGCTCAGTTAAGTATTGAACTATGGTGAGCATGTTCACTCATCACTAGTATCTCGCTTTCATTAGAACTGACAGGGAATCCTCAGAAGAGGATATAAATCTAAGACTGTGCACTCATTCAACCACTGATAGTTCACAGAGAACCTCAGAGTCCCATCTTTCTTCTGGACCATCATGATGAACACAATCCAGGAGCTCTGGCTTTCTCATATCACCCTGTTTGGTAGCTATCATTTACTTCTTGATATGCATTCAATTGTCAAAATTTGGTGATTAATTTTTCATATTGGGGCCAAATTTCACAAATGGATCGTATGCTGAATGGCCTTTGGACACCCAATATCTTCATAGTGTTGAGCGAACACTTCTTGATATTGCCCCAACAGATCTTGTCCCACTTGTCTTGAAGAAAACTTAGATATGTCTTCTTACATCTGCTGCAATACACCACAGTGCTGCGGTCACCATGCTTCTGTGCCTCATGAACCTCAGACATATTCACTTCTTCCACCTCCCCTGATTGGTTAAAGACAGATTAGCCTCGTCCACCGCCTCTGCCGGCTTCAGTGATTGATTGCCGGATTGGCAACCAAACTGAAGTTAGATTACTATAAAAATTAATAAATAATGGAAAAAATGGAGCCCCAAATTTGATAACAGCCAAGATAAAGCTACCAGCTGTGGTATGTAGCTGTCTGCTGTACTCTAGCTGCCGAAGAAAAATAGGGGATACCCCACTTCTCTTATTTAATCAGTTTTTTAAAACCTAAATACCAGGCTAAAACAGCTATAGGGTGTTACCTTACAACATATAAGGCGTGGAAGATTATATAGCTATTTGACATCTAACTTTCTATATATAAATCTATTTTGTCCATCTATCAATAAATCTATTTCTACTTTACATGCATCTATTTATACATCCATCCACCCACTTGATCAGCGTAACCATTGAGAAATCTTTAAATTTTAAAAGATTTCAACATCTTGAAAAAAATTAGCAGGCCACAATCGCCCCAGGAGTGGCGACTCCATTAAATTTGCCACTCTTGGACCTTTGCCCAGGCTCTCTTGCTGGCAGATTATTTGGCTAACAGGTTAATGGTGTTTTAAGTTGATGCCAGAAGGGTAATGGCAGCTATCAGTAAGTCGAGAGGTTAGTAATGATGAGGCGTCAATCAGATGCCGATGTTACCAACCAAGTTAGTAAGGACACAAAAAACTACACCAATAAATATTTTATTTGAAAATGAACCCAGTGCACTATTTCACTTTTTTTTATTAAACTTAATTTGTTGAAAACTTCCCATTCCACCCAACCCACCCAAAAGAGGATGTCAAAATAATTAGAACCCCCCAAAAAATAATGAAACCCAAGTAAATGATGATGTATTCACAGCATATGAAGGGAAAGATCAGTGACTGCATCCCCATAAGGTGGGACATCAGTCACTGCTTGACTCCCGCCAGTGTGATAAGTAGAGACTTCCCTGAGGTTGTCTCACGTTACACAGCGGGTATCATACAAAAGGGAATCCCACTGTGTGACCTGAGATACCCTCAGTGGCATCAGCACTAGTAAGACTAGCTGACTCATGAGTTATGCGGTATTGTGCGAGATTTAATGGATATATCTCGCTGGTATGGTGAGACAGCATGTGTGAGAAGAACAAACGTCAGGGAATGCAGCATAGTTCAAACTTATGGGCTAGTCCCTGTTTGACGCCTCGAGTCTGAACTGCAGTAATGTTTATGATCAGGGCCGGGACGATAGGTAGGCGACCCTAGGCGATAGCCTAGGGCGCCATCTTGTGGAGGGCGCATTGCCCGCCCCCTGGAGGGCCCCGTGCTGACCGCCGGCGGCCGTGCCGGCCAGAGAGGAGGGAGGAGGGGACAACCTGTCCTGCAGCTCTGCCCGGTGCCCGCCCCTCCTCTCCTCCAACATGGGGCCTATGGAGCGCGGATCCGAGGAAACAGGCGATGTCTCCTCGGACCCGATCTACTAAAATCGCTCTGTGCCATAATATCACTTCTGCAATGTATATTCATACATTGCAGAAGTGATATCCAGTTAAATGAAAGGGTTAAAAATAAAAAAATCATTATCCTCACCTCTCCACGATCCAGCGATGCCTCCTGCGCTCTGTGTTTCTAGGACCTGGCCTGACGTCACAGTACAGTCACATGACCGGTTACCGCGGTAACCGGTCATGTGACTGTGACATCACGCCAGGTCCTGTGCATCAGAAGAAGAGAAGCTGGAAGCAGCGCGGGTGTCGTGGAGAGGTGAGAATGATGATTTTTTTATTTTTTAACCTCTGCAAAGAAGGAGGACAAAGAGGGGGGCAAAGAGGGTCTGCAAAGAGGGGAGCAAAGAGGGGGGCAAAGATGGGGTCCAAAGAGGGGGTGCAAAGAGGGGCTGCAAAGAGGGGGGCAAAGAGGGTCTGCAAAGAGGGGTGCAAAGAGGGGAGCAAAGAGGGGGGCAAAGAGGGTCTGCAAAGAGGGGTGCAAAGAGGGTCTGCAAAGAGGGGGTCCAAAGAGGGGCTGCAAAGAGGGGGGCAAAGAGGGTCTGCAGAGAGGGGAGCAAAGAGGGGGGCAAAGAGGGTCTGCAAGTAGGGGAGCAAAGAGGGGGTCCAAAGAGGGGCTGCAAAGAGGGGAGCAAAGAGGGTCTGCAAAGAGGGGGGCAAAGAGGGTCTGCAGAGAGGGGAGCAAAGAGGGTCTGCAAAGAGGGGAGCAAAGAGGGGGTCCAAAGAGGGGCTGCAAAGAGGGGGCAAAGAGGGGGGCAAAGAGGGTCTGCAAAGAGGGGGACAAAGAGGGGGGCAAAGAGGGTCTGCAGAGAGGGGAGCAAAGAGGGGGGCAAAGAGGGTCTGCAGAGAGGGGAGCAAAGAGGGGGTCCAAAGAGGGGGGCAAAGAGGGTCTGCAGAGAGGGGAGCAAAGAGGGTCTGTAAAGAGGGGAGCAAAGAGGGGGGCAAAGAGGGGCTGCAAAGAGGGGGGCAAAGAGGGGCTGCAAAGTGGGGGGACAGAGGGGACAAAGAGGGGAGACAGAGGGGATAAGGGTGACAGGAGGGTGACAGGAGGGGGACAAGGTGACAGGAGGAGCAGGGAGAGGATCCAAACTGATGCTGCAAAACATCGGGATCGGATGCCTATTTGGCATCCGATTGCAGTCATCAGTTTGGATCAGTTGCTGTCCGAGGGGAGCTGCAAAAAGTCTGATCCCCTCGGACAGCACAAAAACGCTGTGTGAAAGCAGCCTTATTTGGCACGGATCAGGTCGGATCCAATTTGGTCCGATTTGACCCGCTGTGCCAAAAATCAAAGCAGGCTGCGATTTTGGGCAGCAAAAAATCGGCCAAAATCGGATCCGACAAAAATCGGATGCCAATAAGGCCAAATCCGATGTGATCCGTGCCCATAGGATAACATGGGGCCAAAATCTGATCCGTGGCTGTCCGTTTTACAACGGACAGCCACGGATCACAGAAAAACGCAGTGTGAAAGCAGCCTTACAGCAGACGCACGGTGACGGCGGCCGCGGTGAGTGTGCAAAGGCACGCTTCCCCCCCGGCCCCGCATACTGGGCCCTGTATACACCACTGGGCCCTGTATACACCACTGGGTCTTGTATACACCACTGGGTCCTGTATACACCACCACTGGGCCCTGTATACACCACCACTGGGTCTGCTGTATATACTGCTGGGGCCTGTATATACCACTGGGGCTGCTGTATATACTGCTGGGGCCTGTATATACCACTGGGGCTGCTGTATAACCCCTGGGGCTGCTGTATTACCCCTGGGGCTGTTGTATAACCCCTGGGGCTGCTGTATTACCCCTGGGGCTGCTGTATTACCCCTGGGGCTGCTGTATTACCCTTGGGGCTGCTGTATTACCACTGGGGCTGCTGTATTACCCCTGGGGCTGCTGTATAACCCCTGGGGCTGCTGTATTACCCCTGGGGCTGCTGTATTACCCCTGGGGCTGCTGTATAACCCCTGGGGCTGCTGTATTACCCCTGGGGCTGCTGTATTACCCCTGGGGCTGCTGTATTACCACTGGGGCTGCTGTATTACCACTGGGGTCTGTATATACCACTGGAGAGGCTGCTGTATACCACTTTGCGGGGGGCTGTATACCTGTGCTGGGGTCCACCCTCGGCTTATACACGAGTCAATAGGTTTTCCCAGGTTTTGGGGGCAAAAGTAGGGGGGTCGGCTTATACACAGGTCGGGTTATACACGAGTATATATGGGTAGTAATCCTACAATGTCTGCTGGACATGGTATAAGGAGGTTTATTGCTCAGTCAGTACACACTCCATACTTCATGGTATGGGGAGGGTGTATGGCTTAGTTAGTACACACTCCATACTTCTTGTTATTAACCAGTTAATGCTCTCTTGTCCACCGCACTGCAGTTTCAAAAGAGGACAACAGTGAGACAAGCAGCAACATGGCATCAGAGAGTCCCTGACCTCGAAATAGAAGATCCTCAGATCCTGGTATTGTGACATAATATTAAGAATAATACTTTTTGCATTTATATTACACTATGAACTCCACAGCACTTTACATACATCATGAACACTGTCCCCATTGGGGCTCACAATGTTAACAACCTATCAGTATGTCTCTGTAGTGTGGTTGGACGAACCTTTTATAGGTCCCCGTTAAATTAAATTTACTTTCAAAGTATGCTGACATTTTTATTCCCAGACATATTTCGGGGGGGCGCCGTTTGCTTTACCTGCCTAGGGCACCAAAATGCCTTGTCCCGGCACTGTTTATGATGGCACAGCTTGCACACTCTCATGAATGCCTGTGTGCCTACTCTAACAGCATATGAGAGATGCTTTCTGTGAACATGCCCTCACAATATTGTTGTAAGGCCCTATGCCCATGGTACAATGCTTGCTTTTTCTGTTGAAGATTTTGAGAATATGCATCAAAATCTGAATGGCGATCCTGAAGCCATCCTCTATTATTTCCCTGCAGATTTAGTGCAGATTTTTGGGCAAAAATAAACTCTCAACCTCTTGTGCAAGGAAAAAAGAAGCAATGTGAGCACAGCACTTCTCACTTGTCTTAGACTTTGCTAGCTTTAGGATAGACATGCACATTTTTATGCAAAATTCTCAAAATCTGCATCATACAATACACTGTGGATACAGGGCCTAAGAGGGTCCAGGGAGGGCTGCAGTTTTGGTGAAAGAGCTTGAGGTTCCGTCTTTACCCTGGATACCTCAACAGTGACTTTTAGGGTAGAGCAGGCCAAGTGCAAATCCTCAAGGTCTGAAAACAGTTCAAATTTTCAGGATTTCCTTAGCATTGCACAGGTGCTAATTTCATCACCTGCAGAGGTAATGATTTCAGCAACTTGTGCACAGCTAAGTAAATCCTGAAAACATAAACTGTCTGTGGCCCTTGAGGACTGCACTTGGCCCTGCTCTACAGGACTGTGTGTAGTGTCTTGCATTTCCATACCTCAGACCTTCAAGACAAAAGGTCTATGGCTTGTTTGCCAGTCTCTGCAGGTGACTCATGCAGGCAGGGGTACTCAGATCTTGGACGTTGATTTGGGGGGCTGTCACTGGTGGTCGGTGCCCGAGTCTGTGGCCCTGGTGGTCACTGAAAAAAAAGTGTTGAAATAAAATAATAAAATTGATTTAATTGTTCATGACGCCACCTGCAGTTTCTGATGATAAAACCAGCACCGCCATCAGACCTCCGGAGATGACGGTATAGCAGCCAGTTGGTCTTGCTCCCTGCAGGTGGAGCAGGATCCCTGGGGCAGAGTTGCTGCTGTGCTGGTTGTCGTAGAAGCAGCTTTGTAGTTTAACCATAAAAAGACAAGAGAGACTTTCTTTGCTCTGCACGGGTATTTACTGGTCACTTGATAAACGCAGTTCAACAACAGGTTAACAGTCACTCAGTCACGAGTACCTGGCCTGGGTAGTGACCAATGAATGGGGTGTCTTTATATGACGATTGAGCATGTCCCTCTAAGCTTCTCCTTCTCAGTCCTTTAAATATTTGAAGCACTGGCTGGCTTGAAACCTGGCCTGGCCTCAGTGTTCCTGTCCTGCTGTGTTTAATGTGGGTAAGAACCCTCTCTGGATTGCCACTTCCTCTATGGCTTTACGCGGGCCCTGGCTCTTAGCGTTATTGGTTTTGCAGGTGGTCCAGGGCTAGACTCTTTTGGGTCCGACCAGTGTTGGCAGCTCGGAGTTGAACTTGCCCGTACTGCTCCTGGAGCCAGTTCTCCGCTCTTATGACTGGGATCCTCCCAGATCTGTATATGTACGGTCTGACTCTGGGTGTGTTCCTACACCCTCAGGCTACCCTTTACTCCTGGGACACCACTCCTTTGGGTACCCTTCCTGTGCATCCCCCTGAAGGGTCCTTCCTCGCCTGCTCTCTTAACTTCTGTCCTACACCTCTTCTACTCCTATCCCTGGGACAGGTTGAAACAATTGGTCCACTGAAGCTAAGTGTGTGTGTGGATGCAGGGTAAAAGCCACATATCGACCTCCCCCTTCACTGGCCACAGGGATACTATAAATGCTGGCCTGGGTGCAGTACTCCTTACTGGCGCACCGACCAGTGGGGTGCCACATTCCCCCTTGGTGAAATACACTTTTCCGCAAGTGTCTCTATCCTTTACCAGTACAGAGGTAATTTTTATATTTACATATAACATAACATGATAACATATTTATTTACAGGTATGCAGTATTATTCTTCCCTTTATGGAAGACTCTTTTAGCTTGGAACGTTGCAAAACATTTAAACTGGTCATCGACCCAACGGGAGCTGTACTCATTTGCAGACCCAGCGGTAATTGTCCTTGCACTTTACACAGCGTCTTTTATCACCGCTGGGCTGCTTCAAGGCACACATAGAGTCTCAAACAAAAGTTCACACAAAAGCTCTCATTATTATTCATGAGTCCTTAGGGCATAATCAACTATATACAGGACTGGTGTAATGTCTATGTTTATACTTTATGCACCCGCAGGGCGTACCACCCACAGGGTCCTGCATGTCTTTCATAACTGACCAGGTCGTTTCTGTTCAGGTCCTGGTCTGGGTGGCCCCTAGGGAGGTGAGACTCCACATCTCTGCTCCCTACATAAACCTCCTCATAGAGCCCCTCCCACTCTCCAGGTTGAAAGTGGTTACAGTACCTTTAAAAGAGATCACAGGAAAGGGTTAAGTATAAGGTAAA
Source organism: Allobates femoralis (assembly GCA_033576535.1). NCBI lineage: Eukaryota > Metazoa > Chordata > Amphibia > Anura > Aromobatidae > Allobates > Allobates femoralis. The sequence continues at coordinate 152,388,510 of JARQOC010000006.1, forward strand.
CACAGAGAGGGACAAGTGAGAAAGGAGTCATTTACCCACAGGCTGTGGTAACTTGGCCATGACATGTGTCCTGAAGGCAGAGAGGATGCAAAGAGGTCATTAGAGATTAATGTAAAGCATTGTGGGGAGTATAGAATAGAGCATATTGCACAATACCTTGTGTCCTTGTAATGGGTGCCTATGTGAGTGGAGGTCAGGAGTGTGGAATGTGTAATGTCACTCCTATTTAAGCTGGACCGAGTTGTGTGTGTGGGCGGTGGCCATCGGGAACCAAAAGAGCGTCACTGGCATCATCGCCATCACCGCACATGTGTGGGAGCCGGCGCCATCTTGGTAGAGAAAGAAAGTGTCCGATGTAGCGCATAGCGCATACGCAAGGGGAGAACCAACACGGAAGTGTACCAGAAAGCTCAAAGCGCATGCGTGGGTGCCTGCAGTCACATGACAGTCTGTAAAAGGTGTTCATTGGTTCTGGAGCGCAGACAGAGGTGTCACAATAAAGGAGGTCGCCATATTTTTGGTAGGATGGTGAGGTTAAGGGTTCAAGTGATCCAAGCTCTATTAGGACGCAGTGCACACCAAGAATCATTATTAGTACTTCTTAGTCCTGCCTAGGAGAGGAAAACACAATTAGAATCAGCATATTACAGTATGAGTGTGGATATAATCTTCACAGAAACATACCCTAGAAATGGTCAAACATTAGGAAGCAAGCAGTTACACTTCAAAAATACACTTCAAAATACATGTTTTACTAGATGTGTCACATGGGTATTAATGCCCTGGTCAAGGTTGCTTTAGTGCCAAATCTCAAATTCCCAGTTTAGCCCTAATGGGGAGAGGGTGTTAAGGTGATAAATCCAGTACGCTTTTCCCTCTTTTAACTTGTGTACTCTATTGCCACCCCTCTTGGGTGAGGGACATGTTCAATTACCTGGAACCTGAATTGGCTCACAAAGTGACGTTTTTCTTCAAAATGGCCCGTAATAGGGAGTAGTGTGTTCTGACATAGTATAGTAGATTTATGTTTGCTTATGTGGTCCCGGATATGCTGAGTGGTTTTCCGAACATACCCGAGACCACACGGGCATTTGATTAAATAAACGACATATGTCGAATGGCAGGTGAAAAATCCATTAATATTATAACCTTTGCCGCATCGTAGGTGTGTGAAAGAGTCTCCCTTGGCAATATTGGTGCATTGGGTACAGCTTAGGCAAGGGAATGTACCTCTTTGGGCCGTGCTGAATGTTTTTTGTCTTAAGGTAGGGGTATTGGAGCCTTGACTAGAAGAGCCCTGACTAGAAGATTTTTGAGATTTTGTGCTTTCTTACAGAAGGTAAGGGGTGGGCTCTTAAACTCAGTGATGTTTGGGTAACCTATACATAGTAGGGGCCAGTGTTAGAAGATCGCTTTTTTTATAAGGGGACAAAATGGATGATAAGTGTTGACAAATTTGATCCTGTTGTCAACTGGTTCTTTTACCCTTGTGTCACTATAGGATGTAAATGAGCAATAAAAGTCAGGGTAAACAATTTGGCAAAGTTTACAGTCATTTCTCCATGTCATATTGTTTTAGTTGTCTCGTCACTAACAATACGTGCCACCCTATGTTGTTGTTATTTGTGGAGTGCTTGTTTAACATGTCTGAGGTGACAGATAATCCAATGTAAGAGACTGTTACAGTCAGTTGGCTTAGTGTTGAGGTCACTCATCAGAATCCCTTGATCATTTTTGTAGATTATGGTGTCAAGGAAGTTTATTTTTCCAAAGTCAGAATGCAGAGTAAAAGTTAAATTGTTTACTTTCCTGTTTATCTTTTCGACAAAATTATTTAATGAAACAGTGTAACCAGTCCAAATGCAAAAGACATCGTCGATGTACCAGAGCCATATTTTGGTCCCATGTTTCTGAAGGAAAAATTGATTTTGTTTGAAATTGTTTGTTAGAACCAATTCCAATGCAAACATTTTGTTTTTGAATTGCCAAAAGTTTCTTGTTGGTCGAGAAACCAACGAACAGTCTCTACACCAAGGTTGTGATCAATACTGACGTAGAGGCTGTTGACATCGAGAGTGGCCAAAATGCTGTTTACCCTTATTGTTATTTTAATATATGATTTTCATTAGTTTGTTTCCGTATGTGTTTCATTGTGTAGAATCATTCAAAGAGAAAAGCTCATGTGGAGGCAAAACGTTTGATTTTCTTCACATATCACAGCAAAATAAAACACCTGAAAAGGAAGCATTCTTCTCTAGTTTTTTCTTAAAAGTGTGCCGGGGTTAGTCTTATTTTTCTCTCCCCTTCCCCCTGAGCGCCTACTCGTGGTTGAGCCAGACCATATCCTTACTATATGCTACTTTCCACCGCATCTGTCTTAGCCAGCCTGGCTGTACTTGCCTATAGCAGTGGCTGTGACTGCCACCCTCTTCATCTCAGCAATGCCAGCTGTACCTGCCTATACCAGAGACTGTGGCTTGGTCAATCCCTGCCTTGGGGTCAGCTGCCACAGTTCTCTTTGCGTTCTAGTTCTCCCAGCAAAGCCTATGAGACTTCTGAAGTGCTGTGCCAATGATGCTTTTTTTTTCCTTGCAGATTTGAAGTGTTTTTTTGTCCAAAGAAAAAAATGAGCATGTTAATTCTTTTGGCACATGAGCCCTGTTTTTCTGCCTTCCCTACCATTGAGAATAGTGAAAAAAGGCAAGACTAAATTCTGGACCGAAAACGCGCTAAAATGAATTGTGTATTTGACACGTTTTTCTGGCACAGGGTGCAGTTTAGCAATATTTTTGCTGCAGAAAATATCTGCACCTAAAAAGTTGTGTCGGCACATAGGCCAAAATGAATGAACTATTATATTGATGTCTTTGTGACTTTTATTTGTGTAAACAAATTGAGACGCATACTTTGACGTTATGATGATGATATTGTATAAATCAATGCAAAATTCTGAAAATAACCTGGATCTATTTTTTTTTTTCTTAAGAAAAGTGAGTTACAAACTAAAGTACTAAAATGCATGTACTATCATTCAACAGAGTTTGTAAAGTTGAATATTCTGGAAACAAAGCATTATATTTTCTTTTCATTTATCTAGGAATAAAGGACATTTCAAGGGCTTCTGCTGCAATCATAGAAATGTATTCACTGAGTTTATGTTACTGCTGTAATACATTTTCCACTAAAACAAAAAAAAAATGACACTTTGAAATGATTAAACATTTTTTCATAGAACACTTTTCAAAATAGTAAGATGGGTATTTCAATATATATGTGTTGTTACGTGTTGCATCATCCAGCACATGTATGTGCTGCACGGTCAGTTTACAGCTATATTTGTAATATGTGTGGTGTAAGTTATTCATCTGTGTGCCTGTTTTTTGTATACATGTGACATTCATGTTTCAGGTACATGTAAAGAAATAGATGGTGGGGGAATTATTGATTCTGGATTAAAAAAACTGTGCAATTATTTTTTAAATTTAAACTCTCCAAACATCATTTTTTTGGCCCTGTAATCTTTGGCTTTTGTATTTGGACTGTTTGGGCTATATTCTCCTGAAGAATAAGTCACTATCTTTGAAGTTTGGAATTTTGCTGTGCTTGCTCCTGTTATGTTGCTTTGGTTTTTGGCAGCAGAAGCTTAATGAAGGTCCGTGGAATGGCAAACGCTATGGGTTAATCCTAAGGTCCTGCAATGTTACTCTTATGGTCACTTCCACATCTTATACGGGGAATTTTGTGAACATTCGTCAAAGTTTGAGACTTGCTGTTGCATATCTGTGAGTAATTTTGACATCTTTCTGGATCAGCTGCAGTTTCATCGTGTAACTCAAGGCAAGTTTGTAACCAAGTTATGTGCACTAGTGACATTGAGTCATAATGTATTTGTTTCTGAAATGTGTTTGTTTTTACAGGCTGCAGTAGAACAGTGTGGAAGTCAGCAGATAGCCAGGTTAGCATTTGGTTCCACTGATCAGCATAGGTGAATAAATGTTGATATGGATCCATATCTGATTCATTTTACAAACTGCAAGGTTTTCCAAACTTGCCAAAGATTACCTGGCAAGTTTCTGTGAGACACAGCCACCAGCCTTTTTAAATACCCTCTTTGTCAGTACTCTGAAGGCTGGAACCTACAGTTCACCAAAAGTCATGCCTGTAGTTCTTGCCACTGTTTTAATCTTTCAAACCAGAAGCCCATGAGATTTGGGCTCAGCATATCATGTTTTATCTTCTGAGGTGGATCCACGAAGCCTCATGTCTAAGGAAGCACAAAGACAAATCGTAAGAAAAGCAAGGACTTGGCACACTCAGGCTAGGGTCACATTAGCGTCATGGAAGCGCTAAAAGCTAGTGTTTTTTTCATGTTGAAGTGTTAAAAAATGCTAGCGTTAACCAGAGGTGTATCTAGGTTTTCTGGAACCAGGGGCAAAAGTTCAGTTTGGCGCCCCCCCGCCTCCCCATGGTCTCAGTAGACACCATGTGATCAATCATTCAGATGCGATTTTTGCACTTACAGGTACAGTGACTGCTGGAACAAGCAAGAGCTGTTTCTGACAGTGAGTATATTACACGTTGTTAGGAGTGGGATAAGGTGTTTATTGTTATAATTAAAGGACTTGTCCAGGTTTGAGATGAAAATCTAGGTAACTGCAGGCCTCTGAATTCTCATGGCGCGTGACCTGCACACTTTGAATGATTCTCCCATGTCAATGGTAAGATTGGATGGTCATGTGAACACAAGTATGCAATTTATATATTTCTGGCCACATTCTGTCTGGCCTCGCTCAATTAATTTAATTGATCGAAGCTTTGCATGTCTAGTCAGCACATGACTGCATGTATGTAAATTGCATAATTATGGTTACGTGACCTTTCACTCTCACTGCCAGCACCAGACAATCATGACAGCAGGCAGTGTGCGCTCTGTGAGAATTCAGAAATCTGCAGTCACATAGAGACACATAGAGTGACTGCAGACTCATCACAAGCTTGGGACAACCCCTTTAATGCTTCTAACAAATAAATACATAGAACCCTTAACTAGATAGAATGCACAACGCTTTATTAACATAGCCATGTATCAAGAAAGCTTACAAGTTATGGATTATTAGATGTGTGCAGGATCAGAACAATTAACACAAAACTACATCACCAGACTCAGGCTGGGGTTACACATAGAAGTCCGTTTTTGGAAGTGATTTTCATCACCAATCCGTTTTTTATAGGGTGCTTTTTGAGCCTCCTACACCCCTGAACGTTTTTGGACTTAGTCATTTTTTCATTATTTTTCCTTAAAAACGCATGTGCGTTAACGCATGCGTTAATGCAAGTGCCTATATATACCATGCGTTAACGCATGCGTTTCCCATAGGGCCCCATGTTAAAAAAACGCATGCGTTTTTTAACTGATGCCAAAAACATTGCTAGCAGCGTTTTTGGCTCAAAAACGGACAGAGCAAGGTTTTGAGGTCCAGAAAAAAACGGACAGGGTGTTTATTACATCCAATCCGTTTTCTGTCAGTTTTTGGACTTAGAAAAAAAAATTAACAAAAATGAAGCCAAAAACGGACCAAAGGCTCATGTGTAACCCCAGCCTCACTAGAGTTACTGAAATACATCCATATAACCCCCATCAGAACAGAAATACATCACCAGACCACCAGAGGTACAGAAATATATCACCAGACCCACCAGAGGTACAGAAATACATCCATATAACCCCTATCAGTACAGAAATACAAAGTCAAAGCCCTCATCAGTACAGAAATATATCACCAGACCCACCAGAGGTACAGAAATACATAGCTAGAATCCCCATCATTACAGAAATCACCACCCTCATCACTACCAAAATTAAAATTAAACATCAGAACCACCATCAGTACATGATAAAATAATTGTAGTGTCAGGTCAGACCCATACCCATTTGTACTGCATGAACCTACAACTCCTACTACATCATGAACAATGGTTAGGACATACTGGGAGCTGTTGTTACTAGTCATCAATAAAAGCATACAGGAACCACAGCACTGATGAGAATTAGTCATTATGACAAATAATCATTTACATCCTGGTACCTTATACTGTAGATGGCCTGGTCTTTGATTGGGGTTGTACAGTCATATGAAAAAGTTTGGGCACCCCTCTTAATCTTACTCATTTTTTTGTTTAAAATTGGGTTTTTGCAACAGCTATTTCAGTGAGATATATGTAATAACTGATGGACACAGTAATATTTCAGGATGGAAATGAGGTTTATTGTACTAACCAAAAATGTGAAATATGCATTATTTCAAAATTTGACAGGTGCAAAAGTATGGGCACCCTTCTGATTTTCATGATTTGAATATTCCTAACTACTTTTTACTGACTTAATGAAGCACTAAATTGGTTTCGTAACCTCAATGACCTTTGTACTTCATAGCCCAGAGTATCCAATCATGAGAAAAGCTATTTCAGGTGTCCACTTGCAAGTTGTTCTCCTAGTTGCATCTTTTCTGAGGAGTGGCATCATGGGCTCCTCAAAACAGCTCTCAAAAGATCTGGAAAAAAAAAAGATTGTTCAACATAGTTGTTCAGGGGAAGGCTACAAAAAGTTGTCTCAGAGATTTAACCTGTCAGTTTCCACTGTGAGGAACATAGTAAGGAAATGGAAGACCACAGAGACAGTTCTTGTAAAGGCCAGAAGTGAAAACTAGAAGAAAAGTAGAAAAGCGCACATAGGGTCTTATCTGGGTGTAACCGGGGTGTTGTATTGTGTGCTGTTGCTCTAACCTTATGTTGTTGTGAGAGTCACAGCAACTATTGAAGCATAAGCCGGCTTGCAGCACTCCGCCCAAGGCAAACAGGTTAAAGCATTAGATGAAAGGTGGTAATTCGTGCGCTGCCGTCTGTCCGTTGGTTCCAAGAAATCCAAGGAATCACAAGATGTTAAAAGTAATACCTTTAACCTTCCTAGCGGTATTCCCGAGCCTGACTCGGGGTTAACATTCACTGCCTGAAGCGGTAACCCCGAGTCAAGCTCGGGCTTACCCGCGGTCGCGACAGATGCGCGTTTTTTTTCGCAGCCGCACCTGCCGCAAGTCCCCCTATACTCACTATGGCGATTACCGCAACCGTGCCGCAAGTGCAGCGGTTATGCGGCGGCTATGCGGCAATCGCGGTAGATGCGGTTTTTTTTCACGGCCGCACCTGCCGCAAGTGCTGAAACCGCACTTGCCGCACCTGCCGCACCCTTACCGCAAGCCCCATAGACATTGCATGGGGCTTGCCGCAACTGTGCCGCAGGTGTCGCGGCTATGCGGCAATCGCGGAAGATTGTTTTTTTTCACCGCATCTGCCGCAATTTCAAAAAAACGCTAGTGTGAAAGTACCCTTAGTACAAAATTCCAGACATAATCATACCGCCAGGTATAAGATTATTGATTATTGAATAAAATTATATTATTTATTTAATTATAATTCATGATTTTATGTTTCAAACTTTATCACATCTGAGAGGTCTACTAGAGTCTTCTTTGATCAGGTAATTACTAAGAATTGCAGGCCGACAGTACATAACACCAAATTTCCATGCAAAAAAATGGTACCGCTTTTAGCACAAAATTCCTGACATAATCATACCGCCAGGGAGGTTAATGTCTAATTCTTACGCGTTTCGTGGCACTTCAGACCACTTCATCAGAGATCCACAAGGTTTACAGACATATACAAAAAACAGGCTATAAATAGAACCTGGAGGTAGATGGCAATCCCATCATCACATCCTGATGTTGTTTAAAATCAATTAGCATATTCTTTCAATCCAATGCACTTTTTTCTAATGGTGGGTTTACACACACCAATTTATCTGTTCAATCTCTGAACCAATCTCTGGTTGCAGTGAAATCATGGATACATTGCTCCATGTTGTACACAGCCACAAAATGGAGCAATGTATCCATGATTTCACTGCAACCAGAGATTGGTTCAGAGATTGAACAGATAAATTGGTGTGTGTAAACCCACCATTAGAGGAAAAAAAAAAAAAAAAAAAAAGGGGTAGATTAGAGGATTCAAACTCACAAGGTTACAGTCCCTATGGCTAGTTTCCACATGCCCTTATTAATTCAGCCATCTCAGATGTGGCTTGTGGAGACCCGGGGGTCAGTGGGTGCTCTCGTCCGCAGGCCCGGCCGCCTTTACAAAGACAGCGTGGACCAGGGCTCATCCCCAACTGAACGCCCGAGCTCCTTAACCGTGGGCGGAACACTACTCAGACAACACAGGGTCAGGGAATCACAATATCAAGGCTTTATTGGATCCCCAAACAGTTAACAGCATATAGCGCATAACCAAGCAAAACACAACAAGTAACAGGCAACAGAGTCTCACCCTTCCGCTGGCTCACCAGGCTTTAGAATGCAGCACGGCAAAGTCTGTAGCCAGGTGACTTTATCGTCCCAACCTGGGTTGCTTCCTCATCCTTATGTAGTCTTTGTCATCACAGCCGAATACGATAATCCGATACTGAAGTCCTTGTGGTTCTATAGTCCGTGTTCTGATCCCCTTGGTCGGCACCGAAATGCCTAGGCCTAGGGTTATGGCTCGCTAACCGGATCCGAAGACCCTCGATTAGCTGCCTGTATCCAATCCAGTGACCTCTAGCCGGGACCGAAAATCCCTAGACTGAGGCCACTAGACAGAATCTAACTCCAATCTCCTGGTCAAAGTGAACAGTCCTCCTTATATACCCTCAGCCCTCATTGTAGGATATTGGGGACATCATGATTGGTGCAATAACACAGTCTTTTCATTGGCTGAACTCCAATCCTCATTTAACATAGTTTAGTACTATTGCAATCCAAATGCTGATCCAATTGCTAGCAGGGATACAATGGAATGTTAGTCTGAGACAATCAGTCTGCAAACCATGACATTAACTCAATAGTGGCTGGAGCCTCAATCAACATTCACAGGGTAATAGACAATGGACGATTAGCATAATTAAGTTCTCTGGCCTGCTATGACAAACAAGTTAGATAATTACATTACCATGCTAAACTTAAAGTAATCTATGAAAATACTGTAGGAAATTCTCCTTGGCCAATACAAGTTTACAAACCTATATACAATATGATATGTCTGGATGAATAAGAAATCCTCCTACATTATATATTAAAGGGTCCATTTCGTCACATTCCTCCCCCTTCTTATTTAGCCAGACAGGGCAGTCAAATATGATCAGTCTCTGGTTATCCTTCTCCTCTGGGCGGCATTGTCTTTTTTAATGGAGAAAACAGCAATCGAGGCTTCCATCTATACACCTCCCCCAGATTACCTCCCCCAGGATGGGCAGACATATTGTGGATAAACAGTAAAATGGGATTCAGGAGTTGAGCTCCCATGAATTTCTGGTTATCAATTCCCCCCAGTCAATGACCATAGTCTGGCTAGGTGTACTCACTGTTGATGGCTCAGAGAAGAATGATGGGGTCTGGGAACATGGATTATCCTCAGAAGGTGGGGTAGCAAGATCCACATCAGGGTGCTGCTTGGCTTCCTGGATGATGGTGATGGCTGTGACACACTGGCTGGATAGTCCTTGTCCTGGGTCAGCTTGCAAAACAACAGATGTGGGGGGGCCATCCATGAGCCCCACTTCAACCTCCTCCTGGTTAGCCCCTGAAACAACAGGTGTGGGGAAGCTGCTCACAAATCCCACATCAACCTCTTCCTGGTCAGTCTCTACAATAGCAGGCATGGGGACGCTGTCTGTAAGCTCCACATCGACCTCTTCCTGGTCAGTTCCCAAAGCAACAGGGATAGGGACATTGTCCATAAACTCCAAATTGTCCTCTCCCTGCTCAGGCTCCAAACTAACAGGGGTGGGGATGCTGTCTTTAAGATCCACATTGACTTCTTCCAGGTAAGTTTCCACAATAGCAGGTGTAGGGTCACCGTCTATAAGCTCCACATCGACCTCTTCCTGGTCAGTTCCCAAAGCAACAGGGATAGGGACGTTGTCCGTAAACTCCAACTTGTCCTCTCCCTTCTCAGGCTCCAAAATAACAGGTGTAGGGTCACTGTCTGTAAGCTCCAACTTGTCCTCTCCCTGGTCGTTCGCCTCGGCTAGCTGCACACCTTCCGAAGGGATGTCTGAGCACTGACCCTCAGCCAGGGAGATGGTTAATTGGGAACAGGGTACAGGGTCTGGAGAAACAATAGCTGGGCTTACCAGGATGTGGACAGAATCAGTTTCTTGTTGTCCCGGGGCTTGGACGTCACTGACCTGGACTGGCTGTGCTGGCCGATGAGCTCCAGGCATGGGGCCCCGGTGTTGGCGACAATCTTTGTCCATATGTCCAAGACGTCCACACGTATAACAGCGCTGTGGATTGGGCAAGTCACGTATCCTGTCTGCATACCTTTGTCCTGATGGGGCTTCTAATGGGTAGCGGAATAATCCTACTCGAGCGGCTGGGGGTAGCAGTTGGTGAGCTGGAATTCCTAAAATATTTCCCAGAACCCAAGCCCTCTCTTCTCTTGAGGCTTTTGGCCCCAATGCAGCCAAGCTCTCCTTGATTTGGACTGCTGTGGACCTGGTGATTTCACGATATTCACTGGATCCATGATGTGGTGCACAACTTACATCCTCTGGTACCACGTCAGCGGGGTCCTCATCATCCTCACCATCATTCTGGGTGTCCCAATGGACCAATTTCTGAATCAAAGCCGACCGAGTGTCAGCGTTCCTGTATTCAATATTTCTCCTCTGGCACAGATCCTGTAGCATCCATTTACTGCTGCTGCCATATCTCCTCTCCGGCCCTTGTCCCATGGCTGAGCTGGTGGGGTTGGACATGGCAACGTCCGAAACCTGAATGCCTCACCTATGGCCTGCTGGGTATGCTTATATGCCTCCCTGGTTGTTGAGCCCTTGGACGGTGTCCACGAACACCAGTTCCCTGCAGCTCCCCTGGATAAACCAGGCTGAGTATCCCACCGCTGCCACCAATTGTGGAGACCCGGGGGTCAGTGGGTGCTCTCGTCCGCAGGCCCAGCTGCCTTTACAAAGACAACGTGGACCAGGGCTCATCCCCAACTGAACGCCCGAGCTCCTTAACCGTGGGCGGAACACTACTCAGACAACACAGGGTCAGGGAATCACAATATCAAGGCTTTATTGGATCCCCAAACAGTTAACAGCATATAACGCATAACCAAGCAAAACACAACAAGTAACAGGCAACAGAGTCTCACCCTTCCGCTGGCTCACCAGGCTTTAGAATGCAGCACGGCAAAGTCTGTAGCCAGGTGACTTTATCGTCCCAACCTGGGTTGATTCCTCATCCTTATGTAGTCTTTGTCATCACAGCCGAATACGATAATCCGATACTGAAGTCCTTGTGGTTCTATAGTCCGTGTTCTGATCCCCTTGGTCGGCACCGAAATGCCTAGGCCTAGGGTTATGGCTCGCTAACCGGATCCGAAGACCCTCGATTAGCTGCCTGTATCCAATCCAGTGACCTCTAGCCGGGACCGAAAATCCCTAGACTGAGGCCACTAGACAGAATCTAACTCCAATCTCCTGGTCAAAGTGAACAGTCCTCCTTATATACCCTCAGCCCTCATTGTAGGATATTGGGGACGTCATGATTGGTGCAATAACACAGTCTTTTCATTGGCTGAACTCCAATCCTCATTTAACATAGTTTAGTACTATTGCAATCCAAATGCTGATCCAATTGCTAGCAGGGATACAATGGAATGTTAGTCTGAGACAATCAGTCTGCAAACCATGACATTAACTCAATAGTGGCTGGAGCCTCAATCAACATTCACAGGGTAATAGACAATGGACGATTAGCATAATTAAGTTCTCTGGCCTGCTATGACAAACAAGTTAGATAATTACATTACCATGCTAAACTTAAAGTAATCTATGAAAATACTGTAGGAAATTCTCCTTGGCCAATACAAGTTTACAAACCTATATACAATATGATATGTCTGGATGAATAAGAAATCCTCCTACATTATATATTAAAGGGTCCATTTCGTCACATGGCTGACAATTAGATTCCAAGGGGAGGAATACACAATCCGGACTCAGGCTCCCATTATAAGCGTCAAGACATCCTAACCTTCAGGATCACATCAATCACCTGAATAGGTCGCTTATTTCATTCAATCCTTGCTGCACCAAGGTTTTTAACTTATAAATCCAGTAAACCTCTCTACGTGACAGAGTTCGATCTCTGTCAGGGATAGATTCATGTATAAAATCTATAGGTGTAACTTTGAAGGACACCTTTTTTGCATGATGTATTGTGCAGTGCTTATACACTCCATGTGTCATTAATCCTTATTTTACATTAAATCTGTGGGAGGACATCCGTTGTTGTAATTTTTGTGTAGTCTTACCCACATATTGTTTACCGCAGTTGCAACTTAGCAGATATATAACAAAGGATGACTGACAATTCAAATGGTGATTGATGGTGAAGGTATCATCCCCTATATTTATACCAAAGGATTTTTTGCCATCACAGATCATGTGGCAACATAAACATTTCTTTGCACCACACTTATAAGAACCCAGTTTATCATTTTTTTCCTTTTTTTCAATAGTGTTTTTATTTCCATCTTTTAACCTACTGGGGGCCAGCATACTTTTAAGTGTGGGAGCCCTCCTGAAGGTGATATTAGGTGCTTCAGGAATCAATTTATTAAGGATAACATCATTTTTTAGTATACCCCAATGTTTTTTTAGGATATATCTAATACTTTCATGCTGTCTAGAGTAGACAGTAATAAAATTATAGGCATAATTTTCATTCTGCAATTTTTTTGATAAAAGGGACTTTTTTGTCGTATCAATCAATTGTTCTTGTGACATTTTTTTGTTTTCTATGAAAGCTTCATTCAATAGCTTCCAAGGATAGTTTTTTTCCTCTAATGGCGGGTTTACACGTTGCGATATCGTAGTCCAATTTCAATGAAAAGTCACGTGGTTCAATCGTTGGACCCAAGATCGTTCCTGCGTTGTATGTTGTGAACGTCCAATACGATGCAGGAACGATGTCAATGCGATATCGGGGATTGAATGAGCGTGCTATTCAATGCCCCGATATTGAAGGGAGATTGGAGTCGGATCGTGATGTGTAAACACTCAACTACGATGCGATTTGAAACGTCACCCATTCACTCCCATGTTAAGTGTGCGATCCTGGGTTGGGGGGCGTAGACATCGCACGGACGTTGTATTCCGATATTGCAGCGTGTAAACATCCAATGCGATGCGAGAGAAACGTGCACTAAATGCGCGCTCCTGCGCCATTGAGTTGCAATATCGCAACGATATTGAAGCGTGTAAACCCACCATAAATCTATCCCGTAACAGGGACGCTTGGGAAATAAAATCCGGTAATAAAATGCAATTTTTTCTTATGCGCTGGAATTGATTTTTTGGGATATTTTTAATCCATTTTTTAAAGTGCCCACTCTCATAATCCAAAAAACTATTAGCATCCACTTTTTAAAAAAATGTTTTAGTAAAAATGGTGTCATTATCATGGAATAAAGTAATGTGTAAAAAATCGATCATCTCTGTATTACTTTCAGGGGTGAAGGTTAGACCCCAATTGTTGTTCATAAAAGAATTTAAAAATAATTTGTAATCTTTATTATCATCAAGGTAGGTTGCCCTCCGTTAAGACCAATGGAGTGTAGTCAGGTACGGCTGTGTTAAACCAATAGCATAGAAAAACTGAGAAGTTAAAACTTAACTTTTACTAGCTCTATATTAAAAAGACATAGTTGTCTAGACCAAACAAAAAAAAAAGTGCGCATACGTGACTGTGTAAGTCAGTGTAGTGCTAAACTGAACCCCTCTTATTACCAGGGTTCACAGGTACCCAAGCTAGGTCCCGTCCAAATACCCTAGGGACGCTGGCAGGTGCCTGCTTTTTCGGTTTTGAGTTTCCCCTAGGATGTTGTCACGGGTGGCACGGATGACAGGGTAGAGGCCACGCGCAGACGGTCCCAGCGTTTGGCCAATCAGCCATAATGTTTGAGGACGGTCCGTCTTTCAGGGGCATTTACCTTCTGTGTAGATAGAGAGAAGGTATGATAAGATCTCCCTATCATGGGGAGACGGCTGGGAAGGTCTTGTGCTCGGTCTGGTTTCTACACCAGTATTCTGGGTCACTAGGACCCAGCAGGTTCTTCCCACCTTTATAAGGAGTTTCATTGCCCTCCCTCGGTGCAGGTGATATTTCCTTGTGCACTCATTATCCTTGCTCCAGCAGAAGCTGAGGTTGTGGAGGTTGCTGTGCTCTGCTGCAAGATAAGTGTTTTCTTTCCCCATTGTCTGTTTTTCCTTGTGTTTGTCTTTAGTTGTTAGTGGAGGGGTCTAGTGAACCTCTCCATCTGATCCTTAGATAAGGTAGTGCTAGGATCAGAGAGGGACGAGGTTCGTGGTCGGCGACAGTTGAGGAAACTGTATAGGGACGTCAGGGCAGACAGGGTCAGCCCCAGTAAGACTAGGGGTCACCCTCTCCCTCTTGTGCCCATAGCTTTAGGGACTCCTTGTCCCCCCCCCCCGTCGTTGTCCTACGCTGAGTGTCTCTCCCGCTCCCAGCGTGACAGATGTAGTCATCAGAACAAACAATCCCTTTAGGTAAATCCAGCCACATGCATTAGTGAAAAAACAGCTTGTATACTCCTATAGGGAGCGATCTCACCCAGCTGCGTCCACCTGTACGCATGTAAACGAGTCCATATAGCTCCGGATAACCTTCTGTTAGTGTTTTCCAGGCTGCTCAGGGCTTAGTGAATGTCATATAGCCACCATGTCATCTGATACATTCCCTTCCGACGCGTTTTAGATCCCTCTTCTTCAGGGGAGTCATGGTACACATATAGGGATTAGTGTTCAAAGATACACATCCCTGTGCAGATGATGGCGATGGTGTCTGTAATAGACAGTGAATATCAGTTGCAGTACCATCATTATTCACAGTAACCTATGTGCAGCTCTGATGCTGCATGGTCTAGTACCTAATCAGGGACCCAATTAGGGTCTTCACTTACCCAGTCTGGCCCCCTCAAGGTTGTGCAGCTGGATCACACCGCCGCCGCCTGCAAATGCTGGTTTTATCATGCCCAGGCAGTCACATGGCGTGTCACATGACAGGAAGTAACATCACAACGTGTCACTTCCTGTTCCTGTAACCTGTGGAACACAAGCTTGTGTTCCACCTGTCACTTCCTGCCCAGTACTTCCTGCCTAGTACTGAGTCACGTGACTGGAAGTGATGTGTCCTATGAGTTATCAGTGCATCAACATAATAATGTAATTCTTCTTTTAGGGCATCCTCCAATTGGTGGAATAAATTCCTCATTTTGGCAGTGTTGATGCACGTTTTCTCTCCATTTATATGGATGTAAAAATATGCCCTAGGGGTTTAAGAATTAATTTAACTACACCATTTATCCAAGATTTAAACTTTAAAGATGAGTGGGAGGGTACATTACAGACCTGTATGCAAAGTCTATTACAACTATTATTCAAAAAGAGGTCTGTGGTCGCAGAATCTCTAGTTGAAACTGTCTCACTACTATCACTTGAACTTCTACGGTTCAACTCACATCCTGAATATAATAAGCTTAATTCTGCTTTAACAACTAAAATATTACAAATGGAGCAAGAGACCATTATAAAAAAATCTAAGAAATTATATAGAGATAGAGGAGATTATGAAATAATGAAAAAGGAAAAGAAGGATTTAGATCCTTCATTACCAACACAAGAGGATAAAAACATGAATATTAAAAATAAGAAAAAGGATTTGACACCAAATACACCGTTTTATAGAAAAAAATTCAGTTTCAAATCTAATATCACGCATAAATTTGTGAATAAACAGATTAAGAATATTCCCTCCCCTTCATTTCCATTACCAGTTGTCAATAAGATATTACCAATCTCAAATTCTGAAAAGACTAGAAAAGAAAAAACTGACTCCAATGGGGATGGTCTGGTGGAGCCACATAATAATCATGCTGTAAATCCTCCTCCAATTACTGCAATTAACTCAGTGAGGGATCCTGCTAACTGCAGGGATATAGGAGAAAAACAAGCTCCTTTGAGACTTCTGTCTGGAAGTGATGATCTGTCTTGTTCAGACAAATCAGTCACTAGTGATCTGAAGACCTCGATCCTGGATAGACAGTCAAAGCTTAGGCGGCCGTCACACGGAACGATTTCTTGCCCGATATCGTTTAAGCGATCTCCTTTTTGATCGCTTAAGCGATATCGGGCTTAAAATCGTTGCATGTGATCAAGCGATTTACGATGTGAAATCGCTTGATCGTGCCATCGCTGATCTGAGGTCCGGACCTCACATCTAGCGATTTACGATTTAGCGATCTGCTTCATCGTGGTGTATAACACCACGATGAACGATCTCCCAGCGGCAGAGCCTATGCTGGGAGATGGTAAATATGGTACACGTCGGGTAACTAAGCGACGCGCGGCGCCTAGTTACCCGATGTGTACCATAGTTACCAGCGAGATCGCGGATCCACATCGCTGGTGAGTCTGTCTGTGTGACATCTCACCAGCGATGTGAGCGATATTGTAAGCGATTGCGCGTGCACGTGATCGCTTACAATATCGCTAGAGATATCTCAGCGTGTGACGGCCGCCCTTAGGGATATAGTTGAGCAGATCAATCGCATTAAACTGAATCAACAAGAAATTTTACAACCAACTAATAATGGTAATGTGACTAATATCAAGAATTTAACTCCTGCAATATCAGAGGCACCTGACATGATCTCCTTTACTGATATAAGACAGGACCCCATATGTGCCACCATCATTGAGCTTGCCAATGAAGGGCAACAAACAAATGACCCAAAACATCCCTCAATATCTAAAAATGAGGAAATTAAGGACAAGGGGGTCACTTCTGAGGAAAACAATGAGATAAATAGGGATGAAAGAATCACTATAGATAATACTAATAATTCTGAAGCCCTGGTGCCTTTTTTACCAAGGGCTTCAGTAAACCCCAATTCAATAATGAAATTCTTCACTGGGCAACCAAGAAAAAGAAAAAATGTTATAGAGGATGCAGAGGGGTAAAAAGAAACAAGAAAGGAGATTAAAATCTTTAAAAAATGATGCGTTAAAACCAGTCTCTACTAATATTGTTAATTTATCATCTTATACACTCACTTCTGCAGAAGAATCCCTTCTGCGAAAGGGATTATCTTTTTGTCCATCTAACAATAGCAAACAAATGGATTTATATATGGATTTACAAGCCTTTATAAGGAAATTAACTATCAAACGACATTTTGCCATGCAGTCCCCTATTGCTTTACATTCATCATCAATAACATCACAGTCAACCACCTATGACTCACAGGTTGACATGATGGTACACACTGAATTAAAGAATGCTTCTTCTTTTTACCCTGTTCAGAATCAGGGCCATCATTTAAAGATGTTCAGTGATTTAGTACTGAGAGATTTTGAAGCATTAAAGGAGTGTAAAGAGAACCATATGCAAAATCTTAAAAAAACGGAAAAGGATGCCCTTATTAACTTAAAGAGAAAAGTGATATAATTAGTGCGGCTGACAAAGGGGGATGTATTGTTATGCAAGATAGATCTGACTATTTAGGAGAAGCTTTGAGGATACTGTCTGATACTACTACCTATGAGATAGTTCCTAGGGAGCAATACGAGAAGGCTATTATAGCATACAACAAGTTGATTGCGGAAGGCACCCTGGCTGGGGTGCTGAATAAAAATGAATCCATGTTTTTAAAAGTTAAAAATACCCCATTAGCTTTTTTCTATCATTTGCCGAAGATACACAAGGATCCGTTACATCCACCAGGTCGCCCCATCATTTCAGGCATTGGGTCACTAACAGCCAATCTAGCTGAATATACTGATAGGCTCATGATACCACATGTTTTTAAGATGAGGAGCTACCTAAGAGATTCTACACAATTAATTCAAGAGGTGAGAAAAATCATGTGGAAAACATCATACAGATTTATTACTGTGGATGTGTCTGCATTATATTCCAATATTGATCACATTATAGGTTTGAATTGTTTTAAGAAATTTTTATACTCTGATGATCGATTCCCATTCAGTCAGAAAGAGTTCATTTTGAAATGTATGGGTTTCATACTACATAATAATTTTTTTACTTTTGAGGGAAATTTGTACCATCAGACCCTTGGTACAGCAATGGGCTCGAAGGTGGCGCCAACTTACGCAAATTTGATCATGGCCACCTTCGAGTCCATTCATATTTTTAATAGTGAGTTTTTTAGCACAGTAATTTATTATAAACGTTACATAGATTACTTAATTTTTATATATAATGATGATAATAAAGATTACAAATTATTTTTAAATTCTTTTACGAACAACAATTGGGGTCTAACCTTCACCCCTGAAAGTAATACAGAGATGATAGATTTTTTAGACATTACTTTATTCCATGATAATGACACCATTTTTACTAAAACATTTTTTTTTAAAAGTGGATGCTATTAGTTTTTTGGATTATGAGAGTGGGCACTTTAATAAATGGATTAAATATATCCCAAAAAATCAATTCCAGCGCATAAGAAAAAATTGCACTTTATTACCGGATTTTATTTCCCAAGCATCCCTGTTACGGGATAGATTTAGAGAAAAAAACTATCCTTGGAGCTATTGAATGAAGCTTTCATAGAAAACAAAAATATGTCACAAGAACAATTGATTGATACGACAAAAAAGTCCCTTTTATCAAAAAAATTGCAAAATGAAAATTATGCCTATAATTTTATTACTGTCTACTCTAGACAGCATGAAAGTATTAGATATATCCTAAAAAAACATTGGGGTATACTAAAAAATGATGTTATCCTTAATAAATTGATTCCTGAAGCACCTAATATCACCTTCAGGAGGGCTCCCACACTTAAAAGTATGCTGGCCCCCAGTAGGTTAAAAGATGGAAATAAAAACACTATTGAAAAAAAGGAAAAAAATGATAAACTGGGTTCTTATAAAGTGTGGTGCAAAGAAATGTTTATGTTGCCACATGATCTGTGATGGCAAAAAATCCTTTGGTATAAATATAGGGGATGATACCTTCACCATCAATCACCATTTGAATTGTCAGTCATCCTTTGTTATATATCTGCTAAGTTGCAACTGCGGTAAACAATATGTGGGTAAGACTACACAAAAATTACAACAACGGATGTCCTCCCACAGATTTAATGTAAAAGAAGGATTAATGACACATGGAGTGTATAAGCACTGCACAATACATCATGCAAAAAAGGTGTCCTTCAAAGTTACACCTATAGATTTTATACATGAATCTATCCCTGACAGAGATCGAACTCTGTCACGTAGAGAGGTTTACTGGATTTATAAGTTAAAAACCTTGGTGCAGCAAGGATTGAATGAAATAAGCGACTTATTTAGGTGATTGATGTTATCCTGAAGGTTAGGATGTCTTGACGCTTATAATGGGAGCCTGAGTCCGGATTGTGTATTCCTCCCCTTGGAATCTAATTGTCAGCCACATCTGAGATGGCTGAATTAATAAGGGCATGTGGAAACTAGCCATAGGGACTGTAACCTTGTGAGTTTGAATCCTCTAATCTACCCCTTTTTTTTTTTTTTTTCCTCTTAGAAAAAAGTGCATTGGATTGAAAGAATATGCTAATTGATTTTAATTGACATCAGGATGGGATGATGGGAGTGCCATCTACCTCCAGGTTCTATTTATAGCCTGTTTTTTGTATATGTCTATAAACCTTGTGGATCTCTGATGAAGTGGTCTGAAGTGCCACGAAACGTGTAAGAATTAGACATTAACCTCCCTGGCGGTATGATTATGTCAGGAATTTTGTGCTAAAAGCGGTACCATTTTTTTGCATGGAAATTTGGTGTTATGTACTGTCGGCCTGCAATTCTTAGTAATTACCTGATCAAAGAAGACTCTAGTAGACCTCTCAGATGTGATAAAGTTTGAAACATAAAATCATGAATTATAATTAAATAAATAATATAATTTTATTCAATAATCAATAATCTTATACCTGGCGGTATGATTATGTCTGGAATTTTGTACTAAGGGTACTTTCACACTAGCGTTTTTTTGAAATTGCGGCAGATGCGGTAGAAAAAAGTGCATTGGATTGAAAGAATATGCTAATTGATTTTAATTGACATCAGGATGGGATGATGGGAGTGCCATCTACCTCCAGGTTCTATTTATAGCCTGTTTTTTTGTATATGTCTGTAAACCTTGTGGATCTCTGATGAAGTGGTCTGAAGTACCACAAAACGCGTAAGAATTAGACATTAAAGGTATTATATTTGACATCTTGTGATTCCTTGGATTTCTTGGAACCAACGGACAGACGGCAGCGCACGAATTACCACCTTTCATCTAATGCTTTAACCCAAAGGTCAGAAGTGGCAGGCCAACAAAAATATCAGAAAAGCAGGGAAGAAGAATGGTGAGAACAGTCAAGAACAATCCACAGACCACCCTCCAAAGACCTGCAGCATCTTCTTGCTGCAGATGGTTTATCACTGTCCGTCGGTCCAACAATACAGCGCTCACTTGCACAAGGAGAGCTGTCAGAGAGAGTGAGGCAAAAGAAGACGTTTCTGCTTGCACACCACAATACAGAGTCGCCTGAGAGAATGCATAAAGCACATTTTTGACAAGACAGTTTCTATTTTGGAAGAAGTCTGTGGACTGATGAAACAAAGATTGAGTTGATTTGCGTCATACAACAAGGCGTTATGCATGGCGCACAAAAAAAACAGATATCCAAGAAAAAACCACTTGCAAACACTGTCAATTTTGGGGGAGGTCCATCATGCTTTGGGGCTG